>OZ020311.1:7385462-7985462 GCA_963971305.1 Arcuatula senhousia | reverse complement strand
AGCTAAATGAGCTGAACATTTAAGAAAGCAATAGCTTCTCTCTATCTGTAATAGTTTTCATTTCATAGGCCAAAAACATGAAAAAACGTTATTTTAGGGGCTGTAACCCCTGTAAGGGGTCATCTGACAACTTCGACCCTATGAAAACTTTTGTAGAGCTAAATGAACTGAACATTTAAGCAAGCAACTGCTTCTCTCTATCTGCTATAGTTTTCATTTTATAGGGCAAAACATGAAAGAACGTTATATTAGGGGCGGTAACCTCTATAAGGGGACATCTGACAACTTTGACCCTATGGAGACTTTGGTAGAGCTAAATAAGCTCAACATTTAAGCAAGCAATAGCTTCTCTCTATCTGCAATAGTTTTCATTCCATAGGCCAAAAACATGAAAGAACGTTATATTAGGGGCCGTAACCCCTATAAGGGGACATCTGACAACTTTGACCCTATGGAAACTTTGGTAGAGCTAAATAAGCTCAACATTTAAGCAAGCAATAGCTTCTCTCTATCTGCAATAGTTTTCATTCCATAGGCCAAAAACATGAAAAAACGTTATTTTAGGGGCTGTAACCCCTATAAGGGGTCATCTGACAACTTTGACCATATGGAGACTTTTGTAGAGCTAAATGAGCTGAACATTTAAGCAAGCAACAACTTTTCTCTATCTGTCATAGTTTTCATTCTATAAGCCAAAAACATGAAAAAATGCTATTTTTCACCTTTAAGGGGCCGTAACTCCTATAAGGGGTCATCTGACAACTTTGACTCAATGGAGACTTTTGTAGAGCTTTTGATGCTGAAGCAGTAGCGTGGCATCAGATTTCATCTATCTCTTATACTTTTTGATTTACAAGCCAAAAACATTAGTCTGACCCCCCTGGTCTATTTTTAGTAACGGCGGCCATGTTGTTTGGACGGCCGTCACCATTTGTGCAATCTTGGTAGAAGACATCCCATAGATGAAGTGTGCAAAGTTTCAAAGCAATCCCTTCAGTCGTTTCAGAGGAGAAGATTTTCAAAGAAAAGTTAACGACGACGGACGACGACGGACGACGACGGACGACGGACGCCAAGTGATGGCAATAGCTCACATGGACCTTCGGTCCAGGTGAGCTAAAAATCAGAAGAGTTTAAAAGTTTACCAGACGACAAAAAATTCGACGAGTGTAAAGTCACAGAAAGTTCTCTAGACGACAACAAACTGGAAGGAGATGAAGTCACAGAGAATTTACCAGATATCTTAGATCTGACTAAACAAAACCAAGCTCAGAAAGCAATAGAAAAATATATTCCTGTTCAGCTTCATTTACAACAGAGAGTTGACCTGGGAAAGGATGGCGGAAGTTACCATGGCTGCTGTACCTTATCTAATGGACTCATAGTGCTTGCTGATTCTTCCTATTCTATTAATCATAAACTATGCATATACAATGCAGATGGAACACTAAAATCGACAATTAAATTTAAAGAGAACGAGGTCATATTTGATGTGACTACACTAGATGATTGCCATGTTGCTGTGTCACACCCTGACTCCCAAACAATTTCTATAGTAAATGTTGACAAAGGAAAAATAGTCAAAACTCTGAAAGTAAATGAAAATATCAGTGGATTGTGTTGTAAAGATAGAGAAATATTTTGTTGTGTTGATAATAAAGGTCTTGTGCGGGTGAACATAGACCGAAAGAAAGTCAATTTGGTGGTGAAGGACGAAATTATTGGTGGAGGCTCACATGTAGCAGCTAATCAGAACCTCCTGTGCTACACATGTCCTTATATACACACGGTTAAAATTCTGGATAGTATGTTCAATGTTATTTTTGCCTACAAAGATGACGGATTGCTAAAATGGCCGACTGGTGTGACCATTGATGAATGTAGCAATATCTTTGTTGCAGGAAGCTATACCAGTAATCTTGTAGTTATTATTCCTGATAGAAAGTCCTGTTACCAGTTGCTATGTAAGGGTGATGGACTCCTACATCCGACTGCTGTACAATTTGACAGTAGATTAAAGAAACTGGTGGTGGTTAATTTTAATGGACCTGCTTTTATATACTGTAAAGTACAGTAAAACC
The DNA here is from genome assembly GCA_963971305.1 of Arcuatula senhousia. Classification (NCBI taxonomy): domain Eukaryota; kingdom Metazoa; phylum Mollusca; class Bivalvia; order Mytilida; family Mytilidae; genus Arcuatula; species Arcuatula senhousia. Next base: position 7,983,381 of record OZ020311.1, on the reverse strand, counting down.
TGCCTTTACTGAATCCTGAATAAACCAAAAACTTTTCTAAATCTTTGTTTTATTTCTTATTTAATATGTGATTACTATATATCGAGTTTCAGTGTCAGGGGGGAATTTTTCAGCTATATATTTCATGATTCTTTGAAAAAATATTAATATAACTATAAAAATTAGTTCATTCACAACAAATTTATTTTAGAAAATTTCTAAATACTATTTCTCACAAATTCTGCAGATACAAATTCCTCACATAAAAAAGTTGGTTTAGAGTACCTGCCTGTGCCAAGTAAATTCCTCAGTTCTAAGGGGTTCAGTTTACATAGGTTTCAATGTAAAAAGTTGTTTGTATTGATCCCAAATAAAAGTTTCAATGAGGGAATTGTATAGGACTACACAGGATATTTTTATTTAATTTTATTTAAACAAAACAGTTTCACCAATTTTCATGATTATCTCCCTTGAGTCAACAAATTCTACAAATGTAAATAACAATATATTTACAAAATCTGACTAGACTTAAGAACTTCACTCTATTCAAAAACCGGCTAACTTATGACAAATTGTTTACATTTAACAGTAAATTAAACAATGTACACCCAGTATCATTAAAATACCTATAACAAGATTGCTTTATAATAATGTAAGAAATTATCAATGTCAATATCCTTTAATGATAAGTCAGTCGCATTAAGATGCCATCAAAACACTTGCATCAAAAACAAAGTACACCAGTTTGATAAAAACTTCGACCAAGTTCTTCCATTCAAGCTTTTCTGAAAACTTTGCAGCATGGTTATGCCAACTTATGTCCACAGCATTAGTAATAGTATAGTCGTTCATCAGGAAGCAACAACAGGCATAAAATACTGGAGTGAGACATCGTCATTCAGCAGGAGTAGATGGACAACTCTGTTGTGTACAATATCTGTTCAAAAACAGAAAATAAAGAGTTAATAGTAAAACAGAAAATATTAATATACCTCAGTAGATTTTTTCTATATAAAATACAGGTAAATATTTTAACTATTTCATCTTCAATTTGGTAAAAGTACTATTTCCCTAGGGATATAGTAAAAACTATTTCCCTAGGGTAATAGTACCATAATACTTTTTCGCTGGGTTTTTGTATGATTGGCAGTAGGCGTGGCTAGAGTACACTGTATACAAAGTAAAGAGTGAGCAGTAGGCGTGGCTTTCGTTAAGTTGTTTACCGATTCAGTATAATAAAACAATTGTTTACTGGCCATTCTGAAAACAGTACATGTGTTTCCCCTCAGTACTTACATTTTCCCTAGGCGCTACGTGCCTCATGAAAAAGTAAGTACCTCGTGGAAACAAATGTACTGTTTCCCTTATGACCAGTAAACAATTGTATAATGAGATGTGGAATAAGTGACAAGACACAGCTCACAAAACAACCGATAATTTAGAAAAGTTTAACAGACACACACCTCTATCACTTATATAACCACCCCCCCCCCCCACTCCACACACACACACACACAATTCCAAGCAGAGAGTATTAAAAACTGTTGTGGATTACTTACTTATGTCAATGCTAGCTTTACAATGAATCAGTGATTATCGTAATCATTACTTACTACATATGACTTTGGTTGGATTGACCGACTGCCCTGATAAGAACTGTGCAAACTTTCTAATGTCAATTCTAGCTTTGCTGTAGTCCTGAGGATTTTTATATCTTTCGGGTGAACTGTCGTGGGAGCTTGGCACTTGGTCTATTGCTGAAATTCAAAGTGATTAACTTAAACTCATTTATTGATTTAGGGTTAAGAAATAAGATTCACAAATGTGAATCACCCTCCAGTGTGTCATTGTTAACTTTGTAGCAGCCCCGTTCAGCCTACTCTTAATATAGAAAATGGTCTTTCACATGCATCAGGAATTCCTCCTTTGCAAATGGTGTCAAGAGATTTGAAGTTTGGTCAATGAATTTTTCATCTCTTATGAGGATTTTCATGTGTGTAGTCTGACCCATTAACAACTACAAGGCTTATATGTGAAAGTTTAAACACATTTAAAGTTGTCCGAATATTTATTTCATAAACATACCAGGTTTTATAGCAGGACTTAAATACTGTGGTTATGTGGGGTATCAATTTTCATGGCTTTCTCGGGTGTCAGTGAACCACAAATATAAGAATCCAACAAAGTGGTATTTGGATTAATTACGTTACGCATCATGTGAAACCACATAATTAAATATCTAACGAAATGTTCATTTTTGAGAACCCACGAAAAAATGATATCAACGAAAAAAAAATGAATCAACAGTATATTCTTATTAGTTCTCTCTATTTTTTCGTCACACCTTTGGTTCAAGCCAAATTAGAATCACATGCATATCTTCAAAATGTTTATCCTTACTCGTTGGATTTAGGAGATCCCTGAAGTGTGTACTAACAGCAGCCATATCTGTTTCTACTCGGAGTTTCATCTCACCATTCTGATTGGCTGAAAGCACCTAAAAATATAGAATAAGTTACAATTGAATGTGGAACATACTAATAAGGGATGAAGAGATTAAGTTCAATTAAGGTTGCAATAAATTGTAAGAGGAAAGGTGACTTATGTCCCCTGAATCAAACTTTTTTCCATTCATTCATACATAATTTATAATTCTAATGAAAATTTATGATCAACTGCTCACTCAGTATACCCCTACTACCACATCCAAAATTGATAAAGTCCATACACAAGAAGTAGATATGTGACAGACCTAAAATCACTATTTGCAATATAAGATCTCATACTAAAGTTATATAGCAAATTTCATGTTGCAGTTATATGTAGTTGCTAAGACAACTTTCAACCATTGACCACTTCAGTGGAAAATTGACTAAGTCAGTATAAAGGAAGAAGATATGTGATAGACTAAACAGGACATTGTATCAAGGTCATACACATAATTTCAAGTCTCTGTTATAAGAAATTGTTAAGAAAACTACTTAAAACTAGTTTATATGTTGTCAAAGGAAAGGCAGAACCTAAAAGGTAAACCAGTATACATCGTAAACATCCCACTTAAAAATCTGTCAAGGTAAGAAATGGCTGGATTTTGTGTAACAGGAAGTAGTTGAGTGACAGACCTGAAATTGAATCTCACATCATGGGACCCACCCTGATCATGTGTACAAAATATCAAGAGGCTGATTAGTAGTTGCTGAGAAAACTGTTTCGAGAATCTCTTCCCCGTCCACCCGCCGCAATTCACCATTTTATAACCCGGATTTTTAGTCCATGAAATCTGGCTACAAATTATGAATAACATGTACAGTCAACCCTCTTTACAATGACCGTGTTTGTTTCCAGTCAGGTATGATGTTAAACTGAATTTGCTGTTATAATGAATTTTTATTTTTGTATTATTATTATCTCCCTTTCTAGTTTTTTTTATTTCAGGACAAATTGACAGCAAGAAGAAAGGAGTAAAATATTCTTAATAAAGATGAATTTGTTATGTTTTGTAATAAAGATTTTTTATACATTAGTATGTCTTTGATTGTTTTTTATTTTATTTGTACATGGAATATCTTCGACCTCGTGAAAGATTATTTGTTGTGTTGTAATGGTCTTGGTGACTACAGTAACTCAACAATTCTGGCTTTGTCTAGTGTCAGTCTCAATGAAGGGTTTGGAAAGTTTTTGAGCTGATTTGGGTCATTTTAGTCCGATTGTGCTGAATACGTGTATAAATAAACATAACAATGACCCCCTTTTTCCTTTATCATCCTGTCAAATCCATCTTTTAAACTACAAATGCAGTGCTTGTTTGTGAATAACGTTTTCTGACATCAAACTATCCAGAACAGGTTTTTATTTCAGGAAGAGTCTCTCCATAGATAAAAAAAATTCTTTTGTTTTCCTTGTAAACAAAACACGTTTCGTGTAAAAAGTGAAAGTGAAAGTACAATGCCCGTATGTGGATTGATAAATGGGGAACACAAATAAACAAACATGTATTAAATGTCAAGAAAGACTGAGAAATGTTATTTTAAAGTGAAATTGATAACAATTATTGTTTTTATTAAACTGATAAAACAATTTGCACAATGAAAGAGAAATTTACAAAATAAATACTTTCCCGCACATGCGTAGTCAAACATCATGCAAATGTCCACATGTTTTGATAAATATCAACATTAAAAGATTAAAACTCCAAATGCCTTTCACAACTTTAATTGAAGCCATATTTCTGTCAACTTGTTGTATAACGGAAATGTCATGCAAGGTTAATTACTCAATAGCAACAGGTGTTCACCCGTGCAGTGGACCGTTATAAAATCAATACTCTACACAAGGACAATTAATTACAGGTAAATTTTGATAATCTGTTGTTATAACGGATCGATTTGTGCTTGATTATGACCTTTTGTTACCGACATTCACTGTCGGAGTCGGATACCAAATATTCCGTTATTTCGAGTATAAATTACAAGTGGGCACGTTTGTTCCCATTAAAGTTTTGTCGGATGTCGAATTTTCCGTTAAATCGAATGTCGTTGTAGCGAAGGTTGACTGTACATGAGTTGTTTTTTTACAATTTCATCAAGAAATTAAGAACTTTTTTTAACATTTACTTCAAGAAACATGGCAAGTAATTATAAAATCAAATAAATCTATCCTATCCGCTTCTAGTTGGATGGATAAATTTAGAAATACAAACCATATAGTTACTGAGATTCTTCATTTTATCCACCACATTCTTTAACAGCTTCATCTGTGGCATAGCAATACTAACCTAAAATGGAGAAATAAAATATCATTTACAGATCCCAATAGAACAGGACAATTGGGTGCTTCAAACCACCATCTTGAACCCATGTAAAACAATAATCATTTGTGAATAAATGCATTTAACACAACCTCCTGAACCTAAGAACAATTAAAACAAGAACAGATTCCAGGTCCCCCGCCCGTTGAACGTTATATTGTTGAAGGGGCATAACTCAAATAATAATGTGTTCTATGGGAAAAAAATGACTAAGTCGTTAAACAGGAAGTAGATGTCAGACTGACCTGAAAATCACTTACACCTTAGGGGACCCCTATAGGAGTCTGCATACAAAATTTCAGAACCCTAGGATTAGTAGTTACTGAGGAAAGTGTTACGAAAAATTTACCATTGAGCCTATGGGAGAAAAAATGACTAAGTCGTTAAACAGGAAGTAGATGTCAGACTGACCTGAAAATCACTTACACCTTAGGGGACCCCTATAGGAGTCTGCATACAAAATTTCAGAACCCTAGGATTAGTAGTTACTGAGAAAAGTGATACGAAAAATTTACCATTGAGCCTATGGGAGAAAAAATGACTAAGTCGTTAAACAGGAAGTAGATGTCAGACTGACCTGAAAATCACTTACACCTTGGGGGACCCCTATAGGAGTCTGCATACAAAATTTCAGAACCCTAGGATTAGTAGTTACTGAGAAAAGTGTTACGAAAAAAAGTGTGACGGACGCACGGACGGACGCACGGACGGACGGACACCGGCATTTCCAAGTCCCCGCTCCGCGTTGCGGCGGGGGACAAAAATTGCAATGGAAATCATTCTGGTGGCTTAATGTCTAAATGTATTCAATATTTTTTTATAAGATTGATAAAACCTATTTCATGCTTTTGATATAAACCTGTGTTAAATAAATAAATCTTAGAAATCTTACAAATATTTCAATTTTCTGATAAATTTGATAAAAATTGGTTGCTTCAACGATTCTTAATTTCTAGTTAATATTTCTGATAACACTATTTTTCATTGGATGTCAAATGTAATAAAACATACAAGTCACTTCTTTTCAATCAGTTTGAGAGTTTATGGGTGAAATTTAACTAAGTCACCCTTTTCTCCTTCAAAACCACTCATCAATAACCTGCATATTGATTCATAGAAATACTACAATTGTATATCTGAAATCATAACTTAAGCCAAACTTTTACATCAAAATGTGGAAGTCCTGGTTCTTCGTAATCTTCCCAAAGTCTTCTGGGTATTACTGACACAGGAACATCATGTACTACTGTTCTGGTTCTATTGGACAAGGTTGGCTAAAAATAGAAAGGTCAGTTATAGTGACATTAATCTACAGGAGCATCATGATTTTCTATTGGATAAGGTGGGCTAAAAATAGAAAGGTTGTTTATAAATAGTTATATATATTTATAGTAACATCAATATACAGGAACATAATGCACTACTGTTCTGGTTTTATTAGTCAAAGTCGACTAAAATAGAAATGTTGGTTATAAAAAGCAATAACAGGAACATTGTGTACTACTGTTGTGGTTTTATTGGTCAAGGATGGCTAAAAATACAAGAACAGATTCCAGGTCCCCCGCCCGTTGAACGTTATATTGTTGAAGGGGCATACTGACCTGAAAATCACTTACACCTTAGGGGACCCCTATAGGAGTCTGCATACAAAATTTCAGAACCCTAGGATTAGTAGTTACTGAGAAAAGTGTTAAGAAAAATTTACCATTGAGCCTATGGGAGAAAAAATGACTAAGTTGTTAAACAGGAAGTAGATGTCAGACTGACCTGAAAATCACTTACACCTTAGGGGACCCCTATAGGAGTCTGCATACAAAATTTCAGAACCCTAGGATTAGTAGTTACTGAGAAAAGTGTTACGAAAAATTTACCATTGAGCCTATGGGAGAAAAAATGACTAAGCTGTTAAACAGGAAGTAGATGTCAGACTGACCTGAAAATCACTTACACCTTAGGGGACCCCTATAGGAGTCTGCATACAAAATTTCAGAACCCTAGGATTAGTAGTTACTGAGAAAAGTGTTACGAAAAATTTACCATTCAGCCTATGGGAGAAAAAATGACTAAGTCGTTAAACAGGAAGTAGATGTCAGACTGACCTGAAAATCACTTACACCTTAGGGGACCCCTATAGGAGTCTGCATACAAAATTTCAGAACCCTAGGATTAGTAGTTACTGAGAAAAGTGTTACGAAAAAAGTGTGACGGACGCACGGACGGACGGACGGACACCGGCATTTCTAAGTCCCCGCTCCGCGTTGCGGCGGGGGACAATAAAAGATCAGCTAAAATTGCAAATTTCAGATATACTTGTAAATGGCAAGGCAATATATAAATAGCAAAATTAGTAATCTGCTGAGGTACATTTTGTACTGCTGTTCTTGTGTAAAGTTGATAAAACAGAAAAGGTTAAATACTGTAAACGAAACTTATTTTCCCTGAGCTATTTATTTCAACGGTTTTAGCGGTAATGCTTTTTTCGCGAAATTGCCCGAAATGAAATCATAAGTATGAAATAAATAGAATATTGAGCAGAAAACAAGAAATTTAGTACACGTGAACTTGGGTGAAATCATAAATTCATGAAAATAAGTAACCGCAAATATTAGTATGTATATTGAAATAGAAAGATAATTATATTCCAAAACAAAACTAAGATCATAATGTTTTCTTAACATGTCAAGTTTTTGTAAAAGTTAATCTGTATAATTTGCAAAAGTGATTGCAATCCATTGTTAATTTATAAATTACTGCTGATTTATGGAGGTTTGAGGCACATGTATATGCTAAGCAGGAACATGAAATCAATGAAAAATTTAGTGTATTTGTGGGGCTTTAAGATTTTTTTTTTGCTATCTACCTACCAAATCAACTTCAAATGTCAGACATGGAACATGCTTTTTGGTGAGCTTTATTTTGATCCATTTAGCATTGTTGGCTGTCTTTAGAGCCTTTAATATGTTGTCAGGTACGACCTCCAGATAAATCTCATTGGCTTCCTTAGACACGCCTTCCATTGCATATTCATCAAAGAAATGACCCTGAAAATATGAGAATATAAAAGTTATAAAAATCTTAATAAGGGGAGATAAATCATGTTGTTCATAATTTCAATATTTTATTAACTAATTACTTGTGCTTGATTGTTTTTCAAAATCTGTTTTGTAAACAAGGATACTGTGGTTTCATTATTTGTGGGGTATCAATTTCCGTGGTTTTCGATGGTAGCCTTGAACAACGAAATTTGATAGCCAAGGTAAAGGAAATCTAATATTGGTGTGTATGTTACAGACTAAAGAACCAGGAATTTAAGCAGCATCTAAGAACTGATAATTTTTCACCAAACCACGAAAATTTGTCCCCAAGAAAATAAATGAATCGACAGTAAATAAGATTCCATTATAGAAATAATTCAGATGCATTGTAATGAAAATGTTTTGAATCCCTGTCCAAAGCGAATTTCATGTGCAATAGTACTAGTACCATAAAATTATCACTTATTTTGAGTTTCAAATCAATTAAAATGTTAATGCTTTTGTTTTTTTGTTTGATTGTACATGTCTTTTGAGTTGCATAGTTTTTGCTTTTTAATTTTATTTCCTTACATGTAGGTTTTCTCTGATAACAAAGATAGACCACTTATATCTGTACAACCATGGAAGTAATATAGACGGGTTGGCATACATATTTTGTACCTCTAATATAAAACAGACACCTGCAAATAACAGAAAGTCTGCATTCCCCCTGATGTGCTCTTTTATAATTTGGGAACAGCTGACTGACTTATCTAATACCTGAGGTAGATCACACCATATCTAATACATAAGGTAGATCACACCATATCTAATACCTGAGGAAGATCACACCATATCTATAATACATTTTATACCTGAGGTAGATCACACCATATCTGCACACCACCTACGGCTACTTTCTCTGCCAGTATAAAGTACCAGTTACCTTGGGTGATTCGTAATACACAACTTTTGATCAGTTTGGAAAGAGTTCCTATGACTCCTAAAAAATATTAAACAGAATTAAAATATGGTTTGACTATGCATTAAAGAAGTGAAACATGTAGCAAGGAAGTTTTTTTGGTGCATGCAAAACCAATCTTTGTCAATTTTTTATTCAAAATGACTTCAGAATTTTTATGTGAGCTTAGCAAACTAGTTTTCCCGAACTTTCAGTGTTTAAATGTTTTTTTTTTGAAAATTTTAGACGTCATTAACCCTCTTGCTGCCATATTGAAATTTTGAATGACGTCGCCATCGCCACAATGTTGTGACGTTACAATAGCGATACGCCAGGATTTTGATGAAATATGACGTCTTTTTTATTTATGACGTTGCTACGGTAACAATAAATTGAAAACAACTTTTATATTCGATTCCATATTGTTTGTTAGATATTTTTCTGTCATAAAATGCCGCTCTTATATGTTTTGAACGAGTGTGTTTAATTATCAGGAATGATTTAGTTGCATGTAATATTTTGGTCCGATGGACACATATGTCCGTGTGGCAGCGAACCGGTAGTGGACACATATGTCCCTTTGGCAGCGAGCTGGTAGTGGACACATATGTCCTTTTGGCAGCAAGAGGGTTAAGGTTCATCTGTACCTTTCTTCAAAACATGGCGTTATTTTTAATCTATTTTTCTGTATATGCACAGCCAAAACTGCACATAAAATTGAAATAAAAAGTGTAGCTGGACCTAGATATAAAAATTCTTACCTTTTCTCTATGAATTAATCCTGAAAAAAATCCTTAATTTTAGAGATCTCTTTTTTCTCCGCTTTTAAAAACACCCGATTTAAGGCAAATATCACTTTCACCCTTTCTTGTGGCCCCAAATTTCATGCAACTTTCAATAAGGGATTTAACTAAAAGTGTTCACTTCGTTTTATGTAACTCAGTGTAAGAGGCACAATAGGGATAGTTTGTCCTTTTTCAATTTAAAATCTGAACAGGAAAAAAAAGAGATCTTTATTTCTAAGGAACTTAAAATGAAAAATTGATAGAAATTGAATCAGAAATTACCATACCTAGGTCCAGCTATGCTTTATTTTATTGTTTTATTTGTAGTTCATGTTCTGCATATACTAAAAAATAGGTAGAAAATTTCGCTATTTTTAACGAAAGGTACAGATCTTCTTCTTCTTGTGGTATACAGTCTACCATCAGCACTGATGATTACAAAACTGTTGCATGCGCGGACCAAATAATTAAACATATTTACATAAATTACTAAGAAATAATTAAAAATTGATCAAAAAAAAATTATCAAATTTTGTGAAAAATAAACAAATTTGAAGATGTGATTAAAACTATTTACATATAGCTAATTTTTATCTAGTGGAGTGAACAGAGAACAGCAGGAGTGAGCTGTTCTCTGAAGCTGTCGATGGATGATGCTAGAACGAGTGTAGCAGGGAGTTGGTTCCACTGAGGTATTGTGTATGGAAAAAATGAGTGCTGGTATGAAGTTTTTGTTGTGAAGATATGCCTGTAAGTGAGTTGGTGGTTTTTCCTAGTTCTTGAGTCTGCTAAGATTAAAACTTCAGAAGGAATGGCTACAAGACGGTAGGTGATTTTGTACATCATTACCAATCTTGTGCGTAGTCGGCTTTGAGAAAGTGGTGGAAGATTTATAGTGCTGAGCATGTCTGAGACGCTACTAGTGTTATGGTACCTATTACAAATGTATCTGGCAGCTCTACGTTGGACCATTTCGATTTTAGATGATGCTTCTGATGTATGAGGGTCCCAAACTGAGCAAGAATACTCAAGTTTGGGCCTGACGAGAGCTTGGTACGCCTGTGTTTTGATATGTTGGTTTGATGTTTTGAGGTTTCGTTTTAAAAATCCTAGTGCTTTGTTTCCTTTTGATGTTACTTCATTGATGTGCTTGTCCCATTTTAAGTTAGATTGTACTGTGATGCCTAAGTATTTTGCAGAGGAGACTGATTCAAGAATATGATTGTGTAGACTGTAATTCCTTTTAAATGGTTGTTTCTTTTTTGTGACAGAGAGCACCGTACACTTGTCAGGATGGAAGGCCATCAACCACTCTTCTTCCCACCTGGCTGCTGCATCTAAGTCTACTTGGAGTTTATCACAATCACTCTGTGACCTGATTGTTGGATAGATGATACTATCGTCAGCGAACAGTCTGAGTTTACTGTATGTCAAGTAATCTGGCAAATCATTTATATACGCCAGAAACAAGACTGGACCCAAGACTGTTCCCTGAGGAACGCCAGATGTTACAGGAACAGTGGAGGAGGACTGGCCATCAACTACGACAGTTTGTGTACGGTTTGAGAGAAATGCAGAGATCCAATTTAGTGTGTGCCCAGATATACCATAATATTGAAGTTTATAGAGTAGCCGGCGGTGTGGAACTTTATCAAAAGCTTTTGCAAAATCCATGATTATTAAGTCAGTTTGGGTGTTTTTATTGTCAGATTCTGAGAGTTCTTGAATAAATGAGAGCAGTTGTGTTTCGCATGAGCGTGAATGGCGGAAACCATGTTGGAGTTCATAGAGTATATTGTTGTTTTCAAGGTGAGACAGTACATGTTTAGTAATAATATGCTCCATTAATTTACAGCTGATACAGGTTAATGAGATAGGTCTATAGTTGATCGCTTTATGTTTGTCACCTTTTTTATATGCAGGAGCTACATTTGCATGTTTCCAATCCAGTGGTGTTTGACCAGATGTAAATGATTTTTTGAAAATGAGTTGCAAGATTGGTGCAATTTGGTCTTTGAGTTCTTTTAGTATGCGACCGTTTATGTTGTCTGGACCGGAGGCTTTATGTGGGTTGATATTGTTCAATAGTTTGGTAATGCCAGGTGTCGTTATTGTTAGGTTTGGAATGGTTGGGTGTGGGCTTTGGCCTTTGTCTGGTAATGTGCTATTTGGTTCTGATGTAAAAACTGACTGAAATTGTTCATTTAGTATGTTGGCTTTTTCAACTGTATCTGATGTAAGAATGCCATCTTTGTGTAACGCTGAGATGCCGGTTTTGTCTGTTCTTATTGATTTTATATACTGAAAAAGTTTTTTAGGTTTAGCTTGGTTGAGAGATGTTTGGTCTGGATCAGTTATTGGGAGATCACATATCATAGTTTCAATGTATTTCCAGTATGCTTCTCTTTGTTGTTTTTGTACCTCAGCTTTTAGTTTTTTGAATTTGGTGATGTTGTTTTTGTCATGTCGTTTCTGGTACATTTTGTTCTTTCTATTTATAAGTTTTCGAAGAGAATTGTTTATCCATGGAAGTCTGTGTTTATAGGATAGCATTTTTGATGGAATGTTTTTATCCACTGATGTCAAGAGTTTTGTCTTGAAGTGCTCCCATAGAGTGTTGATATTTGATGATTGATATATTGCTTGTAGATCTGAATGTATAGTTTCTAAGTCAGATTTGATATTTTCCCAGTTAGCATTTTTATATCTCATGACCTTTTTTGGTGTTTCCCTAACCCTTCTTAGCCAGATGTCGGCTTCAGCCAAGACAACATCGTGGTCGCTCTGACCAATTGGTGGTAATGTGCAAACCTTGTTGATATTAGTTGGATTGTTTGTAAAGAGTAGGTCAAGGATTCTATCTTTCCTAGTTGGGGTGTTGACAACTTGATGTAGGTTTGAATCGCATGTGATATCAATTAACATTTCGTGTAAATGTTGGTCAGGTTTCCCTGGTATTACACTTGTGGTTGGCCAGTCAATGTGGCCAAGGTTGAAGTCGCCACCAATGATGATTGTGGAAGTGATAGCCAAAGTAAGGCCAACATATTAAATGAACAATTTTCATCCGTTTTCACCAGAGAAGACACCAGTACTCTACCAGACAAAGGCCAAAGTAATTATCGCACTATGCCAGATATCAAAATCACAGAGAATGGAGTTTATAAACTACTTGCGAATCTTAACACCAACAAAGCTGCAGGTCCAGATGAACTACCTACCAAAATATTACAAGCAACAGCATCAGAACTAGCACCAGCACTAACAAAACTGTTCCAATTCTCAATTGATTCAGGCCAAGTCCCACAAGATTGGAGAGATGCCAATATAGTTTCACTCTACAAAAAAGGAGACACTCATATTCCAGCTAATTACAGACCAGTTTCATTGACTGCAATAACATGCAAAATACTGGAACATATAGTCCATAGTAGTATCATGACACACTTCGACAAACAAAATATTCTTTGTAACAATCAACATGGATTCAGAAAGAAACGATCATGTGAAAGCCAACTTATCATAACAATAGATCAGATAGCCAGAAACATCTCGAATGGAAATCAAGTTGACATCATACTCTTAGATTTTGAGAAAGCCTTTGATAAGGTACCACACCAGAGATTACTTTATAAATTACAGCACTATGGTGTGAGAGGAAATACTAATACATGGATAAAGTCATTCCTATCCAACAGAAAACAACGAGTCGTACTGGAGGGTGCGAAATCAGTGGAGGATGATGTACTCTCAGGTGTTCCCCAAGGCACTGTGTTAGGACCCTTATTATTTCTGACATATATTAATGATATGCCTGGATGCACACAATCAGATGTCCGTCTTTTCGCTGATGACAGCCTTCTGTACAGAGAAATTCGTAACACCAAAGATACAGACCAACTACAGAAAGATCTGGATGCTCTTGAGAAGTGGGAACACACATGGCTCATGAAATTCAACCCATCAAAATGCAATATCATTAGAATTCCACCAAGAAACAAAGAGCCAATACAACACCAGTATACACTACATGGACAATCTTTGGAAATAGTAGACAGTGCAAAGTATTTAGGAGTTACCATCTCAAGCAATCTCTCCTGGAACAAACACATCGAGAATGTTGCAGCCAAGGGAAATCGAACTCTAGGATTCGTTCGGCGCAACCTTAAAGGATGTTCAAAACCAGTAAAAGCAGCAAGCTATACTACAATAGTAAGACCAGTTGTAGAATATGCTTCAACAATATGGGATCCCACCACCCAAGCACATATCAACACCTTAGAGACAATCCAAAGACGAGCTGCAAGATTTGTAATGAATGATTACACATCTAGAACACCAGGATGTGTAACCAATATGATCCAACAACTAGAATGGGATTCATTACAAACTAGGAGAAAGAACAACCGGCTGGTAATGATGTACCGCATTCAGAATGATCTGATAGATATCGACAGGAGCAATTACCTGAAAGGTGGCGACAGTAGAACCCGAGGAGGGCACAAATTCTACCAACAGAGGATCACCAACGATATCTACAGAAATTCATTTTTTCCCAGAACCATCATTGACTGGAATGCACTACCAGCTGATGTCGCCCAAGCGGAAACCATTGATGTTTTCCGCTCTTGACTCCAGCAAACCACCAAATAACTACCAAACTTGACGTTGTACATAGTTTTAACCAGAACCACGATTTTATTTTAACTGTACAAAGCCTTAAAGGGACGATATTTATACCGTGACTAAGCATGCGTAGTCCCGCAGAGCGTAGACATTCTCACAGAGAATCCAGCTCTAATATGGAAGAAGAAGAATTTGACTGGTTATTTATGCGGTTTAAAGATGAACCTTAAACACTGAAACCACAAGAAAAGCTAGTTTGTTTTTATTTTCGAACAAACAAAAAATAAAAAAAATTAAATGAAACTTTGGGAGCATAACAGGTTTAACCTGCCTCATATTATTTGGACTAGTCTTAATTTCTAAATCAGTTTAAAAATCCCGCCAGATAAATTATTCAAGGTTTTTATCAGTATTTTCTCAAATTATTTTCCAATAAAGAGTTGTTTTTATTTAGTTTTTGAAAACTTGCTTGTAAAATGGTGTATGCATCCTATATCAACCAATTTTCCTCTAAATTTCATTGAACTTTTTACAAAATCATGTGAAAACTAAAAATCTGTCAAATCTCTCTTCTTTCCGAAGTTGGGAAATGTTTTACAATTTTTTTTAAAACGCACATATGATCCGGTTTTCAAGCGCCTGATTAACAATGTAAACAAACTGAAGAATTATTTTTATTCTCCAAAATGTCAAGAAACCCAAGTCCAACAAGAGACAAACGTGTCATAACCTTAGCATCTGAAGTCGCTGAAAGTAGGGACAGACGGATTCCATATTTACTTCTGAGGTTAAAAGGTAAAAAATGTTCCTTTTAAATTTCAGTATGTTGAACAAGACTGGTCATGCTTTTATTTTTAAGTATTGAAATTTTAAGATTTTTATTGCATACTTGTTTTTAAATTGTCATTTTTTGTCTTGGATGTACAATAAAGAAATAAATTAACATCATTACAAAAGCTTTCGATATGTATAGAAAGCTGGCGACGGCACTGTTTTGGTGTCATAGCCCTGAGGCTGAGAAAATCATATTGAAGAGAATCGAATCATCCTATTAAACATATGAAATGGCTGAAAATAACAGTGTCATTCTTGTGAAGATCTAGGATCCTCTCGATTAAACTTTGGTGTTTCTACAGTATATTCAAATATAAAAGTATCTTCAGATAGCTGAATTTCTCGCACATTATTTGATATTATTTTCGAATCGTTTTATTTATTATTTTGTTTGTAATTTTATAAAATCTGAAAGATGGTGAAAAATAAAAAATCAAACACCACGCGAACAGACTGATATTTGTCACAATAAACAAATTTCCTTATCAAGAGTTATCGGCTAGCGGGCGTCCTGTTATACTCAAATTCAGAATAGTGGTACCTTTTTCAATTGAATTTAAATGACACCAACAGGTTTGACAATTAGGTGTCTTAAGAGAAGAAAGAGGTTTAATATTAGGTCAGTGGAGTTGGTGAGCCATGAAGCACCTGTTGTTAGTATTAAATCATGAAGCATATCAATTCAGGTAGAAATTTAAATATATCTCACCTGTCCAATAATTACTGATCAAATGGTCAGTTGGATCCATTTAAATTTCTACCTGAATTGATATGCTTCATGATTTAAAACTAACAACAGGTGCTTCATGGCTCACCTACTTCACTGACCTAATATTAAACCTCTTTCTTCTCTTATGACACCTAATTGTCAAACCTGTTGGTGTCATTTAAATTCAATTGATAAAGGTACCACTATTCTGAATTTGAGTATAAAACAGGAAATTGACCAATTTCAAACTGTTAATTAGTTGACCTGAATTTATCAAATTACCTTCAAATTTCACCTGAATATTCTCGAATCATTTTGCTATATAACAGTACTAAATAAGATGCTATAAGGTAAGATTTGATATGAAATGTATAAGATTTCCAAAAGGTATATTTCTAAGTTTTAATTTGGAAAAAAATGTACGATGACTTTAAACTGTTCCTTTGGAAAAATGTTTGATAAAAATGAAAAGAAAAATAGTCTAAACAAAGCAGCAAAATATACTCTATCCAACGATGTATATATTTCATATGTACGATTCATTATGAAAAAGTTTACTTGCTTGTAATGCAAGTGCCTATTTCAACAGGCTGAATCTGAATTTACAAATTAGCGCGGAGACACTGTTATTTTGGATTTATTGTGGAGACATATCTCTTTAATTATTGTCTCAGCATAGCCAAAGGTCGAAATAAATATTGTTTAAAAATGATGGAATCTTAGATTTTTCCTAATATTTTTACACATGTCCTATATTTACCATTTTATACATGTACATGCTATAGGGGTATTGTTTTTTTTCATATCTCACAAATGCATTGTACATGTATAGTCTTCTAAGCAGCAAACCAGTTTGACTTGCAAAGTACAATGTAGTTAAGTTACATGATAATTTCTGTATAATTGTGGAATGTTTTCATAAAAGAAATGAACTTGAAAATAATGTATTATTTCTTTTTTTTTAATTGAACAGATATTTTAAGTTCAGCAGCAGCGGACAGTAAAGATGGTGTCAGAATCAGGAAAGAGATCTGGGAATACAACTTATTACAGGCCCTAGTACTTGTTTTAAAACAAGATTTCTCCATGCTAGATGGAGAATGGCAGATTGCAACATCATTAGTAGCTATTTTAAGGTTAACACATGTATTTTTTTCTATTTTATGATTCATAGTCGGGCATGTGTTATGATTTAAAAAGACTTCTACTGTAAATGTATACATGTATTTAAAAAAAAAATTATAACATCAAATTCAATATACCGGCATGACTAGTACATGTTCATTTTTTCTTTACAATTTTCCTTTATTTTGTTTCCCACAGAAAATAAGTATGTATAAGGATTTTGAAATAAAGATACATGTGGGAAAGAAAATATATATTTTACTTCCAACTACATTTACTTCCAAGTACTACCATAGACCTGTATATTAAATTTAGTATACAGGTCTATGGTACTACGCATTATAAAATGAAACATAAGAATGATTCAATCTCAATTTATCCACTTTCAAATGTTCAAATTAAAGAAAATTAATGTATTCTTATATTCCTTTATAAAGTAAAAAAAATACAGACAAATTTATATACTGGTATTGATTACATATTCAAAAAAGGCAGGGATATGAAGTGTATATATGTGAGACATATTCACATGTAACTACATGTAAATATGACTTTTTTCAGTCAAGTTTGTGCAGGAATAAAAAACTGTATATCTGCAAAAGATGCTCAACAGGTGACCTCAGAAGTTTTACCTGAAGCAGTGAATAACATGTTTCTAGTAGCTAGACGCATCCAAGCCAGATATTCAAAAATACCAGACAGGGTATGTGTGAAGATACTAATGGAAATGAATGCACATGAATAAAATTTGTATCAGAATTTCATTTCAACGTCGTAAAAATGGATTGCTTTCTCAAAAACAAATTGACAGTAGTCGGCAACACCACAAGATTCACAGAAAAAAAAACAACCATGTAATTACACTCTTACATTTGTATAATCATCTTAAGTCTTGTTTTTTAAATGGGGAAAAAATACAGAAAATTGTATATTTTTTTAAATCCTTGGAAGGATATGAAAAAGGGTCTAATAGTGAGATGGCATACATCTTCACTAAACAAACTAAACATGAAGTATAAGATATAAAAAATATTTTATTTTAAAAACACAATAATGGACAACAATCAATATGATTAACATGTTCAAATGTACATCACTAAATATTGTAGTATTATAGTTATTTACACAAATGTAAGAACAAAACAAATTTCTAAGATAACTCTTTCAAGTTGGGGATCAATTAGATTACGTGTATCTCTTTTTGTAAAACAGTATTTTAGTGTTTGATCTTTGATTTGAAGGGTCACATGAAGGAGAGAAATAAACTATTAACCTGTTATAGAGGTGTATTGGAATCTGTAGTGTATATAGCATCTGGTCACAATGAACTGCCAGGAAAAGGTAAGCCAAATACTGTACTGTAAAATTCTTGTTCTTTCTTTTTGAAATTTTATTCATGCAGTCTTGAATTTGTGGTTGATCAAAGCATTAAACTTTTTTACTCCAGCAACCATTTATTTTTGCACTAGACTTTTTGTACAAAAAAAATATAGCAAAAATAAAACTGCCACAAAAATTTTACAGTCTATGTTAATTCTATGCAGAGTTTTGTGTAACCTCATACATGTATGTAAGCCAATTTTATTAGATCATTTTTGTAACCTTAATTTCAAAGTGAAATTATTTCTAAATTACATGAATAATATTAAATTAACCCTCAGTAAAATATCTAAAGATTAAATAAGAAAATTTAAATAAGTACTGCAGCTTGATGGCAGAAAGTTTCTAACACTTTCTAGATATGCTTTAACAAGTAATACCTTTATATCTCAATATTTCAGTTTTACATCCAAAAACTATGCTTTTTTAAAATGTAATTGTATATTTTCTGTTCTTTAGTTTTACAGAGTCCATGGTTACTGCAGCTGCTTATAACAGATGATCCAGACACAGTCATAGCTATAATGGATATGATTCCAAAAATACTCAGGGTCAATAGGTCAGTTGCTATGGTAACATTAAAGATATACTTTTGTTAAATAACCTGAAATGAAAAAAAAAAAATAAAAATTTGCAGCAGTTCAATTCAAGAACAGTTTTTCACCATTCATTAAAAAAATCACACTCAACAAAAGACAGTAAAATCTGTCAAGGCTGAATCTTTTTTAGGGGCATGTGTCATTAGGTTATGTTCAAAATGAAAAGAAATTTGAAGACATGATGAAAAAAAAAATGGCTAGAGACAGAATTATCATGATTATAGTTGAATGTTAAGGGTTCTTGCACAACAGTTGAAACAGCCCATATTTCCTTCTCAAACAAATAAGTGTGATTTAATTTCACTCATCTATTATCCATTTAAAGAAATCTGCTCATTTTTGACTTTGACAAATTTATAAACCTTTTCTTCTATCTTACTTTTCCACATTTTTTTATCCAGGATAGTGTTAAGAAATCTAGACCAGAAGCTCATCTTAAGCATCCTTGATGAACTGATCTATAAATTGTCAGTTAGCGATGAAATTAATGTTGGAGCGTATGTATAAGCTTTACAATTACTTTTATGAATGCAAAATATAGAATAGGTGCACATTCAAGTCAAAACTAACAAGTTTGCCATGAAAAGAAGCCTAAAGCCTTAATTTGTGCTGTTCAATATTTATATCATATCTCCTTTTCATCAAGTTGTAATAAAATTAATTCCAAAGTGTCACTGCTATACCGGTACTTACAGCAAATAAATGAATAATTTACCATTTTCAAACTTTAAGCAAATAAACGAATCATTTACTATTTTCAAAGGCTTGGTACCAATTTAACATTTGTTTATTAGAGAAAAAAGCATGTACCTCTACATTTTAGGCAACTAGAGAAAGGAATAAAAACTAGTGCTCATTGATCTTCCTAATTTTTATGTATTTTAAATTCTGCTATACATTTGTATACTTTCAGGTCTGCATGTAAATGTGTACTGAGAATTTGTGAGAGTCACAGACCATTAGTAGAAACATTGTGTACAAGATACAAGTAAGTATTGATAGTTTCTTTTCTAAGTCCTGTGGGTCATGCTTGTCTAAAAATTACTGTGGATTATTATTCGTGGGTTATTAACTTTCGTGGTTTTTATGGGTAGCATTGACCCACGAAATTTGATACCCAACGAAGTGAATTTATCACTGATCTGTATGTTGCAGACTTCCAAACCACAAATTTATCTTTCCACTAACTTTTCCTTTTTCATCAAACCACAAAAATTGGTACCCACGAAAAAAAAAATGAATTCACAGTAGTTGGATTTTCATATTCCATATCTGATTAAAATTTTGTTTATGAAATTGAAGAAAATGTTCTTAAGTTATAATTTAATACATGAGGTACTTATAAAATGTATAAAATGAACATTATGATTTTATATCTTTGTAGAAGCCAAAGGAAATGAATATTGATTTTTGACAGATAAGTTATATACAAAGGACTAGAGCCACGAACCCCAATATTTGGCCCTGTAAATACTCAAATATTAAAATTGGGTTGTTTTACACCAAAATGTGTGTATATATTGTTGGATACCGGTGTTTAAAGAGAAAGATTTGATTTTGGTGTATTGATGAATTTTCAAGTACCCTGATGCTTATAAAATAGCCTAAATGAGTGATTTTCTCTTTTTGGCCAAAATAACCAGTTTTTCAGTCACGATTATGTGATTTTCTATGTGGCACCACTCCTCGCCCATCAAAATTTATGGTGAAATATGAAGAAAATAATGTATTTATTAAATTTAAGCAAAAACATTTATGAGGGAGGGGTGGCACCCCTGCCATTTTCACCAAAAACCAAGTGGAAAATTGTGAAATTCAGCTGAAATTACATATTTTCAATTTTAGCATCATTTTATGGCGTCATTACAACGTCACAAGTACAGGAAAGTTTAAAATTGGTTTTGTTTTGTAACAAGCAATTATTCTAGACTACTTGGCCACAAAAATCTTTTCACAAAAATGAATTTGAAAAAATGGCCCAATTTAGGGCCAAATTTGGGGTTCGTGGCTCTAGTCCTTTGCAATATTTATAAATTGAAGCACTTATCATTGTTTGATCAATTTCAGGGGTCTGAGACCATTATTAGGTAAATGGGAAGGTGCTGGATTTAGTCGAGATCTGAAAGAACTTCATTTGTTACTCCAGGCAGGAAATGCTCAGAAAGCAGAAAATGAGGTAAATCATCAAAATTTCCTAATTTTCAACAACAGGATAAACAATTTGGAATTTTGAGGAATATTATTTATTTACTTTTTTCAGTTCAATTAGGTGTTTTGTAAAGAAATAACAAATTTCCATCCTTCTTATACAAATGTATGCTTAAGTTCAGAAAAAAGTTTAAAGCTACATGTATTTTATTTTTATATTTTTTTATTTTTCGTTTCTAGAGATTTTTCAGAGCAGCTGTTACTATTCAAGCAATATGGAAGGGTTTTGTCACAAGGAAAAAACTACGCAAGGCAGATCAAACATTCTCCAAATTCCAGCAACAGTATAGGTTAGTATATTTTTGGACAGATTTTACAAAGTTTAAACACAGGTATACAATTTCATTTGTCACTCACATATAGACTTCATGCTCAACAAATAGGCCATTTTTATGCACCCCAAAGCTTGAATTAAAGTAAGCAACAAAATAAATGGATTGGGAATTTGCGATACCGGCATATATCTATTAACATCAAAAAGGGATATCCAATCAATCTCAGATTACCTCCCTTGCTAAAACTTTAAAAGCATGTCCAGTGTTCTCCCTAGGCCCATATAGCACTGTGGTACCACTGTGCTATATTTTTTACCACAGTGCTATCTTTAAAAGATTTGTAATAGAATGTGTTAGGGCCACAGTGCTATAATTTTCAGAAAACCATGTTTTTACTGATTACCACAGTGCTATTAAAAATTTCTGGGGAGAACACTGATGTCTACTTTATACTTTCTGAGAAAGTTTTGATGAATGATTTGTTTCACCTAGCTATCAACACTCTTTTCAAATATGTCACTTGTATTTAAGCTTCATCTAATGACATACTTTACTTATTGTTATAACATGCAACAATTTTTCAGGAAATAGGAACATTTTTTAATTGATATACAGTGGATTCATTTTCTTTTCGTGGGTATCACTTTTCGTGGTATGTTTGAAAAGGATAAGTTCCTTGACTCTTAAATTCATGGTTCTCAAGTCTGCAACATACAGATCAATGTAATATTTTCTTTTTTTGTGGGTTAAGCCAACCAACAAAAACCACGAAAATTGATACCCCACGAATATTAATGAAACCACAGTATTGATTTTAGAGTAAATATTTTTTGTACTCAACAAACAAATGAATCAATTCATCGTGTAACCATTTTTAGATAATTCACATTTCAAATGTAATTTCAGATTAAAGAAGAAAGTCTTAGAACAGAGAAAAGAGCAGGCGAAAGAAGCCATAGAACTTCAGAGACAGCTCCAGTTAAATCGACAAAGAATTATGAGAGAATTTAAAGAGAAACAGTTACACACAGTGGAAATTCTACCTGGTGGTCAGTGCATAGAAAAGTTGTTATATTCTAATGTAACGATCTTAACAAAACACAATATATATACTGTACAAATTGGAAATCTTTATGAATTTCACATCATCGATAAATTCATTAAAATAAATTCATGCAAGAGCTCATACCGTATAGCGGGTCATTTAGCGGGTGTAAAATTTGGCCATTTGTCGCTAAAAATGTATGGCAAAAATTTTGGTGGTTTTTATTTTGGCGGATGAGCAAATCATAGAAAAAAATTTGGCGGTCTAGCAATCCCAAATAACCTCTGTTCGTGTATTATTTTTTAAGTAAAATTAAGTATTATTTTCACTTATAATTCATCAGTTCATTTTTGAATACATGTAAAATAACAGTGCACACCAATTCAGTAATTATGGCAGATTTATTTACTATGTGCCTTGTTTATTGTGCTAATCCCCGTGTAATTAACGATTTCAATGACAGTTAAACGAGTTGTCAATTTGACAATTAGATCACAATCAGGCCTTTGATCTTTAATCAGGTGAAGTGATTAGTCAACTCAAAATAATTTAGATAATTTGCAGTTTTAATAAAAAAATTTCAAACAGATTTACATATGTGTAAAATGTTCACAAGAAACATTTTGCGCAAAGTTTTATACAGATTCGCCGTAGGACATTAATTATCTAATTAACTATTACTATTAATTTACAAAATATTATTGATTAAATATACAATACCAATCGTCTACATTACTTCTAAAATTATGAAATTTTAGTGGTTTTTATTTTGGCGATTTCAGTCCGACCGCTAAAATACGCCAAAATTTGCACCCCGCTAAAATAACCCGCTATACGGTATCACATGAGTTTTGCAATCATCTAAGCTTGATTTGAGTGAATTTTACATGAAACTCAGGTGAGTAAGACTTTCCTCTTTAATGAAATAATGAAACTTTACAGGAGGATAGTTAAATGTATGGAGATGTATATGAATTTGATTCAAATATCATTCAGGGGGAGATAATTTAACTTTTTTCCAAATATAAAGTCTAATTTATGAAGCAGGGTATTCTCATTGAAATGAAGTACTAGTTATAACAACCCTTTCTATTTTACAGCCATGTTGGAGAGATATTTTCAAAGACAGCAGAACCAATCAGCAGCCTTGATACAAAAGACTTGGAGAGGTCATCATGCTAGAAAGAGCATGTCAGGTCGACAGGAGTTTGTCAGAAAATACAGGGCCTCCATAGTACTTCAAAGAGCAGTAAGTTATTAATTTCATTATTTTTATCAGTCCCGTATTTATCTTAAAGTTCCAACCAGAATAAGCTAGAAAGAAACAGTTTTAACAAGAGGTTATATTATTCTAAAATTTAACACATGTAACACAAATAAAACTCCAATTTAAACAATATAGAAGCATATTTATGGCAAATATGTTATTGACTGTGGAAAGTTAAGAGTAAATGTCACAGGGCATCAAGCAACTTAAAAAAAAATAAAGTGAGGAAAAATTTTAGTTGTTAACTCTTTTTGTAAAATCCTTATCTTACAAAATCCATATGACTATGTTATATATTTTCTTTTGTCAAGAAACAACTTTCACCTATTATTAATGTGAGATAAAAGATAAATTTGCTATTCTGAATCATTCCTTTGCTATGCATAATGTAATTTTTTACAGGTTAGAAAATGGTTAAAGAGACTCGAAGATAAGCGAAATAAGATAAGAGCTTCACTTAAACCTCCAGGTTTGACAGATGAACGTAGAGTAGAACTACAGAGGATAATCAACCAATACAGAGAACTCAAACCAGTAAGTACTGTAAACTGGGAATTCACGCTGTCATCTTATTATCCATAGACTACAATAGATGACACATACATCTGCCCATCTTATATTCCTGCTATCAATGTCAACAGGAAAATAGCGAAAACAAAACTGCTGCAAAATTTCCCAGTTTACAGTAAATATTTTTAAACATAATCGATTGGTTAAGGGAGGGGTTGAAGAAGGAATCCAGATTACTGTAAATTTACTTATTTTCACAAATTTGTGATTTCATTCAAGTTCACAGGTACTTAATTTGGTGTTTATGCTCATTATTCTATTCATTTTATATATATTATTTCATTTTGCAGATATTTAATTTTGTGAAAAATTTCTTGACTGCCATCTATTTATGGGTCCATCAATAAAAGTTGAAGGACAAATAGGCACACCTCAGGTCTATCTTTGTTAAAACTGATTACCAAATAACCATAACAAGGACAAAATATTGCACC
Source organism: Arcuatula senhousia (assembly GCA_963971305.1). Taxonomy (NCBI): domain Eukaryota; kingdom Metazoa; phylum Mollusca; class Bivalvia; order Mytilida; family Mytilidae; genus Arcuatula; species Arcuatula senhousia. The sequence goes on along the minus strand of OZ020311.1, from coordinate 7,958,763 downwards.
AAAAATTATATAAATATTAGGAGAAACATTTGTTTGTCTCTTATTAAAATAAAACAAACAAACCTTAAGCAATAAAATGTTTTATCCCTTAACCTATTTATATACATGTGCTTATCCTGAATTCATGAATTATCCAGCATTTTTGAAAAACTCTTAAAGAATTGAAAGTCTCTTCATTGAATTTGAGAACTTTAGAATTAGCATTTCAGTTAGGCATCTCCACTCAATGATGTAAAAAAAAAATGTGCTTTTCTTTCTCTTAGTTTTATTTATAAAACTACATCATCATATCTTATTCATGTTTATACAATTGATGTAATTTTTGCAGTCGGCTTGTACAAGCAGAGAAGAACTAGAACAAGGCCACAAGAAATCAGCAGAAATGTTAGCACGTTATTATAAGTCAGCCAGATCCAACAGAGAGAAGCAACATCACAGGGAGGCTCTTATAGCGAGGCTCAATGTCGACTCAGAACTTGTACATTGTAAGTCTATATTGTTTATGCTCAATGTCGACTTAAGTATAAATCAGTAAGGCTAATATAAAAAATTATACTTGATTCTAACAAACTCCTGCCCTGATTTATAAATCAGCTGCCTACAACAAATTATTTTGATAGTTTGGCAAATTATGTTCATTTTTGGTCAATTTTCTTTAAAATTGCAGAAAAGTCTATCAAAATGAATTAAAAAAAAATTAAGAATTTGCCCACTGCCCCAAATTTTCAAGAAATTTGCATGAGAATCTAGGAATTTATTATGGCCTTTAGTTCTTATGGCAAAGCTACATGTAAATGTTGACTTAGAAGTTGTACACTGTAAGTTTTTTTGGGAGTCTAAAGCAATGCTGAATGTCGACTCTGAATAATTTTACATCAGTTAGGTAAAATGGCTTTTAGCAAAGCTTAATGTGGACATTCAATTACTGCACTTGTACATTATAAGTTTATATCAGAAAGGGTGGTTACCTAGTGATAACCAACAGTGTCTTTCAGCCGAATGGTAAATCAATGAAAAAAGAAAGACAAGAATATTGTTGGCAGTATATTGTCGTGCGAATAGTATCCTATAATCATAGTTAAATTATTTTAAAAACTCAATATTGCAAGACCTAATCATTTAAGTTGATTTAGAACTGGTACATTTATATCACTTTTCTTAAAAGATTGTTATTTGTGTAATATTATGATATCTTTGTTGTGCTAAGCTATTTGTTTCCTTACAGTGGCTCCTCCTCTTAACAGTGTGACAGACAAGGATGTAGAAATGTATTCCAGTAACTTATTGGCTGTAGTTACAAAAGCTAAAGCAGACCACACAGAACATTTACGTATGTTACGGCAGCCGTGGTGGAAGAAATTAAAAGACGAGTATCAGGACCAGGAGTATGTGGAAGATGAACAACTTGTGTTCTAGTTTAGTACAGTGTACATTGTTTATTAGCTCAAAGATAAAACATCTCAAAGAAAATCCAACTCCTAGGTCAGATTATTCAGTTGAAGAATATCTTATTATCTTATTGGAGTGTATTAAAAATTAAACAGTGATAACTAGATGGAATATCATAGAGCCTGTGATATTTGTGCCAGGCTCATTTGACAATTTGTAACGGAAATGAAAGTCATATTTAGGCATTGTTTACTAAGGATGTTTAACTTTTTCAAAAGTTTTAATTACTACCTTTAAAAAAGCTTTTATTTTGGAGCTAAAAATAGTTACACAATGTTCTGAATGTAGCAAAAATTTTAAATCTTGAGAATATTTCCTGTCATGGAGAAATGAGCATCTTATTAATACCGTATAGGGGGTAATTTTCGCGGCCTGCAAATTTCATGATTTCATACCTAATTACCTAGTTTTTATTTACGCGGACATTTATTTTCGGATTTCATTATATTCTCAATACAAATTAATATTGAATTATAATATGCAGGTTTAGTATTTTGCGATAGAATAGTGGTCGCGAATATAGCGAAAATTAGAACCTCCTGAAAATTTCCCACTATACGGTAATCTATCAACATTTTGATAAATTTTCAGGTTTATATATCTATATTATTATAAGTCCGTCCAAATCTTTACTGTTTGATGCTCTATTAGGAAGCATGTTATGTTTATTTATATTTTGTTAGACTTTTACAGCTTGGAGATTAATATGATGGTCTACAAAGCTATAAGTATGTATACATGTAGATTATTTTTTTAGACAAGTATTTGTAAAAAAAAATAAAATGCATTTTATGATCAATTTTATGTTACTTAGATACATGTTAGTTATGCCCAAAGGCCAAAATAGTCTATTTCTATTACTTAGGAATGGGGTGGCTAGGTGGCCAAATAGTCTCAGACACTGATTGAAATACCACACTATTAATCACTAATCAATTTAGTTCAAGGTGGCTATGTAATTTATAAAAAATGGATTAGCACAGCTGTAATTAGGTTTGTCAGTAACCTGCCAAAGGATTGTATTTTCCTTCATCAACAGCGAACAGCTTATAATGACCAATGTGTCCTGAAAAGGGTATTGATATACAATTATCACCCTATTTGGTGTGTGACCAAGATGCTTCTTTCAGAAAAGTAAGGACACCCCAGGGCTTGTCCCAAGTTACCTTACTTTTCGAGAGAAAGAAGCACTGGATGGCACACCAATTAAGGTTATAACTGTTATTTTATATTGAATATAATTAGATACATACAAGCAGCAAAAGCCTAAGATATCACATGTCAAATAACACAAGCAGGTAATCTTACCATGCGCCCCATCCCTTACCAGTTTACCCAGCAAAATATCACATGTCAAGTGACGTCCTCTCTGTGAATCACAATATAGATTTCTAAATGAGTATGTAATATCAGGTGATATTTCAGGCTTGCTTTGTAATTTACAAAAATGGGACTAGGACAGCTGTATGTAATGAGGTTTGTGTGTTACCTTCCCATAGATGGTAGCTTTATTCGGGTTTCCATTTTCTTCCACCAACAGCTGATAACCCTGTATGACCAATGAATGTCGAAAAGGATGTTTAACCCTTATACTCTCTCATTCCACAACTGGTGTCTGTCTTTTCCAGTTGAACACAATATTTTTCTCTGAAACATGACACAGTTTTATGGAACTTTAACAGCATTATAACTTTTACCAGCAAGAAAGCAAATTAAGTTATTGGATTATAAGTATTTTCTTTTGTGGATGCCCATAAATGGTAACTTTGTTTATGCCTTGAGGATAACTCCCATCAGCATTGGAAGGTAAAGAAAAGAAGAAAATCAGTTCTATGTTTCCTTCCTCTACCGAATCAAAAAGAAACATTTAAAAATCCAATAGAGATATAAAAAAAAACATTAATCCATCTACATGATCTAGATCTACAAAAAATGGGTTTATTGGTCCATTAGTTATTTCTCTAAAAATAGTAATATCTTGAATTGAAATTAATGGTTATAGGTCGATTTTGAGGGATATATTCACTTAGCAGACAGGTCATTTTCAATGACCTTTAAAGGTTCTAGAGATAAGAACAAGTACTGCTAAAAAGTCTAGGGCTTTTTATTAGCTCAGCTGGACGAAAGATCCATGTGAGCTATTGCCATCACTTGCTGTCCGTCGTGGTCGCCTGTTGTCTATTGTCTGTCGTCCATTAACAATTATTAAAAAATCTTCTCCTCTGAAACTACTCAACAGAATTTAATTCAAATTGCTATGATTGATCTATAGGGTGTCCTCCACAAAAGTTGTGTTCCATTTATTCGTCAAAAAACATGGCCACTGTTGCTAAAAATAGACCAGGGGGGATAAGACTACTGTTTTTGGCTTGTAAATCAAAAAGTATAAGAGATAGAGAAAATCTGATGCAACCATCTATCTTCATCATCAAAAGATCTACAATAGTCTCTATTCGGTTGAAGTTGTTAGATGACCCCTTATAGGGGTTATGGCCCTTTAAAGGTCAAAAATAGTGTTTTTTTATGTTTTTGTCTTATAGAAAGAAAACTGTTGCAGATAGAGAAAAGCTGTTGCTTGCATAAACCTTCAGCTCTTTAAGCTTTACAATAGTCTTCATTGGGTCAAAGCTGTCAGATGACCGCTTACAGGAGTTATGGCCCTTTAAAGGTAAATACAGTGGTTTTTTAGCTCACCTGACCCGAAGGGTCATGTGAGCTATTGTCATCGTAAAGCGTCCATCGTCCGTCTGTTAACTTTTCTTCAAACATCTTCTTCTCTGAAAGCACTGATGGGATTGCTTTGAAACTTTGTACACTTGATCTGTAGAATGTCCTCTGCCAAGTTGAAATTTGTGAACGTAGACTAACTAACATGGCCTCTGTTACTAAAAATAGAACAGGGGGTCAGACCATAGTTCAAAAAGTATAAGAGGTAGAGAAAATCCGAAGCAACCATCCTTCTTCAGCATCAAAAGCTCTACAAAACTCTTCATTGAGTCAAAGTTGTAGGACGACTCCTTATAGGAGTTATTTCCCCTCAATCGTCAAAATTGACCATTTTCACAGTTTTTGGACTTTATCTTGAAAATTGTAAGTGCTAGAGGAAAAGTTAGCATTGCAAAATTGTTCAGCTCATTGAGATCTACAAAAATGATTCAGGGTCAAAATTGTCAGATCAACCATTTAAGAGTTATCCCCCTTCAACTGATTTTTAAAAATCTACTTCTCTGAAACCACTGGTGGGATTGTTTTGAAACTTTGTACACTTGATCGTTAGAATGTCCTCTACCAAGTTTGTGAAATTTGTGAACTTCAACCAACCAACATGGCAGCTGTTACTAAAAATAGAACAGGGGGGTCAGACCATAGTTTTTAGCTTATAGCTCAAAAAGTATAAGAGATAGAGAAAATCTGAAGCAACCTTCCTTATTCAGCATGAAAAGCTCTACAATACTCTGCTTTGAGTCAAAGTTGTGGGACGACTCCTTACAGGAGTTAATTCCCCCTTAATCGTCAAAATTGACCATGTTCACATTTTTTCGATTTTATCTTAAAAGCCATTAGAGTTAGAGGAATAGTTAGCATTGCATAATTGTTCAGCTCATTTAGATCTACAAAATTGATTTCGGGGTCAAAATTGTCCTAACTAGTTTCTTTAATGTTTAATACTTACCAAGTACATGTAGACCATGTTGCACACTAGGTTAGAGGCTTTAGCATAAGAGATCAGGTGAGCGATTCAGGCTCCTGGGAGCCTCTAGTTTATGTTTTTGCTCTATAAAATGAAAAATATTGTAGATAGAGAAAAGCTGTTGGTTGCTTAAACTTTCAGCTTATTTAGCCCTTCAAAATTCTCCATGGGTCAAAGTTGTCAGATGACCCCTTATAGAAGGCCCATATAGCTTTAGGACCAGGCGAGCGATTCGGGCCCCTGAGAGCCTCTTGTTATCTTTTAGACTTGTTCTTATCTCAATTACAGTCATGTTCTTATCTCTAGTATATGTTCTTATCACTACAGTTTTATATCTAGACCTTGTTCTTATTTCTAGTACTTGGTCTTGTCTAGTTACCGACCATTAGAGGTAAAAAATAGTGTCTTTGGCTTATGGAATGAATCTATTGCAGATAGAGAAAAGCTGTTGATTGCTTAAACATTCAGCTCATTTAGCTCGATCTACAAAAATCTTCATAGGGTTGAAGTTTTCAGATGACCCCTTGTAGGGGTTATGGGCCCTAAAATAACGTTTTTTGTTTTTTTTGTTTTGGGCCTACAGAATGAAAACTATAGTAGATTGAGAAAAGCTGTTGCTTTCTAAAATGTTCAGCTCATTTAGCTCAACAAAAGTTTATAGAGTCGACATCAAGACCAGGTGAGCAATTCAGGCTCCTGGGAGCCTCTTGTTATCTCTAGTGCTTGTTCTTATCTCTCGTGCTTGTTTTTATCTCTAGAGTGTGTTCTTTTCTTATCTCCAGTATGTGTTCTTTGATCTAGTGTTTGTTCTTTTCTCAAGTATGAATTCATATCTTTATGGTTTGTTATCTCTTTCGCTTATTTTTATATCGATAACTTCTTCCATTTTTCTTCTGTTATGTCAAGGAATTATATAATTCCCTGCTTTTATGTTTTTCTTACGTAACTCTGATTATGTTTATCTTTAGGCACAATCCATATGGCTTGATGTTATACAGTTTATGCTTTTTGCTCTGCTCTTATATCAATGATTTCATTTAAGTTAAACGTGACACAATGGCCGGTCCAAGGTGATGTCACGGGTGTGGCAGTGATCATTTGAACAAACAAAAAAGTAAGAAAAGCCAAAACAAACAACAGAACAAAAACAAATCAAAGGAAAGGGCGTAAATTTTTCAGGCAGTTCAAAAAGATTTAAAAAGGAAACTTATGTCATAGAGAGATTTTTTTCCATCTTGCCTTTTTAGCTCATTTCACGAAAGTTAAGGGGGGGCTTATGTGATACACCTGGCGTTGGCGTCGGTGTCAGCGTCCGCATCCACTTACAGAAGAATGGCTAAGATCCATACACGCTTATGGACAAGTACCACATCAATTATATTGGTATGGAAGGTGAACCTAGTGATGCTAAGCACAATGCATGCTTCAGATGCTGGCTGTGACATATATTTTCCGCATGAATAACTACTTACAGAAGAATGGTTAAAGTCTATTCCTGCTAACTGACAAGTGCCATATCAATAATATTGGTATGGTTAGTGCACTTAATGATGCTTACTAAGAACAATGCATACTTCGAATGCTGGATCATAGACAGGATGTGATCGTAATTTTCCGCATGGATGATCACTTACAGAAGAACTATTAAAGTCCATTCCGGCTTACTGACAAGTTCCACATCAATATGAGAGATGCTTAAAGCAAGATAGATGCTATATGGTTGTGACATCATTTTGCATGATGAGCGCTTAAACTTTTTGGAAAGTCAATTCCCGCTTAGTGACAATAATGAGAGGGTGGACAGGGGGACAGGGGTACGGGGGTTGAGGAGGCGGGGAACGGGGATAGAGGGGGCGTGGAACGGGGTGGAAGGGGCGAGGAACGGGGGTACAGGGGCGGAAAATGGGAAATGGGGCATCGGGTTGAGGTGGCGGGGAGCGGGGGTGGGAGGGTTGGGGAGAGGAAGTGGAGGGGGCGAGGCTCGGGGGTAGAGGGGGCGGGAAGCGGGTGAAGAGACCCCCCTTCAGATGACCCCTTGTAGGGGTTATGGGCCCTAAAATAACGTTTTTTGTTTTTTTGTTTTGGGCCTACAGAATGAAAACTATAGTAGAAACTTATGTCATAGAGAGATTTTTTTTCCATCTTGCCTTTTTAGCTCATTTCACGAAAGTTAAGGGGGGGCTTATGTGATACACCTGGCGTTGGCGTCGGTGTCAGCGTCCGCATCCACTTACAGAAGAATGGCTAAGATCCATACACGCTTATGGACAAGTACCACATCAATTATATTGGTATGGAAGGTGAACCTAGTGGTGCTAAGCACAAAAACCCCTTTGTAGATTTCGATAAGAGTAGGCTCAATGGGGGCCGCTACAAAGGCCACACTCGCAATCTGCTAGCTGGAGAGGGATTAATATAAGCATTAAGCTTGTTTCCCAATCCAGGGTAAATAAATATGTTTAAACTAATAATGCATTTATACTTATGTGTTACATATATGTCTTTTGGATTACAATGCATTGTTACTCATGTGCTTTATCCAATAAACTGATTGATTGATTGATTGATAATGCATGCTTCAGATGTTGGCTGTGACATATATTTTCCGCATGAATAACTACTTACAGAAGAATGGTTAAAGTCCATTCCCGCTTACTGACAAGTGCCACATCAATGATAATGAATGCTTGGTGCACCTAGTGGCGCTAAGGACAATGCATGCTTCAGATGCTGGCTGTGACCTATATTTTCTGCATGGGTAACCACTTACAAAAGAATTATCAAAGTCTATTCCTGCTAACTGACAAGTGCCATATCAATAATATTGGTATGGTTAGTGCACTTAATGATGCTTACTAAGAACAATGCATACTTCGAATGCTGGATCATAGACAGGATGTGACCGTTATTTTCCGCATGGATGACCACTTACAGAAGAACTATTAAAGTCCATTCCGGCTTACTGACAAGTTCCACATCAATATGATATTGGTTGTGTAGAGATGCTTAAAGCAAGATAGATGCTATATGGTTGTGACATCATTTTGCATGATGAGCGCTTAAACTTTTTGGAAAGTCAATTCCCGCTTAGTGACAATAATGAGAGGGTGGACAGGGGGACAGGGGTACGGGGGTTGAGGAGGCGGGGAACGGGGATAGAGGGGGCGTGGAACGGGGTGGAAGGGGCGAGGAACGGGGGTACAGGGGCGGAAAATGGGAAATGGGGCATCGGGTTGAGGTGGCGGGGAGCGGGGGTGGGAGGGTTGGGGAGAGGAAGTGGAGGGGGCGAGGCTCGGGGGTAGAGGGGGCGGGAAGCGGGTGAAGAGACCCCCCTTCCACCCCCCCAATAGTGGGTAACGAAGTGAGTATCGTAATCCATAGATCTATGTTATTATTTTATCTTTTCGGGGGGAATGATCGGAGCTTCAATTAACTCGAATGATCCAAGCCCTATCCGTCTTCGCATACTTCAGCGGGACTAATGTAGCGACTGTAAGGAGCGAAATATAACGACTGTATTATTCGGGTTAAGCTTCAGTGCATTTTTTAAATTTAACTGATCATTTTATTATTATTTTTCTGCAAGAAACTGCCCCCTGCCTGTTTGTTTATTTCGAAGCTCTGTCCTGCCTTTTTAATTATTTCCTGATGATTTTTTCGCATATCCCACCTTTTTATTATTTTGAATTTCACCATAGCACCCAGGCGCAGATCCAGGATTTTCGGTAAGAGACGGCGCTGGTAGTAAAAATTCGCCGAGCGGAGCGAGGAGCGAAAATTGTTGGCCTTTAAGGTAAAAAATCATTTTTTTCACATTTTAGGGGGGCGCCGGGTACGTCCCCGCCTGAATCCGCGCCTGGCACCCCCCCCCCCCCCCCCCCCAGCCCCCCAAAAGGAAAACCTAATATGAGAAAATTGCAAATAGATGTACTTTTAGATGCAATGCGGTTATTGTGTAGAAAAATAAAGGATACTGTTGCGTCAGTTGCATTGAATGAAAAATAACTAATGGCGGGAAATCCGAGAGACGACCCTCCACTCGGAAGCTGTACTTCCTATTCAAATCGACGAAAGCCGGATATGTTTACAAATTATGATTGCAGTTAGTATTGCATGTCATTTAAGATATGGAACGAATTAACATCTTAGAAGATTTCATAAAGACCTAAAGAATGGCCTTCTTGGAAACTGTCAGATGCTGGCACGAAGGCATCGTTGCTTTCAAAGAGAACAGATTCCAAGACACCCTACAAAGTTTCAGTCAAATCCTGGAACCCAGTGCTAGGATTCTGTTTAATATAGCATGTGTTCAGCTTAGACTCGACAAACCCAGGGAGGGTATAGTGGTAAGTATTATTGGGAAATAAAAATAGACTGTTTTGAAAAGGGGGAGGTTCCAGTTCAGTCTATGAAAAAGGGGGAGGGGCAGAGCTAAATTTACACAGATCCAGGGGCCAACCCACCTCTTTTTGTTGAAAAATGGTGGGATGTATAGAAATTCATTGATGCAAGACTACAGGTTTTTTTTTTTTGGGGGGGTGGGGCTTTGAAATATTTGGATCATAATGCTGACCTTGTTGGTCACAAGTCGGCTTGCTACTGAATTTGCTCAAGATTTAAACCTATTGCTGAGTCAACAACTTGCAGCTTTAATTATATTGCCTGCATAGAGGATAAATGCATGTGATTTAAATGTAAACAAACTAATTTAAACCATGACAGTGTCAATTCAAAAAAATCTAGTCTCAAATTTCTGTGAAAAAAGATAAGTAATCGTGCTTCCTGTACAACTTTTCTACACAATTTTAAAACTGAATAAACGACTGTTTATCTTCTTTTTCTTTTGTTTTACAGAATTTGTCAAATGCACTCAAGAAAGACCCTCATTTAGCAGTAGGATACTTTCACAGAGCAGTTCAGAATTTTAAACTTGGAAGGTATTTTTGATATCATACTTTTGTCTGTACACAAATGTGAAAACTTCCCTTTTTGATTTATTTGATATATTGTAATCATATATATAATTATCACAAATCATAAATTTGTTTTTTAATGTTTTTTTTTACTTTATTTATAGTTACACCCCAGTTCTATTGTTTAAAGTCGAACTTTCATTTTCTGAAACTTTCTTTGTGTGAATAACTCTTTTGTTCTAAGAACAATAGGCTTAATTCACAATGGCAAAAACAGGGGTTTCCAGATACCCCTGCTTTTGCGCTTGTGAACACACCTCATGTTCACAGAACAAAAGAGCTTCTCACACAAAGAAACTTAGATGTAATAGCCAGCCCTAGGCATCTGAGAAGGAAATGAAAACAGTTCACTTTATAAATTTTAAAATCAATTCTAATTTAAAAGTAGCAAAATCAAAAAAAAAAAAAACAGACAAATAAACCAAAACATTAAAATAAAAAAAAATTTAAAAAAACAAAGCAAGAATATGTCTATTATAATGCCGATATTTCGCAACATAAGAGACGGACGAACACACAGACGGACGGACAAACAAACGTATCCGACGACTGTATGTCCCAATAACTTTCCTAGATGTGGCATCAAAATGGGTCAAAGATAGAAATGGCCGGATTTTGTTAAACAGGAAGTAGGTAGACAATAGACCTGAAATTAATTCACCGGTATGGGACCCATGCTAATTACCAATTATCAAAAGGATCATTTATGCAAAAAATTAAGTAAGTCGGCAAACAGGAAGTAGGAGAGAGAAGGACTCTTAATCGAACCCCACGCTAAGGGACATCGTACTGCATACGTATCAAAATACAAAATTAAAATAAAATAAATTTTCTTCAAATACGCAATTTCCACAACTAAAATTACCTGCTCTCAGAAATTAATGATTTTCAAAGGGACAGCAGTCAAAGCACATCCGTCTTCCCTGATGGTCAGATAAAAACTGAATGAAGCTTAAAGGTATTCAGTTTAGGAGTGTTCACTGTCTTAATTAGCATGACACAAAATCATCAGTTATTTGTAAAGTAATTAATCCGTTTAACAAGTTGATTAATCTGTATTAATCCTAAAATCATCTCAGTTGCTTAGTATCTTAAATTAAAGAGGCCCCTGTGTGGGGAAGAAAAATTTCAGAAATATGTTTTTTAACTCAGTTTTATAATTAAAGCCACATTTTATTGCTTTCTATCAAACATTTTTAATCTAGTTTTGTTCTAAGTTTACTGGGGTGTAAGTTAGTTATACTATTCGGTATACGGTGTTTCTGGATAAGAAACCCACTCGGACCTCCGGTCCTCGGGGTTTCTTATCCAGAAACACCTTTACCTCATGGTATAACTATTACAGACCAAGATTGGTATAAATAAGTTTCCTTAGCCAGTTTTGACTGTATTCAATTTTCAATAAATAGACAATAAAGAAATGTGGAATAAGTGAACGCGACACAACCAACATAAAGAAACAGCAATTTAAAAAATCACCATCAGTCTTCAACATGACCAGAGGTCACTGGCTCACTGCTCACCGTCTTGCATTGGCCCAAAACTAAAAATACAATACATAAGATTCAAAACCAATCCCTAAATTATCCACGAAAGACCCATTTCTGGATATAGAACAAAAACAGATATATGTAGATGACAGAGACAAACAAATAAACATGATGTATGTGACAATCTGATCTATTAAATTGTATTTGTTGTTTATTTTTACAGCTACAGGGATGTATACAGTGATTTGGATAAAGCAGAACAAAGTTTACGAGGTTCTTCATTCATCAACTACAGTCAACTTGGTCTTAATTTTACTCTCTATAAGTTTGAGGTATGTACTTTAACATAGTAAAGAAACAATGGAGTACCAATCGGGCATTCAAATGTTGCAATATTCCAAAAATTCCAAGACAAAATCACATTAAAAAAAAACATTTAGAAAAATGCCAAATGCAAATTGATGTTTCCCATTCAATAAAATTTTAATCAAATTTTCTGAAAGTTACATTCCAAACAATGATTAGAAACTTTACAAATACTACAAAGGTGGTCTTCCATAGAAGATGCATATTGCCTGCGTCATTGACTAATTGTAGTTCTTAACAAACAAAATAATAATAATAACTTTTTTGTTTTATATATTTATATTTTAACACAAAACAATTAAACTGCAATCAGCAAAGCCAACTAAAGTCAAAATGAGAGTGACCCCGGGTGTTCAGAATTGTAAGCCGTTAATTTATAGCTCACTTGACAAACTTGACATCAATAGAAGAGAAAGTCTTTTGTAACACATATACATTTGTAATTGAATATTAAATCTTTATTCCAGCATAATGACTTGAGTCTAACATTTCTTTTTAGATACACTTCAATAGAGCAGTTTGTCGAGCTTATGAAGGCAATACAAGGGAAGCAGTTCAAATCCTTATAGAGGCTGGCAAGGTAGCTGAGGAAGAAATCCACAGCAGAATTAGTGTCAAAACTGTACAAGATCTCACCATCATTTCACAAAACAATAGAAAAGTAAGGTCATAAATAATTTTCATCCTCATTCATGTCATTGGCACAAAGAAAACATTAGTTTAGCAAAACTCTTAAAAAATTCCTGCATTAAAAAGTTGGTTTTATCAGTTTTAATTTTGTCCCATTTGTATTAGTGTTGACACTACACTTAACATCCACGGTTCTTTTGATCTCATTATTATACATGTATGATACATTTAATATCATATGATACATTTGGAATCTAACATGTGCAATGTGTTTTTGATCTGGGGCTAATTGTATGAGGGCAGACAGCGTCCACTGATCTCATTAAAGACTGTAGACAGCTTCCACTATAGATTTATTAATTGCTGCTCATCTACTGTGAACATGGAAATTTTTGTGTGATGTTATTTTCACATTTTTGTAAAGTGAACCTTTCGTGTGGGGGATAAATTCACATTTCATTTGATTATTTGATTATGAGAATAATATATTTGTGTTGGGGATATTTTTCGCAGATATTTTGCGATTGTGAATTCAGCAAAAATTACCCCATGTGAAAATGTCCAGGTTTACAGTATGTATTTTATGTCTCATGCAATTTATGTACATCTTTTCATCTTCTACCAGAAGGTTTTTGATAAATGTTTTATTGGTCCTGCCGTAGCTCCTTTCTTTTAGATACCGGTGACATTCAGTTTTTCCTTTAAACTTTATTTAAATATATTTTTAGGGATCATTGCCAGATTCGTTCAAGCCGTTTGAGATATCAGAAGAGTGTTTATTTCAGCCACCAAAAGACATGGTGGCTAATCTAGGCAGGAAAGAATATGTGGCCAAATCAAAGGTTAACAATTTTTAAGCTTTTGATTATGGAATTTAAACACATTGTAAATGATGATCAGATGTTAAATGTTTGATTATGTTGTCTCCAATGTGTTGCAAATGAACATATAGCGGATTCTTCGACACTATCCATTGCATGACAGTTTTCTGGGCAACTACACAAATGTACATGTCTCGGCTTCTTCATATTTGGCATTTATCTTCCTTATATAGTACTTTATGGTGTAAAATGAGTTTATGTCTGTAACTTTTAGTTTGTAACTGAGAAAATCAGATTAAGATTCTATTGAAAGAATAACTTTTTAGCTCACCTGACCCGAAGGGTCATGTGAGCTATTGTCATCGTTAAGCGTCCGTCGTCCGTCCGTCTGTCGTCCGTCGTCCGTCGTCCGTCGTCCGTTAACTTTTCTTCAAAGATCTTCTTCTCTGAAACCACTGAAGGGATTTCATTGATACTTGGTATGCATGATCTTTAGGATGTCCTCTACCAAGTTTGTGAATTATATACATGTCGACCAACCAACATGGCCGCCGTTGCTAAAAATAGAACAGGGGGGGTCAGACCATTGTTTTTGGCTTATAACTCAAAAAGTATAAGAGATAGAGACAATCCGAAGCAACCTTCCTTGTTCAGCATCAAAAGCTCTACTAATCTCTCCATTGAGTCGAAGTTGTGAAACGACTCCTTACAGGAGTTATTGCCCTTTAATCATCAAAATTGACCATTTTTGCAGTTTTTGGACTATATCTTGAGAACCTTTAAAGCTAGAGGAAAAGTTAGCATTGCAGAATTGTTCAGCTCATTGAGATCTACCAAAATGATTTCAGGGTCTAAATTGTCAGATCAGCCGTTTAAGAGTTATTCCCCTTTAACTGTTTTTTTCCATTAATTTACACTGATTTTCAAAAAATCTTCTTCTCTAAAACCACTGAAGGGATTGCATTGATACTTGGTATACATGATCTTTAGGATGTCCTCTACCAAGTTTGTGAATTATATACATGTCGACCAACCAACATGGCCGCCGTTGCTAAAAATAGAACAGGGGGGTCAGACCATTGTTTTTGGCTTATAACTCAAAAAGTATAAGAGATAGAGACAATCCGAAGCAACCTTCCTTGTTCAGCATCAAAAGCTCTACGAATCTCTCCATTGAGTCGAAGTTGTGAAACGACTCCTTATAGGAGTTATTGCCCTTTAATCATCAAAATTGACCATTTTTGCAGTTTTTATACGACCGCAAAAAATTTGCGGACGTATAATGGTATGATGCTGTCGTCGTCGTCGTCGTCGTCGTCGTTGTCGTCGTTGTCGTCGTCGTCTGTTAACTTTAGTGTATACACGATAACTTTAGTTCTAGTTATCCAAATGCAATGAAATTTGACAATGATATTTCTTACCATTAAAGGATGGATGGGATTGATTTTGGGAGTCCCCCCTTTTTTCGTTTGGAAATTAAGGGCCAAAAGGGGCCAAAATTGTAACTTTTTTGTTTGTTCTTACAATAACTTTTTCAAAATCTTCTCCTCTGAAACTACTGAACAGAATTCAATGAAACTTGGTATGATTGATCATTAGGGTGTCCTGCACTATAGTAATGTTTCAATTTCTGATTTGTCAAAAAACATGGCTGCCGTGGCTAAAAATAGACCAGGGGGGTCAGACTACTGTTTTTGGCTTGTAATTCAAAAAGTATAAGGGATAGATGAAATCTGATGCCACCCTACTGCTTCAGGATCAAAAGTTCTACAAAAGTCTCCATTTGGTCGAAGTTGTCAGAAGACCCCTTATAGGGGTTACGGCCCCTTAAAGGTGAAAAATAGCATTTTTTCATGGTTTTGCCCTATAGTATGAAAATTATTGCAGATAGCAAAAAGCTGTTGCTTGCTTAATTGTTCAGCTCATTTAGCTCTACAAAAAACTCCATAGGGTCGAAGTAGTCAGATGACCCCTTATAGGGGCTACAGCCCCTAAAATAATGTTTTATTCATGTTTTTAGCCTATGAAATGAAAACTATAGCAGGTAGAGAAAAACTGTTGCTTGCTTAAATGTTCAGCTCATTTACACAATTAAGAATTAATTTTTGCGACCCCCTCCTTTTCCCCCTATTACGTAATTAGGGGCCAAATGGGGCCAAAATCGAAACTTTTTTATTTGTGGTCCGATTTTAAAATTTGTTTTTGCAAGTTTATTCTTGTCAGGTAGTGAATCCAAATTTGAGAATTAATTTTTGTGACCATCCCTTTTTTCACTTGTTTTGTAATTAGGGGCCAAAAGGGGCCGTAATCAAAACTTTTTTATTTCTGGTTGTTTTTGAAATTTTTTTTTGCAAGTTTATTTTTGTCAAGTAGTGAATCCAAATTTGAGAAATTATTTTTGCAACCCCACCCCTTTTTCACCTGTTACATAATAAGGGGCCAAAAGGGGCCGAAATTGAATTTTTTTTTAATTCTTGTCTGATTTTGACAATTTTTTTGCAAGAGTAGAATACAAAATTGAAAATTTATATTTTACCCCCTGGGTCGAAAGTCCACCAGAGAAGCATGTGTCAAAAACCTTTGTCAGTCCACCATGGGCTGCATGTGTCCAGAGCAATAGACTATCCATATTGGGCCTAAAATGTACAGGGTTCAACATGTTGCGGTCGTATCATGCTGCGCTCGGCGAAGCTTTTTATTGGACTATATCTTGAAAACTGTTAGAGCGAGAGGAAAAGATAGCATTGCAGAATTGTTAAGCTCATTGAGATCTACAAAAATGATTTCAGGGTCTAAATTGTCAGATCAGCACTTTAAGAGTTATTCCCCTTTAACTGTTTTTTTTCCATTAATTTACACTGATTTTCAAAAATCTTCTTCTCTAAAACCACTGAAGGGATTGCATTGATACTTGGTATACATGATCTTTAGGATGTCCTCTACCAAGTTTGTGAATTATATACATGTCGACCAACCAACATGGCCGCCGTTGCTAAAAATAGAACAGGGGGTCAGACCATTGTTTTTGGCTTATAACTCAAAAAGTATAAGAGATAGAGAAAATCTGAAGCAAATTTTCTTGTTCAGCATCAAAAGGTCCTTACAGGAGTTATAGCCCTTTAACTGTTTTTTTTTAATTTAAACTGATTTCCAAAAATCTTCTCTGAAACCACTGAAAGGATTGTTTTGCAACTTTGTATACTTGAAAGTTTGTGAAATTTATTCAAACTTTGGCATAAGAGATCAGGTGAGCGATTCAGGCTCCTGGGAGCCTCTAGTTTTTCAACCCTGTTTTCATCATTTGATCTTTTGAGAATATATGTAATGGGAATATTTTTTTATGATAAGACCACACCATTTTGTTGTTAAAATCTGATAATATAATAACCCTTGGATTTTAAGTAATTTCTACAAGTCAAATTCTGATTCTAGTTTACAAATTGTACTTACTAACTACAATATTATTGTTATTCAGGTAATCACTGGTTCAAGTGCTTTATCATCCGCATACATAGAGCCGACAATTGTAAGACCATCTGCACCAAGCACTCCACCATTGCCACGACGGCCACTACCACCCACACCTCAGGCAGAACTTAAAACAGCCAAATCTGTAGGCAGTCTTATAGATGAAATGAAAAAACAAGACAGACAAAAGATAGCATTAGGAAATGATATAGAAAATGCTTTGATAAAGATCAAAAGTGATTCTAAGCCACAGAAAGATTCAAATGGGCCGAAACGACCTCCAAGGCGACCAGCACCACCCTCATCGCATGCCTTGAAAGAGAGAAACAAGTCCAACAATGATGTGCCTCCCTTACCAGAGAAATCCTCCTCGAGTAGAAAATTCCACACTCCTCCCCCTAAACCATCAATCAGATCAATACCACCCCCTAATAGATCCTTTGCTGAATCAGTCCCAACTTTCCCCCCTCCCAAGCCTCCCCATAACAGAGATTCCATAGATTCAATCCCATCATTCCCTCCTCCAAAACCACCGATTAAATCCATACCCTCTCATAACAAAGTCCCAGATGACCCTGCACCACCACTTCCATCTAGGGCTTCCAGTACCCCCAGGCGCAATATCCCTCCACCCCCATCATACAAACCTCCCCCACCCCCTCCCAATTTTAAGGCTCCCCCACCCCCTATTTGATGAAAGTAGTGTCAAAATATTAAAAACATGTCTACTCAACTTAGCTAGAGTAAAACTCAGGGCATTTATGAGCATTCCATGAATATTTAAACAAAGTATGTAGAAAACAATAGATCATATTGATTCAGGATAATTTTTGGACATTAGACATACACATTGTACATTGTAATTGAACAATTCTCAGTAAGCATTTTTGGAAAGAACCTTAAAAACAACAGCCCTGTTTGACGATCTGTGAGATAGCGTTTTCACAATTATTAGTTTGTAGGCAAAAGATCCCTAAATATACTATTGATTTTGAGTTTTACTTTTTGGTATCATTCAGGGGAGTCCATTGGGCTTTTGTTTTACATATCTTATTTAGACATCCTGAGCACTATTTTAAAAGTGTCATATTGCTTTAGCAATAAAATGTCATGAATCTTGAAAGGAGGTAAAATATAATGAAGTGGGTTATTTTGATTTTCTGTACTCTATTTAAAAGAAGCTAAGGATTTTGTTTCCTGCTGTTTATGTTTTGTATTGAAATGTTAAGGGTATATTGATATGGCATTATATTATTTGTTCTTCCTTTTCTTAAAAAAAAAACAAATTATTGGTCAATCTAATGTTGTTTTGCAGATTTTAACATTTTTACCACTTTTATTGATTTGTGACAATTTTTTCATGAAAAAACTGGTAATATATTCTACAAATATTTTTTTTTTACTTTAAACCTCTTTTAGATACCGTATTACTTATTAAGATTTGTGTATTTTCATGTCTTCTAGAAGTGAAGACATTAATCCTTTGTTAATAAACAGAAGTGCCATCAAGTTATCTATTACTTTGATAACCTAGTCTTATCTAGTCATGTTGGGTGTTAGTTTTACTAGAATTTTAATACCATTCAGTATTTCATGACTGACCATCTGTATTGAAAAGTGGGAAAAATGTGGAGTACATTGTATTTGTTATGATTTTTGAGTGATGACTAAAATCACTTGGAAGAAGTGTTTATCAGATTTACAAAATTATGTTTTAATTTGTTGAAAATAAGTATTTAATCCTTAGTCAGTTTCTATTGAATTTAATCTATATGGGGATAATTGTCAAAGCTCTACCCTGTCCTAACCTTACACATTATAACCTTTATAAACCCCATTCCTGTCTATACCTAATAAATTTTTCGGTCTGAAAGGCTCTGTTTACAGAGTATTCACTGCTGAAATCATGGTGTTTTTTTTATCCACAGTGTCCTGGACTGTGTCACTATCTGTGTATGAAACTAGAAAAAATATATTTGTAATTTATGTTGATAGTTAGCCTTGAAGGTAGATTTTACCTTATCCACAATGTTGCAGTTGATGGCAGACACATCAACATCTTTGATATTGGTTTTTGACTGGTAATGTTATGCAACAATGTTGTTATAAAAAATTCTTAATTTTAACCAAGAACTTGATTTTCATTGGGGTTTTCTCTGATTTCAAGATCGACCTACAAATTTGTCATTGGTGTGCCACACTATAATCATCTGCTTTAATGAAAAAAATGAAATATTAAAATTGTTTACACAACATATCACAATTTTGAATATCACACTGTTTGTGACTTTTTTATCAGTATTTTTTAATGTGAATTGAGCCATTTAATAATTTGTTCTTCATGATTTGTACACACCTATGGTAGAGGAACCAAAAACCCATGAATCAACATGAGTGCTTGTTTTAACTTTAATGTGCAATGTTTTGAATATTTGCAATTGATATATGATGGTGTTTATTTTGTCAAAGGGGTTCAAATTATCATTTGAGGGCAAATGGTCCAGGACTTTTTGAAGCCCAGGATGGAAGGACATCTTGAAGAAAGTGAAAAGTCCATAATAAGAGTTATTGTAAATACTGACAGCGTCAGCACCTCTGTTCCTGAAATTTAGATGGTCCTGCATCAAAAATTGAGTGTCCCGGACCTCAGACCAGTGCTAATTTGAACCCCTGATTTGAGATTATTACTGGGTCGTTTTGTATTTGGTCTTTCTATATTCTTTTTTCAATCCAGACCTGCGGCTATATGTGTAAATGGTGGGGTCATTGGTTCTACAATGTATTTGTAAAGCTTTAGAATACTTTATCAATAGACAAATGATCATTGTTATTGTTTTAATAAATTTTATTTTTACACATAAGTTTTGTTTATATTATGTTCAATTAATTATTGACTTTTCAATTATTAATTGGTGTCTTGTCGGTTTGTAATCATCTATATATTCATTTTTTTATGCCCCCGCGACGACAAGTCGGGGGGCATTAAGTTTTACTCATGTCCGTCCGTACGTCCGTACGTCCGTCCGTACGTCCGTCCGTACGAAATTTCCGTCAAGCTTTTCTCAGGAACCGTACATGAGAATGATTTGAAACTTTGTAGGATGGTTCAGTATGACAAACTGTACGTCCTAAGCGATTTCCAGACCTGTCAGACATCCACTTCCTGTTTGGGACTTAGGCGAATGTGAAAATATGTGAACATGACTATGAAAATTTCCGTCAAGCTTTTCTCAGGAACTGTACATGCAAATGATTTGAAACTTGGTAGGATGGTTCAATATGAAAAACTGTACGTCTTAAGCGATTTTCAGACCTGTCGGACATCTACTTCCTGTTTTGGACTTAGGCGAATGTGAAAATATGTGAACATGACTATGAAAATTTCTGTCAAGCTTTTTTCAAAAATCTTCTATGTAACCACTCGTCCAAATGCTATCAAACTTGGTATGATTGTTGTTTGGGGTGTCCTAAACAAAATATATTAGAGGACTTTGATTCCACAACAATATGGCTGCTGTTGATAAAGATAGACCATAAGGATAAAATCATCTTTGAAGGATTTCTAACTCGCAAAATATAACAGACAGAACACATATGAAGGATGCAAGACATAAAATTGAAAGCTGTTCAAAAGCTTTAATGATTTTGAAGTTGTCAGATGGCCTGGAATGTCAAGATAAAGGTCAAACACCTTATGAGGGACATTTCTGCTAGACATTTTATAGTTTTGGAGTGATGGCCCTTTTTAGGCAATTCTACAGAAGTCTTCATTTGTCAAAACAAGTGTTTTTGTCTTGTAGAATGAAAACTTGCAGATAGGAGTTCAGCTCAGCTAAAGGAGCTAAATCTCCATAACCATTGGTCAATATGTCGGATGACCCATTTTACGCAGGTAATACACTAACAGGGACAAGAAAAATGGCAATTTGCTTAAACAAGAGTCTCCAAGTAGCCTGGAAATGGCAAGTGTTTAAGCCTATAGAATAAAAACTTCCAGAAAGAATTAAGCTTTTGCTTAGTTAAATGTCACAGAACATTTGTGCAAGAAGCTCTACAAAATGTGTCATGTTTGGGTCAATATGCCAAATGACATATATTCACTTGTTTAATCGTGCCATTAAATTTCTGTGGTTCAAACATTGCTCCACTGTTGTGGTCGACTTTTACTTATGTGACTTATTTTCTACTTCTTGGCGGTTTACTTAAATTTTCTGGTTTTCTGTAGACCTGTGCTATATTTTTGATTCGCCTTTGGAAGGCGAGACATAGATATTACTTTCCGGCGGCGACAGCGGCGTACACTTTTTTGTAAGACTTTTGTGGACAGTGAATTGCTTGAAAAGTATAATAGCTAGGCATATGAAATTGGGTATACAGACAGTTGAGGTTATGGTATACACAACTGTCACCATGTCATGTGACCCTGGCCTCATTTTTACGCTCCAGTGACTTTGTGAACTTAGGTCTTTGTTTTTCAGGCCGTAAACTTTTTTGTAAGACTTGTGAACGATGACTTGCTTGACAAGTATAATAGCTAGGCATCTGATATTGGGAATACACACAGTTGAGGTTATGGTCCATGCAACTGTCACCATGCCTTGTGACCCTGACCCCATTTTCATGCTCCAGTGACTCTGTGAACTTAGGTCTTTTTTTCAGACCGAAAACTTTTTGTAAGACTTTTGTAGACAATGGTTTGCTCTAAAAGTATATTAGCTAGGCATCTGATATTGGGTATACAGACACTTTTTGTGTTTATATCAAGAAATAAAAGGTTATAATTAGGTAGTTGATTTTGGTGATGGTGCCGGCAGGCGAGTAATACTTTTAGTAGCCACACTTGTTAATTAAGATATAAATATATTATCAATTTCTCTATTTCTGCCATAACCATATTTTCCAGTAAATATGTCTCTTCCTTATCTGTGCCTAATTCCAGGTGACAAGTTAAATATAATGATGGCTTATCAAATGTCTGTGAACTTTCTCACCCTTTCCAGATTGTAGTCTTAAAATCGAACTAATAAACTTTTCAACTTAGAAATAAAATGTGAACAAGTAGATTTACCTAGACTGGCTATCATCCCCATTTAGTGGAATAAAATTCGTTTAGTTTCAATTTATGGCAATTGGATGTAATTTTAAGTTAGAGCAATATAATTTGAAAATTATTGTAGACCAAAACTAAACCAATAAAAATGGCGGCTACATTTACCGTCCTGGATTACTGTTTGTTCGTAGCCGTTCTTCTAGTGTCGGGAATGATTGGCGTCTACTACCTTCTGAAAGAAAAATGGCGCACCAAGGAAGCATCATCAGACGACATTTTAATGGGAGGACGAGAAATGCCAGTTTTCCCAGTAGCGATGTCTTTAGTGGCCAGCTACATGTCGGCCATCACTGTGTTAGGGACTCCTACCGAAATGTATGTTTTCGGGACTCAGTACTATTTGGTCGGGTTTGCAGGACTTTTGACATACCCAGCGACTTGTTACATATTTTTACCGTTTTTCCATAATTTGAAGCTTTCTAGTGCATATCAGGTAGGTTTTTTTATTATCCCGTTAGATCATACACGTTTACAGAGTTCTATATTGTTTCAAATTTTGTGTTCAGCTTTTGCCACAAATATTTCTTTTTTTCACGTAAAACCAAGATTTTTTCAAGCCGTTGCCTATTCCATCACTGCCCCAATACATGACATAATTTTGCAAGAGTCAGTTATACATGTGTATACGAATATGCTCCAAATATCTATACATTATTCGGGACAAAGGCAAAAATGTAGTTTTAAAGCATTATTCGCTTTTAGGTGTTTTGGGTTTCGACAGATTGACAAATAACAGCAATCTATATTTTTGAAAAAAAGGAACATTATTTCTTGAATGTATAGTATAACATTATTTGTCTTTCAGTATTTAGAGCTTCGGTTTTCCAGAACTGCAAGGTACTTAGCTGGAGGAATATTTTCTTTAGAAATGGTACGAGAAGTCAAATATTTCTGGTAAAAATAAATAAGTTTCATTATTTTAGGTCAAAATTATCAAAATTCTTCCACATCGACAATTCGATTTAGATAGCTAAATACCGTAAAAGGTACATCACAGGATACGATATCGTGAAATTTGGTTGTCTCCATGCCAAATTGTTGCTGACATGGTATTTCGTACTCTGTATTTATTTTTAGTGACGTCTCTGAAGAAGCAAAGAGGTACAAATGGGGCATTTGAATGTTAAAAGTCCGAAAGGGCAAAGACAAAATCAGTATACACGAGAACAAGTAGAAACAAACAACATAAAAAACACAAAACACCCAACTGATTTCACAGGCAAATTCGACTTATATTGTTTCACATAAAATATTCACATGAAATTCACCCGAATCGAGCTTATACGTGAAACTCGCATAAAAAAAAATCACACGAATTACATGTGAAATGAGCTTTCACGTGAAATTCACATGAATCTCACTCGAGTTGACATGAAAATCACGTGAATTTCACTAGAAATTACTTTACATCAATTTCACGTGAAATGTTCACATGATTTTGACGAGAGCCAGTTTCAAATAAAATATGTGATTTTCATGTGAAATTCTCATGAATATCACGCGAAGCTCGATTCACGTGAATCTATTGTAAGTCAAATTTGCCTGTGAAGCACGCAACAAAGCGATCGAATTCAAGTCGTACCAAGAGTGAACTCAGGTGCTCTTGAATAATAAGCAATTCATGCTTGCTATCGCGTTGCTAATGGTCAATTTAGGGCGTCGAATCCGTTAAAGGGGACGACAAAACAAACCTCTTTGACAAACCAACATCTGCACTATTCTGATAAATAGACATCCAATATTTGAGTGCATGATGGTTTTCATCAATTTTCTTTCGTGGTGACAACAAGTTAACCCAAACGAGGAGTAACATTTATGTAAGCGTATTTGTGTCAGACAATCAATAGTCATATGTAAATGCAACATTTTTTAGTGTATATCAAACAAGACAATTGTTTATATGAACAAGGATAAACTAGTTTCCAAATTATTTGCCATATAAAAAATTAAGAAAGCAATGAGTACCATGAGAGTGTTCACCATGCGAATTCTTACCTTTATACAAAATTATAGACACATAAATGCATAATATTTCAAATAGAAAAGCTTCGACGATTTTACCCGATGTGTAAGAATTTTTTCTTATCTTATTTGACAGTTGCTGTATATGGCAGTGGTCCTTTATGCCCCAGCATTAGCATTAAATCAAGGTAAGACAACGGCAGTTTTTTTAACAAATGATGTTTTACTTTTATCATGTTTCATACATACAGGCTATTGTGGAAAACCTTTTTGGTTTAAACGGAAATAAGGTGTACATCCTTTTTTAAATTGAAACATAATATGTATCTATGAAAAATCATTTGTTTAACATACCGTATTCAGTTGATTTTTCAAAATTTTTGATCAAACCGGATCTTATTTATAAAAACACACTGTATAGAATAACAATTAAAACGATAGCTGTATAATTGTTGTAATGTTTTTCATAATTGGTATTTCCTTTTTTTTTTACACATATCTGAACATATGTCTTATGATCTCATATATAAGAATCACGTGACTACAGGAAAACAATTAAACCCTCATCCAAAACCTTACTTTAACCCCAATCTCTACCCTATTCCTTACCATAACCCTTAACCTCACTCTTGCCTCAATCCTAACCCCTAACCCTTACCCTAACCCTAGCCATTACCCTTATCTTTACCCTAACCCTTGCCCTAGCCAAAACTGTCACCCTATCCCAAACCTTAACCTTACCCCTAACCTTAACCCTAATCTTAACCCTAACCCTAAATCTTACTATTGCCTCCATTCCAACACTAACCCTAACCCGAGCCATTACCCTAACCTTAATCCCAACCCTTACTAATACGTTAACTCTAACCCTTACCCTAGCCATAATCTTAACCCTAACCCATACCATAATCCAAACCCAAAACCTAACCCTAACCTTAGCCAAAACCTTTTCCTTAACCATACCCCTAACCTTAACCATAATCCTTACCCTTACTCTAAACCTAACTCTTGCCTCCGTCCAAACACCAACCCTAACCTGAGTCATAACCCTAACCTTAACCCTAACCATTACCTTTACGCTTACTCTAACCCTTACCCTAGCCATAACCTTAACCCCAACCCAAACCCATAATCCAAACCCAAAACCTAACCCTAACAATAGCCTTAGCCCCAAACCTAACCCTAACCCCAACCCTAACCCTAGCACAAACCCTTATCCTAACCCTATCCCCAACCCTAACCCTAACCCTAACCCTTACCCTAACCATAACCGTTCCCCTATCCCAAACCTTAACCTTTCCCCTATCCTTAACCTTAACCTTAACCCCGACTCTTACCCTAACCCTCATCAGATGGCGAGTTGTCTGTTTGCATTGATATAGATTATTACTATTGTTTGGCAAATATGATGACAAATATTTTTATAGATGGGACTGTTTGTAAACCTGAAATAAGTGTTCTTGTAATGTTGATTATTATCAAAACGTCATGTAAAATAAAACCTCACTGATTTCAGTAACTGGTTTATCATTATGGGGAAGTATCATCAGTGTTGGAGTCGTCGTAACATTCTATACATCTATGGTTAGTATACATAGTTTTAAATTTTAAAGTGTGAATCGAAATAATTACGAATAAGTACAAACAACATCTTGCAAAATATTCTGCTTATTGAAAAAAAAAAGATGGTATAAAGAAGAACCCTAGAAGAACATTACTTGAAAGATATAACTTTTTATGGATAATCTTATACGCCAAATGTATTTTAAAAAGGCAATATCAAAATTACCGAACAGGGGTGATCACTCTCAATTGTCCAAGAACACACATTAAGTCAATTACACACTGAAAACTGAAGAATCTTAAGTCTTAACTTGGTATTTAAAGCATTCCTAAAGAAACGGTGAACGTACTATCAGTTGAACCTTGAAACTTTTTTCTAACATTTCTCGTCCATTTCAGGGAGGCTTACGGGCAGTCTTGTGGACAGACACTTTCCAAACATTTATTGTAATAGGAGGTCTTATTGGTATTATTACAATAGGAAGTAATAAACTGGGTGGATTAGGAGAGGTCTGGCATATTGCCAATGAAGGTGGAAGGATAACTTTTTTCAAGTATGTATCAATTATGCAATAAGATATGACTATTTTCTAATTCATTGCAAGACGGTAATGGTTAAGGAAATATAAGATTTAGGGTAAGAGTTAGGGTCAAGGTTATGGTTAAGGTAAGGGTTAAGGTTAGGGTTAGGGTTAAGTTAAGGGTTAGGGTTAAGGTTAGGGTAAAGGTTAGGGTTTGGGTTTTGTTAAGGTTAGGATTATTGTTAGGGTTTAGGTTAGGGTAAGGGTTAAGGTTAAGATTGCGTTTAAGAAAAGTGTTTAGGTTAGGATTGGGGTAAGGGTTAGGGTTAGGGTTAAGGTTATGATTAGGGTTAGGGTTAGGGTTAAGGCTAGGGTTAGGGTTAGGGTAACTGTTAAGGTTAAGGAAAGTCAGGGTTAAGATAAAGGTTATGAAACCATAACGGGTGGGATTAGTTTTATGGTCAGGATTAGTTTGAGTGTTGGGGATGTTGTTTTTGTCTTATGTTTAATTTTAATTTTTGGGGTATTCCAGTACTTTGCATTGTTTTCAGCAACCAAAAGCAAATATTCAAACAGCACCAGACAGTCCACGTGAAAAAAAATCGTCGTTTATTCTTTAATTAAATGTTTCAAGAGAATTTTTCATGTTGTTACGTACAACCTTTTTTATTTTTATTTTAGTTTTGACCCAAGTCCATTCGTAAGATGTACTTTCTGGGGATTAATAATAGGTAGCTTTATCGGCCAACTGACCATATATGGAGCCAACCAGACCATGTTGCAGAGATATATGAGCATAAGTAATGTGAGAAACTCACAAATGTAAGGATAATTCAAAACTATTCTCAGATCTAAAACTGTTAGCCCAGTTTAACCCATGTTGCATAAAGGGCTTTCAAACCAACACGCATTCGTTCGTTGTACCAAGTATCTCGATTCATCCTTCTGTTTGTATCGAATACTGTGAAATTACTTTAATTCATTGACATATTTTTTTTGGATAAGAAATAAAATTAATTTACCGGAACCAAAGATCGCAATGGAAGCCAGGGGGGGGGTTTGGCGCGCATTAAAACCTGGTTTTAAATGCCTGTACCAAGTCAGGACCATGACGATCTTCATTTTTTTCTGGACATTTTCTGGACATTCCAAGTTCGGTAATTTTGCTATAACCTTTATTTAATAAATTAATGATTTTTAAGAAAAACCAGATATATTACAGAAATCAATGCAAAATTTATTTATACGTTAAGAATTAAATATCGTGTTTTTTTTCATCCAAGATTTTTTTTATCCCTTTGTCCTGAAATTTTCAGCCTTTTAATTCTTGTTTTTGCTTCATTGCGTTATTCTCAGGTTAGCTGTAATAGAATTAGTTCATATTGATCTGAATCTTTATATTCCTAATTAACTTGCAAATTATATTCTGTTTTCAGTGCTTTATTTATTAGTTTACCTGCCGTTATAATTCTGATATCTTTGGTCTGTCTTGCTGGTTTAGTTATCTACGCAGCATACGCTACCTGTGACCCTTTATTAGACGGCAAAATCTTGGCCAGAGATCAGGTAAGAATAACAAATATCAATTTTAAAGAAATAATAGAGAGATGTTTTGTAAGTTTTCTGAAAATGATAATTATCTCAAGTATTTAATTTGTCGTAAGTGTATCATTTGTATGTATCAATCATTTGTAATCCTTTAAAATCGCACTTACGGCAGACTTTTTGTAAAACAGTGCGTTAGGTCATTAAGATAAAACAATACAACATTCTTTTCCCATACACTTCAAAAGAAAATATATTTCATAAATTTAAGAATAATTCAGCCGAAAATAAAATATAAGAAAAGCTAATTCATCTTTTTTAAACCCATGCCATGTAAATCAAAAACTTTCTAGTGTAATTCTTGAAACCGTAGCAAAGAAAAAGACTAATTATATTATTCTCTTGAGGACCATGTAATGAAAATGAAATGCCAGCCAGTTTTTAACGGTTTTGTAGCTATTACCATACTATGTAATGGAGACCTTAGGGACAGTCAACGGTATTCCTGGATTGTTTGTGGCTTGTATATTTAGTGCTGCTTTAAGGTTTGTTTTACAGTAGTATTTCGATATAACATTTCTTCCCAATTGAAATAAGAGCCCATTTTATATGAAGCAGGTGTTGATAAACAGCTTCATTTGAAACAAATGACACTTGAACAGATACAAACTATACTGCATCTGGAACACTTTTTTCGTCTAAAAGTGCTCATCAAGAGATATTTCAATCAGTGTTAAAATGAGTATAATAGACCACAAGTCAAATAGCACAGTATTAAAAAAAGAACAGTATGAAAATAGATTTAAACTAAGGTTAACCAATGTCAGTGCAAACAATATTGTTTACTTACACATTAAAAAGAGTACATTTTACATTTTCCAATATTATCAAGGTTATATGTACCAGCATTCTCTGGTCTTTTTCTATTAAATATCTTATAAATAGTTCATATGTAAATATTTTCAAATTGCTTTTATGATTCTGTTTATCTATACTTTAAAATTAATTTACTTTTCTAATCTCCATCGAAAATTGTTGAAAAAGTGTTTTGTTCTAATACGTTGTCTGTAATTTGAAATTATACTGATTGCACAAAGTGTTAGCTCTTAATCAATACGGTTTTGTTCTTTAGTTCCAATTAGGTTTTTATCTAAATTGTTATTAAATATGTTTGCAATTTTATCTATGTCCAAGTAATAGTTCACTCTATTTTGAATCTTGTAATGAACAGTTCTTCTATTCTTTTTTGTTTTCGTTATATGTATTTATAAAGTACTCAACATTAGTTCCATCTTTACATAAGACAAAAATAAACATGAAAGAAAGAAAAAAAAGACATGAATTCAAACTAGATAGGTTGTTTATTGTAAACAACAACTAAAATATCTTTGACGGGTCTGTTTTTTAACCCCCAATTTTTTTGTGTTAATTAGACCGAAATGCAATAAAATGAATATTGAAAAACAAATTTGCTACAAATTTTGCCTCAAAAGTAGTTTATTTTGATCAAAATATCTCGACAATATTGATTGATATTTTATTTACCTGCATCACGTCACATTGACACAGATTTAGACTGAGTAGTTTTAACGCGGACCCTAATCGGAATCTCGGGTTTTGTCCCCCGAATACATTAATATGTTGAAAAAATACCAATATTTTTCGTGTTTACCTTTCAAATCACATTCAAAACTTAATACAGGCAATAATTGTCAGTTTTATTCATTAAGTAGCTCTAATATTCGGATGCCGTTTTAATTTTCTTCCGAGCTAAAACTTCGAGAAACAGATTATGCACCACGAGCAAGAACTATGGAAGTTTTCAATCAAAGAAAGTATAGTGCGCATGCTTACAGCTCATCTTCATCTCATGAATATGAATTTTTGTAAAGCTTTACAAATATTATATATTTTTTCAATTTTTGAAGTTATAAGGTACCCTAGTGGTATTTTGAACGTTTGTATCTTTCTAAATAAACAAAACGAATAGTCTGACGACAGTTTTTTGGTTTTACAAAAAAATAATTTTTCGTAGACAATATGCCTTTAAGTAATAAATGTTATGGAAACACTACAAAAAGTTCTAACATATAGAATCAATTTTATAATTAAAATAAGAAAGAAGTTATCATCCAGTGTGTAATGGATCAAGTAATATATATTTGTTATCTTTTTTTTCTTAGTTCCATTTCGTCTTGCCTCAATGCTTTGTCTATAACAGTTTTAGAAGATTTGATCAAACCAACACTAGAACAATGTGATGTAGTCCTCTCACAGAAAACAGAAGCTAGAATGGCTAAAATATTAGGTGAGCTTTTGATGAAGAAAAGCCTATTCAAAAATGGTATTAAATTTCGAACTTCGTTTATTCTAGAGAAAAAAAAAAATGGTTTAAGTTTTTTCAAGAATATTTGAAAAATTTTTAAATACGGACTTACTGCAAATATTTGATACGAATTATTTTATGAATTTTAAAAGGATACGAATTACTGTGGTTTCATTATCATTCGTTGGGTATACATTTTTGTGATTTTTGTGGGTGGCCTGGACCCACAAAATTTGATACCCCACGAAAAGGAAATTTAACACAAATATGCATGCTTCAGACCACAGAACCACCAATTTATGAATCCACGAACTGGTCCTTTGACATCAAACCACGAAAATTGGTACCCATGAAAATAAACGAATCCACAGTAATCGTAAAGACAATAATAATTGCAAATTAAGAAGTCATTAATAAGTAAACTTAATAAAAAAAACATTACTACACAAAAATCTTTTGAGTATCAAATACAGTATTTTATTATTGAAAATATCCTTATTTTATCTATTTACTTAAACAGGTGTAGTAGGAGGAGCCCTTGTCATAGGTTTAGCATTTCTATGTCATTTTCTTGGAACAACAGTATTACAGGTACGTTATAACCCCACTTTTCCATATGTGTCAAGCCACGGCATTGTTTAATAAATTTGCAATATCATATTTTGAGCCCATTAAACCTGCATTGATAGTATCTAATATCTAGATAGATTGAAGTCAGACAGTGGTAATATCATTTTTTGGGGGTTAAATTTGATTCAAAATATCTCTAGAGTGAAAAAAAACCGAATTATCATAGAAAACATTGGAAGAAACGTTTTATGCAATTACTAGCATGTTGTATGTTACTTTTGAGGTATCGTAGAATCCAAATGAACGTATACCTCCATCTTAAAATCTAACGTTCATTCAATTTCCTTAGTCAAATCCATACGAATCACTATATGCTTCCCTTTACAGATAATGATAACAGTGCTAGGCATGGCAGGAGGTCCATTGCTGGCATTGTTTATGATGGGGATGTTTATGCCATGTATTAATGCAGTAGTAAGTAATTACAAACTTAAGTGTTGCTCAGAACAATTTAATAATTGATTTTGTAACTTTTATTATGTGGCCATGTACTTTTAGTTCTTTTTATGTTAAATCAGCACAAAACCATTGTGGTTTGTTCGTATTTTATACCATTATTGTTGGCAAACATGAATTAACGTCATCAATTTTATATGTCCTTTTGTTCAATACTTTCAATGAAATCATAAAGTGTGTAAATGTGATGAAAGTTTAAAACCCAACTAAATAATATGATTTTATTACATTTTTTTTACGTTTTGTTGAAATTGCCTTTACCAGTCCATTTTGTATTTGTCTGGTTTTTCTAAATGGTAAAAGCTTTTTTATTTGCACTCAAAACTACAACAAATTACCCCTTTGGTACACCATTGCTTCTTCCAATATTTTACCCTGCCTTACGCACGTTTCGTCTAATTCAATCTGATAAAAATAAGATCTATCAATTGTTTCTTACTGTCACTGCATGGTAGATCTGAAGACATCCCATTCTTCTTTCTGTTCTGATGACCTTTTTATATTGACCAATCAGATTGCAGTTTACAAGATTTTGCATTACTTATTTCAAAATCTTGGAAGCTGCAATCTGATCCAGAGGATTAAAAAAAATGTCACCAGAACAGAAAGTAATATGGAATGTCTACAAATCTACCATGCAGAGACAGTAGGGAAAAACTGATAGCTCTGATTTTAACCAGATGTCGTCTATTCAAAAATCATCGAATACAATTTTCCAAAATTATTGAAAATGTCAAACCAAAACCTTGCTAATCCTTTTTCTTTGATGGTGCTGTTCTTTCTTGTTATAAAATATTTAATCTGTTCTTAAAGGGTGCAGTCACTGGCGTCGTTGTTGGGACAGTAGTAATATTTTGGATAGTCATTGGAGCATTTTTGTACAAGGCCCCTCTACCAGAGCTTCCCTTTCGAACAGATGGCTGTCTTGCAAACGCAGAGGTTCACGAAATGTTTAATCAGTTTACACCACGTGTTCCTGACTTTAGTGCTACATATCACCCTGATATTCTTACACATCATGTAACAGAGGCACCCATAGATTGGTAATTGTATATTTAGAGAAGAACATGTGCATTCTTTTTCAGAATACATGGCTATTTAGTTTGTAATGGTATTTTGTTTCTCTGTCATTGTTACTGACTTTTTATATCATATTTGTCAAATTTTCCCACATGTCCATTGTATTAATTTTTTCAATGTTTATTTACAGTAAGAATATTGACTTTTGACCTGTCTAATAGTTTAACGCATGCTAACAGAATTTTTTTTATTGTATATGCATTTGTTAGAGAAAAGTATAATGATTTGATATTTATCTTTAGGGGTGGTTTCAACACAATCTACCGTCTCTCTTTCTTATGGTATCCGACCCTAGCTATTGGTGTCTCTATAGTAGTTGCAGTATTTGTAAGCTGTGCTACAGGTAAAGTATTAAAATCCATGGCACACTTAATTATTTTCAACTCAAAATTTTTTCTTTCAATTCATGCTAAATGCTTCAGCCTCAAAATCATACATTTTGTAATAAGCTCTTTTTCAATATTTAGAATATTTGCAATATTTATGTATGTTTTAATGGATTCAAAGTATAGTGAAAATGTAGAATATAAAAGTTATTAATTTTTTCTCTTGTTTTTAAAAGGGTGGCGTAAAGGAAAATTACATTCCCGCTATATTTATCCCGCGTCAGAAAAGCTGTGTTGTTGTTTACCAATGTTTATACAGAGATGCTGTAACTGCACAATGTTATGGACTTATGTAAGTTGCACCGGAAAAAAAATTGATCATGTGAAATTCCCGCGAAATCATGACAAATGAGAAATAAAGTTAAAAATTCGCGTGGATTTCACGTAAAATTAGCGATGAACGTGAATTTTAAGTTACATTTACGCTATGATATGTAAAAATCATGTTTATTTCACATGAAGATTTAAAATCACGTTAATTTTCAACTTTTACAAATCAAATCAAATCAAATCTTTTAACGCGAACATAACATAAAATATTTCAAATAAAGGTCAAATGAATTTGCATTTTTATTATTAACACATTGAAAAAAAATAACTTTCATTTTAAGAAGTATTCTGAAGAAGATCGAGCCATATATTTAATTTTTAGCGAGGAATAATGTTATTTCACAAGAAAACCCCAACATTTTGAAATACTTTTAGAATCAGAAAACCGGAAGTGACCTGCTCTCAGATGACGATGACGAGGATCCGCCAGTTACAGTGTACAGAAAAAGTAACAAAGAAGAAAACGTCCATCTTTTCTCCAAAGCTTCATCAGAAGGAATGGATGATTTCGAAGCAGACTTAAAGGAAACAAAAATATGAATGTATTTGATAACATTGTGATAAAATGAATACTTATGATGATATTCTTATTCATTGCAAAAGGCAGTAACAATAAAAATTACTTGTCAAAAATTAATACTGTAAACGTAGTAATATACTTGATGTTCAAATTTTTCGCTTTCCTTGTAGGCAATGGAATTCCACGAAATTCAGAAAACCCAAATACTCAGCAATTATATATCAAATAGTGGTCTTTAATTTGAGTCCAATAACAGCAGCGAACATAAAAACCTTTACAATACTATAAATGTGATTTATACTGCATGCATGTTTAGGGTAAAATTTGGGTAGATAGGAAGGCTAATTAATCGGCATTTTACCATAAATGACAAATATAGTGTGCAAAGGTAAGCAAAAAAAACTTGGTTAGGTGTAAGCCTTAAACATATATTAATACTGTTTGGCCTTAGATAAACTCTAGTTTATTAAAGACACTATATAAAGCCACTAGTTTTGTTGTTTTGAAAGTAAGAGACATATTCTATGTCTTAAATTTAGGCTAAGTGATTTTTATGCTTTGTGATTGAAAGTTCAGATAGAATTATAGCGAATAAATCGTTCCATTCCCCTAAGCTGAACAAGAACTCATCAAGGTACTTTGGAGTACCCGTGCTTAATCCTCATATTGAATTTTGTACTATTGGAAGCTAGTCTTTTTGATCAATTAAACTCACACCGGCATGGAAGATGAAAACTACTCCTAGGTAGATGATTTTTACCTGAAGAAAAAAACCTCCTATCTAGGAGAGATATTTATGAATTGTATGTTTTAAAGAACTCTTTGACAGTTATTTTGCACATTTTCTATAATTATCAATACCATATTTCAGCTATTCTGCCAAATTCAGCTAAACTTTCAACAAGTAAATCTTCAATACTAGGATTTTTTTCCTCCATACAATAAGATAATTTCCTCTCTATAGATGTGTTTTTACTGATCTGAGAGATCAACTTCAATTGTAACACATTCAATAGGAGGGTTAACCACGGGTACCTAGATTAGCTACTCATGTTAATTTTAAACTTGGGGGAATGGAACGATTTATTCGCTATAGTTGTCAGTACTTTTGAAAAGTGATTGGTCACTTATGGACCAACCATTTAACTTGAAAAGGGGCCCTTGTTTTTTTTTGCCTGATCAGAATTATTTTTTTCGTGCAGAGCGAAAAAAATATTAATTTTCAAAATTTGTCACATTAGAATGTTATTTTTTTCATTTTTAGCATTATTTTATATGTCAACATCTTTCTTCACAATATTTATTTTCTTAACTTCTGATGGCATAATATTTTGTCATCAAAAATCAATTTCAAAATATTCTTGAGGGAAAAAAACGAGTCCTTTTTCAAGTTTAATTGGTGGTCCCTTATTTGACCAAAAAGTATCTAAAAGTAAACAAATCTTCACTTATCTGAGGCATTGCTATTCTTTATGCAGTAATTTGTTTTCTTTTGTTTAGTTGTTCTTGTGACTTCACTCCATACCATTGGATTAAATAAATGAGACCTATGCATAAGGGTGTAACAATTGCATATTATTTTGACAACATAATGTTGCCTCAATTTTCAAGGTTAAGACCATTGGATTTTAAAAACCCAAGAATATGTATTACAAACTTTACGACTACAATGGCATGCTCCTTGATATTTAGGTAGAATTCAAATTCCGGGAACAAAGCTGTGTTTTATGACCATAACTACTTAGTAAGCCTGAATTGCACCAATAATATCCATAGAAATAATAATCATTACTATCAAAGAAATCACCGAAATTCCGAGATATCCCATCACCTTACTCGACAATCTCTCATCCGGTGCAGATGTCAGTTTCCGGATATAAAATTTCGTTTTTGTTTTGTCAATTGCATATAAATATTCGATTTTGTCCAAAATTGTAATGTTTCTGTAGGAACAACAGCAACTCTGGACTGTAGTTGTTATCGTTGATGAAACGAAATATGTTACCGTGGATGATGGATCTGTCACCGTGGTTGATAAATCTCTCACCGTGGTTGATGGATCTGTCACCGTGGTTGATGGATCTGTCACCGTGGTTGATGAATCTGCCACCGTGGTTGATGAATCTGTCACCGTGGTTGATGGATCTGTCACCGTGGTTGATGGATCTGTCACCGTGGTTGATGAATCTATCACCGTGGTTGATGAATCTGTCACCGTGGTTGATGTATCACTTGTTGGTGTTGTCGTGATAGTGGTTGTCTTCGTTGATGTGGTTGGCGGTTCACTGGATTGTGGCGATATTTCATCTGTGTTGTCTGAAAAAAAAAGTTTTATTTTTAAGTAATGAACTAAAAGTACTTAGAAAGGCTTGTATTATGCAAACAATATAAATAAACAGTTAACCATTAAAAACATGACATTGCAGAAATAGGGTGATTGACAATCCATTAAGCTTGAAACATGTTTCTAAAGTGTTCATTCTTCCGGAGCACCTAAGTTCTTTGTCGTTATGACGTTAGTTTAGTTTGTTGTTTGTTGTTTGTTTCGTCGTTAGGTGTAAAAAGGTATTTTTGATCTAGTATGTTGTAGAGTTGTCTTTTTATGTATTTTCATGGTTTGTTTTGTTTTAAAATCTTCAGATTCTAAAATGCCCCTTTTGCTATTTTTGTGCATTTTCGAAACAACTTACTTCTACATAGAACGTTTATATTGGTACCACAATCTTTAGTTAGCCATTTCCAATTACCACCGATAGAGGCCATATAAACACAGTTTAAAACTTCAGTGCATCCTTCGTTTTCCATACAATAAGGTTGTCCCGTATCCCATCTGGTAAACGCCCCTAGCTCCTGGCCATCCATCCAAAAGAACTTTTCTTTACTTGCATCCCAAATTAGGCCAATCCATATATCCTTTGTTCTAAAACAAAAATGTAATTCTAAAATATCTAACACATATAAGTATTTTGGATTATACAGTGTAGATAGTAGATTAACGGTTTGACATAGAGTTTGGTATAAATGTCATCCTTCTCGGATTTAAACAACATTAAATCGACATTTGGCAACGTGACGGGTATGCTATAGCAAGCAGGAACTGCTTACTCTTCCGGAGCACCTGAGTTCACTCTCGTTTCGTTTCAAGTCAAGACCATTGCGATCCACCAATTCTCCGGTATGACTGATTCGTTTTTGTCATTTTCTCTGGACTATGAGATTGATCATTCAAGTTCGGTAGTTTTGTTATTACCTTTATTCGACTTGAGTTCACGTTGCTGAATGCGGTTTTGTTGTTATGTGTGTGTGTGTGTTTTGTTGTTGTTGTTGTTGTTGTAGACTTTGTTTCGTTATGATGATTTTTTGTCTACCAATATTATTGTTTGTCTTTTCTGTTTTATGATGTTGATTACTCCTTTGTTGCACATTTACTTCTGTAAACCTAGGTTAATGAAGTTTCAATTCAGATTTTCAATACCAAATAGTAACTGCACAGTCGTTTCTGTTTGGCATTGAAAATCTGGATTGAAATGACAGTAAATTTTACAGCCTTACATTTGAACAAAGTATCATTACCAAGGAAAGCAGGTTAACACGGGTTATTGAGTGAGTTTCTAGAAAAAAAATATATGCATTCACTGTAACATCTATGAGACTTACGAGCTAAACTCCAAGGTTAGAAACTCCTCAACCTCGATCATAGTTTGATTGTCCTTGATAGTAGCCAAATCTTTTGCTTCAGCTTGACATAGGCCCATAGCTTTCGTCATGTCTGTCTTTTTAGATGATATATGTAAATCGTCACAATAAACTCCTGCTAAAACACATATGGTAGTGGTCAATACTTAGAAAACAAACAATGACATACCAACTAAGTTCTTTGTCTTTTTGATGTGCGAAAGCGTTTTTAGTTCTTCTTCTTTTTCATCGTTACATTCGCGTTTGAATTTCTTGTTTTTTTTTTTTGGTTGTGTTAATATTTATTAAGTAAAAACACAGGTGTTTTTGACATAATTGGCTTTAATTGTTGAAGCAAAACTTGGCCACAAACGTTACAAGGTTATACAAAACAACCCCAACAAAATACAACATGGTTGTCTTATACACTGTTGCATATTTTAAGTACTTTACAAGACTTGTAATTGGGGAGCAAGGGTCAAAAGAGTTCAAAAAAGTATCCAGAAAGCCTAATACGGATCCTGTAAATGTTGATGTCTCAGTTCACGTTAATTGTTGGTCCAGATGTTTTTTTGTCTATGTGTATTTACACTTGATTTCTGTTCAGTGGTTATCTTTTCTATTATATGACATATGATCAGTAATTGTTGGAGAGTTATGATCCATTCAAATTTCTTTTTTAAAATGGCTCAAAAACTCCACTGACCTATTATTAAAATCAATTGAAAAGTGTAAAATTGTCGAATCATCCGGTATCGACTATCCAAGGCATATGTTGATCTTAGTCAAATTTTAGGTTTGTATACGGTATAATAATAATATGATACATGCATTGTCTAGCTGCAAGCACGGCGTAATTATTCAATTTTCTTCATTTGAAAGGAAAGAGAAGAGGAATAAATGTTGAATTAACTTGATAATCATAAAAAAACTTCTTTCAAATACTCCAAATTAAATTTTAGCAAACGACGCTGTAAATTCTTTGGTTGATTCTGAAAGGCCCCTATAAGAGCTTGACGTTTCACTCCAAATTTTGAAGAATTGCCTTTATTTACTTCATTGATATTCAATGTTCAAAAATTAATGAAAAATGCAAAAAATTACGTTACTAGTAAATATTTGTCCCACCTATTTTTCAAACTTTCTTCCATGATTTAACAGAAGCGATATTATTATTATTATCACGGCGGACCTGTAATCTTGAAATGCATATCCGGACGAAAACATATCAATATCAGCATTAGGCAAATTTCTCGCAGGAACTTGCCGTAGAGCTTTCCGCTCTCGCGGAAACTTTTTGCCCGCTACGAGCTGTGCTCGCTATTATAACCCTAGCTGGTGTGTTACTCAGAGGCTTCTTTTTCGAAAAAGTAAGGTCGACTTAAGGCTTGTCACGATATCACCTTTACCTTTCAAGGGGAAAAAGCTCTGAGTCACACACTAACTAGACTCAACGATTATCGCTTGACCCAGTGCTAAATATCGCATGTCATGTAACGTTGTCTCTGCGAATCACACTAAAGATTTCATTATGAGTACATAAATAATATTCTTTGATTTTTTTGGTTATAATATTCCATGCTATACTTTTTGTATGGTGTTTGCCCTTTTTAACCTCTTGGCTAAAATGCTTTTATAATTTAATGAACTGCGCATCCAGATATAGTATGGTTTCATGTATCTTTTTTCCTATCGGGGTCGGCGGTTCCACACCGATTTCAGGATATAAGTGGGGTTCCAGTCTTATGTTGACAAAAAATCTGCAAAATTACAAAATTTGCCAAAGAAAAGGGGTTTTGAGTCCTTGGGCAAGACTTCCTCCCTTGGATTTGCCACTGCTAATTTTGGCAGCTACCCCACTAGAATAATAACAAATTACTTACCTTTGAAACCTTGGTACAACAAGATCAGCAAGAATAATAATGAGTCTTCCATTGAAAATTGTCCAGTTTTTTTCACTTTTTTCATCAAGCTTAAACAGTGTTTTAGGAAATGATTTTAAACCACTTTACTATGAATACTGTTGAAAAAAATAAGACAAAACATTGCTTGTCGAAAGATCCGAATAATGTTTAGGTTTCTCATTCATTGAAGAACATATTCATATTTCAAAAAGTAAAATGATGTTTGTAAATTTTCTGTTTCATTTATTTGCATTTATAAAATCGTTTTAAGGTTACAATTTCCTGTATGCGATAAAGCACTCTCCGAGTTTGTATTCAAAGCATCAAGTAAATATTAGAAAATGCCAAGTAGATAGCTCTAAGCTGTAATTACTGTATTGTTCATGTTTAAATTTACATCCAATTTCTGAAACTTTCAAAACGACAAAATTAACCAAACACTGTCGTCTCTTAAAGTGTTACCAAAATTGACATTTTAATATGGATTTTTAATCTGTTTCGGTAAACTAGTTTAAAATTGCTTTTATATGCATTGTAAGTAAACTTTTTTTGATGTATTCAGGTGTTAAAGTGCCAATTCATTACAAAAAAAAATAATTTGCTTCTGACGTACTAAACATATCGAAAATAGCAAAACAATCACAAAGAAGCTGCAATTAAGAAAGAAGCAAAGAGGTACCAATAGGGCATTCGACTGTCAAAAATCCGAATGGGCAATGACAAAACCAGTAAAGAGGAACGAACAGCTCGAAGAAGCTTTATAATAACAAATACCAAAACGCGGGTGTAAACGGTTAATTTGGATATGCTATATATCGATATTTCAAGGAGTAACCTCTCATCAGTAACATTTAAATCAAAACATTGGAAGGTCAAATTCCAAAACTGTTGAAACCGAAAAGTACTCAGAACAAAAACGTTCGAACAAGGAAGCCAAATCCAGCACCGAGGATATCGACCATGTGCATTACAAGGAAAGAAACCTGGTGTTTTAAACAATTTTGAATTTATAAATCAGGAATTTCAGCAACAAAAAAATAAGAAATTTTATGGTAAATCGTGTCAGACAAGTCTGACTACCAGGCTTGTCATTACCCTCGGGGACCTCTGGTCCACCAGGGGCGGTTATCGCCCAGTGGTTTCAAAATAAAAAATACCAAAACGCGGGTGTAAACGGTTAATTTGGATATGCTATATATCGATATTTCAAGGAGTAACCTCTCATCAGTAGCATTTAAATCAAAACATTGGAAGGTCAAATTCCAAAACTGTTGAAAACGAAAAGTACTCAGAACCAAAACGTTCGAACAAGGAAGCCAAATCCAGCACCGAGGATATCGACCATGTGCTTTACAAGGAAAGAAACCTGGTGTTTTAAACAATTTTGAATTTATAAATCAGGAATTTCAGCAACAAAAAAATAAGAAATTTTATGGTAAATCGTGCCAGACAAGTCTGACTACCAGGCTTGTGATTACCCTCGGGGACCTCTGGTCCACCAGCAACGGTTATCGCCCAGTGGTTTCAAAATAACAAATACCAAAACGCGGGTGTAAACGGTTAATTTGGATATGCTATATATCGATATTTCAAGGAGTAACCTCTCATCAGTAGCATTTAAATCAAAACATTGGAAGGTCAAATTCCAAAACTGTTGAAACCGAAAAGTACTCAGAACAAAAACGTTCGAACAAGGAAGCCAAATCCAGCACCGAGGATATCGACCATGTGCATTACAAGGAAAGAAACCTGGTGTTTTAAACAATTTTGAATTTATAAATCAGGAATTTCAGCAACAAAAAAATAAGAAATTTTATGGTAAATCGTGTCAGACAAGTCTGACTACCAGGCTTGTGATTACCCTCGGGGACCTCTGGTCCACCAGGGGCGGTTATCGCCCAGTGGTTTCAAAATAAAAAATACCAAAACGCGGGTGTAAACGGTTAATTTGGATATGCTATATATCGATATTTCAAGGAGTAACCTCTCATCAGTAGCATTTAAATCAAAACATTGGAAGGTCAAATTCCAAAACTGTTGAAAACGAAAAGTACTCAGAACCAAAACGTTCGAACAAGGAAGCCAAATCCAGCACCGAGGATATCGACCATGTGCTTTACAAGGAAAGAAACCTGGTGTTTTAAACAATTTTGAATTTATAAATCAGGAATTTCAGCAACAAAAAAATAAGAAATTTTATGGTAAATCGTGCCAGACAAGTCTGACTACCAGGCTTGTGATTACCCTCGGGGACCTCTGGTCCACCAGCAGCGGTTATCGCCCAGTGGTTTCAAAATAACAAATACCAAAACGCGGGTGTAAACGGTTAATTTGGATATGCTATATATCGATATTTCAAGGAGTAACCTCTCATCAGTAGCATTTAAATCAAAACATTGGAAGGTCAAATTCCAAAACTGTTCGAACAAGGAAGCCAAATCCAGCACCGAGGATATCGACCATGTGCATTACAAGGAAAGAAACCTGGTGTTTTAAACAATTTTGAATTTATAAATCAGGAATTTCAGCAACAAAAAAATAAGAAATTTTATGGTAAATCGTGTCAGACAAGTCTGACTACCAGGCTTGTGATTACCCTCGGGGACCTCTGGTCCACCAGGGGCGGTTATCGCCCAGTGGTTTCAAAATAAAAAATACCAAAACGCGGGTGTAAACGGTTAATTTGGATATGCTATATATCGATATTTCAAGGAGTAACCTCTCATCAGTAGCATTTAAATCAAAACATTGGAAGGTCAAATTCCAAAACTGTTCGAACAAGGAAGCCAAATCCAGCACCGAGGATATCGACCATGTGCATTACAAGGAAAGAAACCTGGTGTTTTAAACAATTTTGAATTTATAAATCAGGAATTTCAGCAACAAAAAAATAAGAAATTTTATGGTAAATCGTGT
The DNA here is from genome assembly GCA_963971305.1 of Arcuatula senhousia. Lineage (NCBI taxonomy): Eukaryota > Metazoa > Mollusca > Bivalvia > Mytilida > Mytilidae > Arcuatula > Arcuatula senhousia. The sequence goes on along the minus strand of OZ020311.1, from coordinate 7,916,951 downwards.
CAGACAAGTCTGACTACCAGGCTTGTGATTACCCTCGGGGACCTCTGGTCCACCAGGGGCGGTTATCGCCCAGTGGTTTCAAAATAAAAAATACCAAAACGCGGGTGTAAACGGTTAATTTGGATATGCTATATATCGATATTTCAAGGAGTAACCTCTCATCAGTAGCATTTAAATCAAAACATTGGAAGGTCAAATTCCAAAACTGTTCGAACAAGGAAGTCAAATCCAGCACCGAGGATATCGACCATGTGCATTACAAGGAAAGAAACCTGGTGTTTTAAACAATTTTGAATTTATAAATCAGGAATTTCAGCAACAAAAAAATAAGAAATTTTATGGTAAATCGTGTCAGACAAGTCTGACTACCAGGCTTGTGATTACCCTCGGGGACCTCTGGTCCACCAGGGGCGGTTATCGCCCAGTGGTTTCAAAATAAAAAAATACCAAAACGCGGGTGTAAACGGTTAATTTGGATATGCTATATATCAATATTTCAAGGAGTAACCTCTCATCAGTAGCATTTAAATCAAAACATTGGAAGGTCAAATTCCAAAACTGTTGAAAACGAAAAGTACTCAGAACCAAAACGTTCGAACAAGGAAGCCAAATCCAGCACCGAGGATATCGACCATGTGCTTTACAAGGAAAGAAACCTGGTGTTTTAAACAATTTTGAATTTATAAATCAGGAATTTCAGCAACAAAAAAATAAGAAATTTTATGGTAAATCGTGCCAGACAAGTCTGACTACCAGGCTTGTCATTACCCTCGGGGACCTCTGGTCCACCAGCAGCGGTTATCGCCCAGTGGTTTCAAAATAACAAATACCAAAACGCGGGTGTAAACGGTTAATTTGGATATGCTATATATCGATATTTCAAGGAGTAACCTCTCATCAGTAGCATTTAAATCAAAACAGTGGAAGGTCAAATTCCAAAACTGTTGAAACCGAAAAGTACTCAGAACAAAAACGTTCGAACAAGGAAGCCAAATCCAGCACCGAGGATATCGACCATGTGCATTACAAGGAAAGAAACCTGGTGTTTTAAACAATTTTGAATTTATAAATCAGGAATTTCAGCAACAAAAAAATAAGAAATTTTATGGTAAATCGTGTCAGACAAGTCTGACTACCAGGCTTGTGATTACCCTCGGGGACCTCTGGTCCACCAGGGGCGGTTATCGCCCAGTGGTTTCAAAATAAAAAATACCAAAACGCGGGTGTAAACGGTTAATTTGGATATGCTATATATCGATATTTCAAGGAGTAACCTCTCATCAGTAGCATTTAAATCAAAACATTGGAAGGTCAAATTCCAAAACTGTTGAAAACGAAAAGTACTCAGAACCAAAACGTTCGAACAAGGAAGCCAAATCCAGCACCGAGGATATCGACCATGTGCTTTACAAGGAAAGAAACCTGGTGTTTTAAACAATTTTGAATTTATAAATCAGGAATTTCAGCAACAAAAAAATAAGAAATTTTATGGTAAATCGTGCCAGACAAGTCTGACTACCAGGCTTGTGATTACCCTCGGGGACCTCTGGTCCACCAGCAGCGGTTATCGCCCAGTGATAAAACACAAAATAAACCGAACAGAAATTTACAACGCGAACCCAAGTCGTAACGAGAGAAACTTATTCTAAGATTTCAGTGCCTTTCCCAATATCTCATCTATATTACTTTAAGAATCTCGGGATAAGGAATAAGTAAAGAAAATATAACAAACAATGAATGATAACAAATAGGAAATAAGGAAAAAGTAACCAACTTGACGTCCATTAAGATATTTCATCTTTCACTTAAACTCAAAAACTTTCACAAGTTTGATAAAATACTCATTTTTAATGTGATTTAAAAAGCTAAATAATAAATATTGTAAGTACAGAAAAAAAACTTTAGTATCTTATCGGCTCTGCATTAAACATTAACCTGTTTTGTTTTCGTGTTGAAGGGAAAATAGATTTCACTTCAACAGAATTTCTTATAGTAAGGAATATATATTTTCAAATATTTTAAATCTTATGGGTCTGTTTTCACTAGGGGGTGTTTTAAATATCTTTTGTAAAAGATACACTGTATAAACAGAGAATTCTTTTATTTTAAAACTCGTAAAAACAAACAAACATTACAAATCGCACTCGAAATACGATATTTTGACAGACCAGTGCAATGATTGTCCTATTTTAGTGGATTACAGAAAACCCGAAAAGTGCTAAAATTTGATGAACAAAAAAAAAAACTAAAACTTATGTTTAAAATTAACCCGATATATATTTCACAAAAGCTTCTCAAAATGTTGCAGTGTACTACCTTTCAACTTGTTACATTAAAAAATATATCAGCACAATGAATAAATTAAAATATATGACATGAAAAAGTACGTAACAATATCACATAGCATAGAAGTAATACAGATTCCTTCTATAGTCTAAGATTCAGATTCCATGCTGGTTACCATATAGCCACAGCCGCTGAATGCTTGTCTCGCTTTCTCCAGCTTTCTAAAAAGTAAAATCCAATATATAAACGATATGCTACAAACGTATGAACAATATTTAAAAAAGTATTACTGAAGAAAGAAACGATAAGTCATACTCGGGAATAAAATTTCATTGTAATGGTAGTAAGGAAATATCAGAAAATTTTAACAGCCATCTTGAAAATGGCAGTCGTGAAAATTGATTTGTGTGCATTTTTTAGAACTATATACACTTATATATGTGGTAATATCTAATGACAACAATCGTTAACGTTTTTTGTGTCTTTATTTTTTTATTACCACTACTTGTAGTTGTAAATAAGAAAGACGTCAAAGAACTATTTTGTGTTGATTTTAGACTCTTGAATGGTAAAGTAAAATAAAAAAAAATATCAAGATTTTAATTTATTCAAGCTAAATAAAAGTGTCTTCATTCGAGTTTTTGTTATATTGATAAGAAACTTCAGACAAAATATAACCTTTATGTTTTGTTGTTTGTTAAGTCGACTTTAACTAAAGATGGTAAAATGTTTAGATAAGGCACAAGAAAACCCCAACATTTTGAAATACTTTTAGAATCAGAAAACCGGAAGTGACCTGCTCTCAGATGATGATGACGAGGATCCGCCAGTTACAGTGTACAGAAAAAGTAACAAAGAAGAAAACGTCCATCTTTTCTCAAAAGCTTCATCAGAAGGAATGGATGATTTCGAAACAGACTTAAAGGAAACAAAAATATGAATGTATTTAATAACATTGTGATAAAATTAATTCTTATGATGATATTCTTATTCAATGCAAAAGGCAGTAACAATAAAAATTACTTGTCAAAAATTAATACTGTAAACGTAGTAATTTACATGATGTTCAAATTTTTCGCTTTCCTTGTAGGCAATGGAATTCCACGAAATTCAGAAAACCCAAATACTCAGCAATTATATATCAAATAATGGTCTTTAATTTGAGTCCAATAACAGCAGCGAACATAAAAACCTTTACAATACTATAAATGTGATTTATACTGCATGCATGTTTAGGGTAAAATTAGGGTAGATAGGAAGGCTAATTAATCGGCATTTTACCATAAATGACAAATACAGTGTGCAAAGGTAAGCAAAAAAATAGGTTAGGTGTAAACTCTAAACATATATTAATACTGTTTGGCCTTAGATAAACTCTAGTTTATTAAAGACACTATATAAAGCCACTAGTTTTGTTGTTTTGAAAGTAAGAGACATATTCTATGTCTTAAATTTAGGCTAAGTGATTTTTATGCTTTGTGTTTGAAAGTTTAGATAGAATTATAGCGAATAAATCGTTCCATTCCCCTAAGCTGAACAAGAACTCATCAAGGTACTTTGGAGTACCCGTGCTTAATCCTCATATTGAATTTTGTACTATTGGAAGCTAGTCTTTTTGATCAATTAAACTCACACCGGCATGGAAGATGAAAACTACTCATAGGTAGATGATTTTTACCTGAAGAAAAAAACCTCCTATCTAGGAGAGATATTTATGAATTGTATGTTTTAAAGAACTCTTTGACAGTTATTTTGCACATTTTCTATAATTATCAATACCATATTTCAGCTGTTCTGCCAAATTAAGCTAAACTTTCAACAAGTAAATCTTCAATACTAGGATTTTTTTCCTCCATACAATAAGATAATTTCCTCTCTATAGATGTGTTTTTACTGATCTGAGAGATCAACTTCAATTGTAACACATTCAATAGGAGGGTTAACCACGGGTACCTAGATTAGCTACTCATGTTACTGTTAAACTTGGGGGAATGGAACGATTTATTCGCTATAGTTGTCAGTACTTTTGAAAAGTGATTGGTCACTTATGGACCAACCATTTAACTTGAAAAGGGGCCCTTGTTTTTTTTGCCTGATCAGAATTATTTTTTTCGTGCAGAGCGAAAAAAATATTAATTTTCAAAATTTGTCACATTAGAATGTTATTTTTTTCATTTTTAGCATTATTTTATATGTCAAAAATCTTTCTTCACAATATTTATTTTCTTAACTTCTGATGGCATAATATTTTTTCATCAAAAATCAATTTCAAAATATTCTTGAAGGAAAAAATCGAGTCCTTTTTCAAGTTTAATTGGTGGTCCCTTATTTGACCAAAAAGTATCTAAAAGTAAACAAATCTTCACTTATCTGAGGCATTGCTATTCTTTATGCAGTAATTTGTTTTCTTTTGTTTAGTTGTTTTTGTGACTTCACTCCATACCATTTGATTAAATAAATGAGACCTATGCATAAGGGTGTAACAATTGTATATTATTTTGACAACATAATGTTGCCTCAATTTTCAAGGTTAAGACCATTGGATTTTAAAAACTCAAGAATATGTATTACAAACTTTACGACTACAATGGCATGCTCCTGGATATTTAGGTAGAATTCAAATGCCGGGACCAAAGCTGTGTTTTATGACCATAACTACTTAGTAAGCCTGAATTGCACCAATAATATCCATAGAAATGATAATCATTACTATCGAAGAAATCACCGAAATTCCGAGATATCCCATCACCTTACTCGACAATCTCTCATCCGGTGCAGATGTCAGTTTCCGGATATAAAATTTCGTTTTTGTTTTGTCAATTGCATATAAATATTCGATTTTGTCCAAAATTGTAATGTTTCTGTAGGAACAACAGCAACTCTGGACTGTAGTTGTTATCGTTGATGAAACGAAATATGTCACCGTGGTTGATGGATCTGTCACCGTGGTTGACGAATCTCTCACCGTGGTTGATGGATCTGTCACCGTGGTTGATGAATCTGTCACCGTGGTTGATGGATCTGTCACCGTGGATGATGGATCTGTCACCGTGGATGATGGATCTGTCACCGTGGATGATGGATCTGTCAGCCTGGTTGATGAATCTGTCACCGTGGTTGATGAATCAGTCACCGTGGTCGATGAATCTGTCACCGTGGTTGATGGGTCACTTGTTGGTGTTGTTGTGATAGTGGTTGTCATCGTTGTTGTGGTTGGCGGTTCACTTGATTGTGTCGATATTTCATCTGTGTTGTCTGAAAGAAGTTATATTTTTGAGCAATGGACAAAAAGTACTTCGTCAGGCTTGTACTATGCAGAAAATATAAATAAACAGTTTACCATTAAAAACATGAAATTGCAGCAATAGAGTGATTGAAAAATGTTTCTTGACTGTTTATTCTTCCGGAGCACCTAAGTTCTTTGTCGTTATGACGTTAGTTTCGTTGGTTGTTTGTTTCGTCGTTAGGTGTAAAATGGTATTTTTGATCTAGTAAGTTGTAGAGTTGTCTTTAATGTGTCTTCATGGTTTGTTTTGTTTTAAAATTTTCAGATTCTATAATGGCCCATTTGCTATTTTTGTGCATTTTAGAAAGAACTTACTTCTACATAGAACGTTTATATTGGTCCCACAATCTTTAGTTAGCCATTTCCAATTACCACCGATAGATGCCATATAAACACAGTTTAAAATTACAGTGCATCCTTCGTTTTCCATACAATAAGGTTGTCCCGTATCCCATCTGGTAAACGCCCCTAGCTCCTGGCCATCCATCCAAAAGAACTTTTCTTTACTAGCATCCCAAATTAGGCCAATCCATATATCCTTTGTTCTAAAAAAAAATGTAATTCTAAAATATCTAACACATATAAGTATTTTGGATTATACAGTGTAGATAGTAGATTAACGGTTTGACATAGAGTTTGGTATAAATGTCATCCTTCTCGGATTTAAACAACACTAAATCGACATTTTGCAACGTGACGGGTGTGCTATAGCAAGCAGGAATTGCTTACTCTTCTGGAGCACCTGAGTGCACTCTCGTTTCGACTTGAGTTTACGTTGCTGAATGCGGTTTTGTTGTTATGTGTGTGTGTGTGTGTGTTTTTTTGTTGTTGTTGCTGTAGGGTTTGTTTCGTTATGATGATTTTTTGTCTACCAATTTTGTATTTGTCTTTTCTGTTTTATGATGTTGATTACTCCTTTGGTACACCTTTACTTCTGTAAACCTGGGTTATGAAGTTTCAATCCAGATTTTCAATACCAAATAGTAACTGCACAGTCGTTTCTATTTGGCATTAAAAATCTGGATTGAAATGACAGTAAATTTTACAGCCTTACATTTGAACAAAGTATCATTACAAAGGAAACAGGTAAACATGGGTTATTGAGTGAGTTTCTAGGAAAAAAATCTATGCATTAACTGTAACATCTATGAGACTTACGAGCTAAACTCCAAGGCTAGAAACTCCTCAACCTCGATCATAGTTTGATTGTCCTTGATAGTAGCCAAATCTTTTGCTTCAGCTTGACATAGGCCCATAGCTTTCGTCATGTCTGTCTTTTTAGATGATACATGTAAATCATCACAATTAACTCCTGCTAAAATACATACTTATGGTAGTGATCAAGATTTAGATAACAAACGATGACAAAACAACTTAGTTCTTTATCTTTTTGATATAAAAATGCGGTTTTAGTTGTTATTGATTTTCATCGTTACATTCACGTTTGAATTTCTTGGGTTTTTTTGGTTGTGTTAATATTTATTTAGTAAAAACACAGGTATTTTTGACATAATTGGCTTTAATTGTTGAAGCAAAACTTGGCCACAAACGTTTGTAGGTTATACAAAACAACCCCAACAAAATACAACGTGGTTGTCCTATACACTGTGGCATATTTTAAGTACTTTGCAAGACTTGTAATTGGGGAGCAAGGGTCAAAAGAGTTAAAAAAAAAGTATCCGGAAAGCCTAATACGGATCCTGTAATTGTTTGATGTCTCAGTTCACGTTAATTGTTGGTCCAGATGTTTCTTTGTCTATGTGTATTTACACTTGATTTCTGTTCAGTGGTTGTCTTTTCTATTATATGACATTTGATTAGTAATTGTTGGAGAGTTATGATCCATTCAAATTTCTTTTTAAACTGGCTCAAATACTCCACTGACCTATTGATAAAATCAATTGAAAAGTGTAAAATTGTCGAATCATCCGGTTTCGACTATCCAAGGCATATGTTGATCTTAGTCAAATTTTGGGTTTCTATACAATATTATAATAATATGATACATGCATTGTCTAGCTGCAAGCACGGCATAATTATTCAATTTTCTTCATTTGAAAGGAAAGAGAAGAGGAATAAATGTTGAATATACTTGATAATCATAAAAACTTCTTTCAAATACTCCAAATTTAATTTTAGCAAACGACGCTGTATATTCTTTGGTTGATTCTGAAAGGCCCCTATGAGAGCGTGACGTTTCGCTCCAAGTTTTGAATAATTGCCTTTATTTACTTCATTGATATTCAATGTTCAAAAATTAATGAAAAATGCAAAAAAATACGTTATTAGTAAATATTTGTTCCACCTATTTTTCAAACTTTCTTCCATGATTTAACAGAAGCGATATTATTATTATTATTCACGGCGGACCTGTAATATTGAAATGCATATCCGGACGAAAACATATCAATATCAGCATTAGGCAAATTTCTCGCAGGAACTTACCGTAGAGCTCTCCGCTCTCGTGGAAACTTCTTGCCCGCTACGAGCTGTGCTCGCTATTATAACCCTAGCTGGTGTGTTACCCAGAGGCTTCTTTTTCGAGAAAGTAAGGTCGACTTAAGGCTTGTTACGATATCACCTTTACCTTTCAAGGGGAAAAGGCTCTGAGTCACACACTAACTAGACTCAACGATTATCGCTTGACCCAGTGCTAAATATCGCATGTCACGTAACGTTGTCTCTGCGAATCACATTAAAGATTTCATTTTGAGTACATAATTAATATTTTTTGATTTTTTTGGTTATAATATTCCATGCTATACTTTTTATATGGTGTTTGCCCTTTTTAACCTCTGGGCTAAAATGCTTTTATAATTTAATGAGCTGCGCATCCAGATATAGTATGGTTTCATGTATCTTTTTCCTATCGGGGTCGGCGGTTCCACACCGATTTCAGGATATAAGTGGGGTTCCAGTCTTATGTTGACAAAAAATCTGCAAAATTGCAAAATTTGCCAAAGAAAAGGGGTTTCTAGTCCTTGGACCCTCTCCGGATCCGCAAGACCCTCCTTGGATTTGCCACTGCTAATTTTGGCAGCTACCCCACCAGAATAATAACAAATTACTTACCTTTGAAACCTTGGTACAACAAGATCAGCAAGAATAATAATGAGTATTCCATTAAAAATTGTCCAGATTTTTTTTCACTTTTTTCATCAAGCTTAAACAGTGTTTTAGGAAATGATTTTAAACAACTTTACTATGAATACTGTTGAAAAAAAAATAAGACAAAACATTGCTTGTCGAAAGATCCGAATAATGTTTAGGTTTCTCATTCATTGAAGAACATATTCATATTTCAAAAAGTAAAATGATGTTTGTGAATTTTCTGTTTCATTTATTTGCATTTATAAAATCGTTTTAAGGTTACAATTTCCTGTATGCGATAAAGCACTCTCCGAGTTTGTATTCAAAGCATCAAGTAAATATTAGAAAATGCCAAGTAGATAGCTCTAAGCTGTAATTACTGTATTGTTCATGTTTAAATTTACATCCAATTTCTGAAACTTTCAAAACGACAAAATTAACCAAACATTGTCGTCTCTTAAAGTGTTACCAAAATTGACATTTTAATATGGATTTTTAATCTGTTTCGGTAAACTAGTTTAAAATTGGTATTATATGCATTGTAAGTAAACTTTTGATGTATTCATGTGTTAAAGTGCCAATTCATTACAAAAAAAAATTAATTTGCGTCTGACGTATTAAACATATCAAATATAATAGCAAAACAATCACAAAGAAGCTGCAATTAAGAAAGAAGCAAAGAGGTACCAATAGGGCATTCGACTGTCAAAAATCCGAATGGGAAATATGACAAAACCAGTAAATAGGAACGAACAGCTCGAAGAAGCTGTATAAAACGCAAAATAAACCGAACAGAAATCTACAACGCGAACTCAAGTCGTAACGAGAGAAGCTTAATTTAAGATTTCAGTGCCTTTCCCAATATCTCATTTATATTACTTTTAGAATTTCTGGATGAGGAATAAGTAAAGAATATATAACAAACAATGAATGATAACAAATAGGAAATAAGGAAAAAGTAACTGACTTGACGTCCATTAAAATCTTTTATCTTTCACTTGAACTCAAAAGCTTTCACAGTTTGATAAACTGCTCATTTTTAATGTGATTTAAAAAGCTAAATAATAAATATGGTAAGTACAGAAAAAAACTTTAGTCTCTTATCGGCTCTGCATTAAACATTAACCTGTTTTGTTTTTGTGTTGAAGGGAAAATAGATTTCACTTCAACATAATTTCTTATAGTAAGGAATATATATTTTCAAATACTTAAAATCTTATGGGTCTATTTTCACTAGGGGGGGGGGGGTAACTGTCTTTTGTAAAAGATACACTGTATAAAACAAAGATATCATTTATTCTAAAACTCGTAAAAACAAACAAACAAAATATTACAAATCGCACTCGAAATACGGTATAGGAGGATATTTTGACAGACCAGTGCAAAGATTGCTCTATTGTAAGCGGAGTACAGAAAACCCCAAAAGTGCTAAAACTCGATGAAAAAAAACTTATTGTTTAAAATTAACCCGATATACGATATTTCACAAAAGCTTCACACAATGTTGTAGTGTACTACCTTTCAACTTGTTCCATTAAAAATATATCAGCACAATGAATAAATTAAAATATATGATATGTAAAAGTACGTAACAATATCACATAGCATGGAAGTAATACAGAGTCCTTCTATAGTCTAAGATTCCGATTCCATGCTGGTTACCATATAACCACAGCCGCTAAATGCTTGTCTCGCTTTCTCCAGCTTTCTAAAAAGTAAAATTCAATATATAAACGATATGCTACAATCGTATGATCAATATTTAAAACAAGAGTTAACACTAAAGTATGTCTCGCCTGCCGGCACCATCAGAAACAATTATTCTTTCTTACTTCCACTATATTTTGAATTAACATGGATTTTCAGTTTCTGAGATCAAAAGATGTTTATAGAACTTAAACATTGCAAATATATGCAATGAAAATAATCAAAGTCACTCAACCGGAAAATCAAGGTCAAGGTCAAAAGATGGGGATGCAACTGTGCTAAGCTACTACTGGGGAATATGCATACCAAGTTTCATCAACCTAGGACCTATAGTATTTGAGATATGGAGGTGCTCGCAAAACTTTTCCATTGCTATTATATGTATTGAAAATTGTCAAAGTCACTCAACCGAAAAATCAAGGTCAAGGTCAAAAGATTGGGATGCAACTGTGCTAAGCTACTACTGAGGCATATGCATACCAAGTTTCATCAACCTAGGACCTATAGTTCTTGAGATATGGAGGTGCTTGCAAAACTTTTTCATTGCTATTATATGTATTGAAAATTGTCAAAGTCACTCAACTGGAAAATCAAGGTCAAGGTCAAAAGATGGGGATGCAACTGTGCTAAGCTACTACTGGGGCATATGCATACCAAGTTTCATCAACCCAGGACCTATAGCTCTTAAGATATGGAGGTGCTCGCAAAACTTTCTCATTGCTATTATATGTATTGAAAATTGTCAAAGTCACTCAACCGGAAAATCAAGGTCAAGGTCAAAAGATGGGGATGCAACTGTGCTAAGCTACTACTGGGGCATGTGCATACCAAGTTTCATCAACCCAGGACCTATAGTTCTTGAGATATGGAGGTGCTCATAAAACTTTTTCAAAAAGTTAACGCCGCCGTCGCCGCCGCCGGTAAAGTAACACCTATGTCCCGCTCTGCTTCGCAGGCGAGACAAAAAGTATAACTGAAGAAAGGAACGATAAGTCATACTCCGGAATAAAATTTCATTGTAATGGTAGAACGGAATTATCGGAAAATTTTAACAGCCATCTTGAAAATGGCAGTCGTGAAGTTGATTTGTACAATTTTTGAGAACTATATATACTTATATATGTGGTAATATCTAATGACAACAATCGTTAACGATTTTTTGTGTCTTTATTTTGCTATTACCTCTACTTGTAGTTGTAAATAGGAAAGACGTCAAATAACCGTTTTGTGTTGATTTTTGACTCTTGAATGGTAAAGTAAAATAAAAAATATCAAGATTTAAATTTATTGAAGCTAAATGATAGTGTCTTCATTCGTTTTTTTTTTTATATTGATAAAAAAACTCCAGACAAAATATAACCTTTATGATTTGTTTGTTTGATAAGTCGACTATAATTAAAGATGGTAAAATGTTTAGATAAAGGTTTGAGGTGAAATGTTTTACACGGCATTTTCCCATTAGTCTAGACACATCAACCAGATGTACCTAGCTGTTCTTATTCATAAACTTAAATCGCCCCAAAGCGCTGCATGGCATGACTGTGGTCTATAAAATTTGTCTTACTAGTAAATGTATTACTAAATTTAAAAGGACACAACATCTTGACAGCACACAATGCAAACATAAGTAGCCTTGTAATAACAAAAGCAATGCAAGTTTGGATGAGCTATGCCTAATTGCCGACTTACCACACTTGAAAGCACACAGAAATATTTCAAGCAGAAGCAAGTCTATTTCTTCTAGTAAAGCCACGCCTCCCTAACCTTTTCCTGTGCATTACGACGATGGTGACCCCAATTATGATGATTGACGGAACACCAATAGAAATTGCAACTGCTATTGGCCAGTATCGGTCATCTTCTTTGTCTCCCAGCCTGTGTTGCCTGGTTCTCGCTTTAATGGAGTTTTCGGATACATTTTCACTAAACATTTGAGTTTCGAGTTTGACGGACTCTGAGTTTGGCGATTGAGGACTGCTAATCAATGAACTTGATTTAACTTGTTTATTTGTTAGTTGAACAATAGTTGTATCGAAGTATTGCGTGAGTTTTGTTAAAGCAGTCATTTTATTTTCATTTAAAGATGGCAGTGTCGTCTGGCGGAAGTATGTAGAAGTCTTGACAGTTGACAGGTCTTTCGAAAAATCTTTCTCTGTGTTGGTTTTAGGGCTTCTTGGGGTTTCCATACTTTGTGAAGTTGATTTGAGTTTAAGTAAGCTGTTAATTGTGCTAGCAAAATTTTGTGATAGTTTTGTTGTGCTGATATTTTCCAAGATATTTGTTGAATTAACATTTCCGTCTGACACATTTTCCGTCGAATCAACATCAGTTATTACTTCTGATATGTTTGGTAAAGTTTTTGTTGTGTATTCCGAAAAATTACTGGAAAAATTTAACGATACAATGTCCGAATCATTGACACTATCACTGTACTCCGAGTGGAACGTTGCCGACTCTGTCCAAGAATACTAGAATGGAAAATAAAATACAATGCTTTCTTTCATCAAAAGAAAGACGTGATTTCAAAATGCATGTATGTGTTTTAAATAAACACCCAATGACTCAAATATAAAAAAAAATATGCTAAGCCTTAGGTCATATGTGAAATGGTGCTATGATAATGTTTGATAATGGTAATGTGGGAATGGTCAATGTTACTCTTTTTTTTAGAAAACACCAGTCCAAGAAATCGGACAGCCATTCTAATATTTAGATATATATGGCTATGCTTTAAAATAAACTGCTTTGAAAATAATAGATAACACTAAGACATAAATGACTTCTTTTATTCTAATTAACAAAGAGTGCTTACGACATCAGCTGGGTTGTCGTTGTGAATTTTCGAAAAAAAAATATAAATAAAACTACTAGAAAAGCAATAAAGAAACTCGAATTTGACACATCACGTCTCGAACATGTGCACCGATGAAAAGTTTGTCAGACCTTAAAAATATAAAGGACCTAAAAGTTTTAATTAGAAGGATTTATTTGATTTTTTACGAATTGTTTATTTTTTCATTTAAGTTCAACTTAAGTTAAATAAACTGAATTGATAATCAAATACAGCATTTATAAATCATGTGTCTTCAATTAAAACCAATTACTCCTTTTCATACAAATCAAGTTAGAAAAATATAATATAAAAATTAAACGACACTCACCTGAATACAAAATAAAACAAGTACAATAAAATTTCGCAGAAAAATCTCAATAAAAAAGCTCATACTGTTTATCATCTAAACGAATTTGAACAATAAGATTAACTTTCACTTCGTTATCGCGGGCGAATTTTCTCCACAGTGTATAAACAACATTTGAATGTTTTAGATGGGCATACGGAAGGTACGGAAGCGAAGTTATCTGTAATTCCATCATCACCCAAATACAAGTATCAGAGTATCGGGTTAATTTGTGTCACACCTGTATTAAGGCGTTCAATTTCATATTATCTGCATTAAGTTCATCAACTTGGGTATAATAGATTGAGATAATTGAAAATGGGAACGCATGTTATTTTGGAAAGGGTTATACTCTTTTCATCTTACCTTAAAGACATAGTTTTATGGATATTTAAACCTTTGTTTTTTTTCTTGGAGCGTCAGTTATATACGTTTAATGACAGAAAGAACTTGCGGGCTTCTTTATAATGATTTTTGGGCTCTTTCAAAACTACACGGTCAAATTTGACTCGGGCAAGTTTTGCGCGAATTGAACTTCACGTGTGAAATTCGTGTCAATCTCACTTGAATTTCACATACATATGATGAAAATCACACGAGTCTCCCGCTAAACTAACTTTCCGCATGAAATAGGTGTCAAATTCCACGTGAAATTTATGCAAGATTCACGTGATTTTCATGCGAGTTGTACACGAGAGTTCATTGTTACGTGAATATCACGTCAACTTTTTCATGTGTGTCTCGCGCACAAGCTATAGATTCGTGTTATATAATGTCATGCGATTTTTTCACTTGATATTTTGCCTGTAGATCTCGTCATAGAAAAATAAAGATCATAGCATAAATCTCCAAAAATTTACAAATTATAACTGCCTTCATTAAATAAGAATAATCTAATTGGTATTTACTTGAAAAATCAATCGTGTAATTTTAACTGAAAACTTTATTTGCGTGTATCTACAAATCGTTTTAAACTATCTTATAAACCTTTGAAATCGTCTTTTGAAGCCTGTCACGCCAGAGATGCTTTAGCCTAAATGTTAATTTATCTCAAATAGGAATATACATAAAGGTTTTATGATGGTACAACTTTATATATTTAAGGTAACCAAATGAAGACCAACAAAGACCTAAGTGTTTATCAACTTTAAAACTGCTAAAATAAATCTTGATTCAACCCTCATCGTGTGCTCGCAGAAAAGGGACACAGTGACATGAATATTTAGTCAAAAATGGCCGGATACATTTTAAAAGTTGTGAATTTTCTAGTTAGTTAAGGCGTTGCTATTACAATTGTAACATTTAAGAAGACATTCTTTAGGGGCTGATGAATGGGTAATGTGGTTTTAAAGTAGACATTCTTAAAGGGCAGATACAAAACATTCTTATTTACAAGGATGTGATATAGCAGATCTTGGTTAAGTGTAAATATTGACAATGTAAATACATGGTGAAAGAATTCTTGTCAAGATTTCTTCCTGAAACTTACACGTGTCATTAATTGATTTGAATGCTAATGTATCATAGTACCAACATGTATCTGTCGCGTTCCCAGGTCGTTGTCAGGGAAGCTCAAAAGGGGATGGGTGGGGTTCTACTAGGATTTGGTGCGTCCCCAGGTGAATGTTATTAGTGAGGATGTTAAAGGGGATGGGGTGGTTCTACTACAAGATGTGGCGCATTCCCAAGTGGTTGTTAGAGTGGGTTGGTGTGGGGGTTTTACGGTCTGGTGCGTCACCAGCTTGTTGTGAGTGAAGCTACTACAAAGATTTTTTTTTCAATTCCGATAACGAACTATAGTGGGACAACATGCTTAAAAACTCATTAGAGAAATCGAAAAATGGAGACACTGAAACTGTAGATGGCCATGACTTTCTAAATTATATCCATCATCCCAATTTTTCCTTGTCATACCAAAAGTTCTTTAAAGTTCACACTCCTTTTCCTGGTCATAAGCACAAGGAATTTCAGCATAAGGGTAATACAATTAAGTTGGACAGAATTCAATTCTTGTGTTAAAGCTCTGGTTATGATAGAACATTCTTCCTGTGACCACTTGCTAAATCAACCAAACCCAAGGTATTTGATATTTCTGTCCCATTCTTTCAACCTGTTCTGCATATAATGCAGTTGTTGAATCATTCAAGTGAGGTGGAACACCTAGAGTTGCAGCCAGAGATCATGATAACATACCTGCCTGTGCATTGAATACCCACTAATAAGTGGATAAAATCAAAACAAAACCTAATGACCACAAATAGGTGGATCAAATCAAAACAAAACCTTAAATGTGGTTGATTTGTACATTTAGCAGGATGGTGTGACAATTAGTGGTCAGAATTCATCACTAGGTTTAAATAGGCAAAATAATGAAAATATTTTTTTTGAATTTGACAATATGCACAAATGATATGATGCCCTACCTAACAACATGGAATAGCAGCTTCAATCTGAAATAAACCTGATTTTGACAGATGGACCCACGGGCAGACAAGCATTACTGTGAAAGTATGATTGTTCCTGGGGTACCAATTTTTGTGTTTTTTGTGTGTGAGGCAAACCACGAAATGAAAGTCCAAACAAACAGAAAATTTAACATTGCATTTATTTTTTATGTCCATGAATTTATGAATCCATGGATATGCAATTTACTCTCAATCCACAAAAAGTTATACCCACGAATTTTAGTATATGCTGATATTGAACAGATGCGCTAACGGACAGACAAACACTATATGCCAATCTACTTTCATAAGTGGAACATAAAAAATGAGAAGAATCTTTGAAATATATTTTATTTTACAAAACATGCAAAACATTATTGATGAGATCAGTAATTTATACATTAATGTTGACCTGATCAGTAACCCATTCACACACACTTAAAATTACACATTAGTACAATACTTGGGGTTCACAAAAATACAGTACACACCTATTTATACCTCTCAATGATTAATTATCTTTAAGGATATCTTTCATTTTATGAAGAATAAAGAGTCCATTACTGATGTTTTTTAATTTAAAAATATGATTTTTTTTTAAGGGAGATTCTCAAAAATATAGTACAGACTTCTTCATACCCCTCAATGGTGATTAACAGTATTTCATGATGAGTAAAGATGCCAATTTTTTTTTATTAAATAGATTTAATTACTTTAAAGAAAGATTTGTCGAAGAGGCCATTATGACATTGTTGAACAGGTTTCAAAAGTGCCAAGCTTTCAATTTCATTTTTGCCTTTAATTTTTTTTGTCAATAAATGACTGATCAGAAATCGTTTTTTTTGCTTAATGTACCGTCTGCAATATTTCAGCTATAATTGTGCCATAGACTTAAATGTATCAGAGATACTCTTGTCAAAAGTTTTTAAACATTTCCAAATTACAATGAGAGTGATCTATAAGAAAAATGAACAAAGGGCAGTAAGAAAAAATCATAGCTGTAAATATTTCATACTACAAAAAACAGAATCACTACCCATATTTATAATTTTCTATACCTCTCTTTCCATTTGTGATTAAGAGTTAAATATGTATTTGATATAGGTTTATAGACTGTTTATGGAATTGCACTGATAAAAACAAACAATGGATAACAAACAGTTACATCTTAACAGTCAGAAATGTTAAAACAACTTCAAGGGAAAGTAAATGGGTTTATTTCAGGTACACTTTTTATTGAATTCCCAATTTTAAAACGATTTCATGCTTTAATATCTAAATACATAATATAAAACTAACAGTTAACAAGCAGATATTATTTCATGATCAAGTTTTCTTTCAAATAATTTTCCCATGATTATGTCCACTACTGCTTTCATTTCAGATATGAACGATAATTGTATTTATACATTATAAGCAGTGAAAAAAATCTTATTTTAATTCTTTTTTTATTTAATTGTAAATTCAATAAGCTTTAAATTATATATTTCCTGATAATATATATGTGTATGAGCAAGGCATCCAATACTTGAATATTAATATTGAATTTCTTTGCGGGTCGATGTAAAATATTATGTTTATTCCACTTAAAATATGGACTATAATAATAAAGCTACTTGTTAAAGCCATTACTTAAAATGTCATTGTAGATAAATCATAGCATAACATTATTATGTATATTTCTTTAAAATGACTGTTAAAAACATTTGATTTTAGAGAACAAGGAAAAAATTCCCTAATTAAAAATTGCACAAATTCAACAAAGATTTTTTAAAACGTCATTTTTCAAATTTCTTTCATTGACAATATATAAAATTTTCACCATTCATACGAACAATAACAAAATAAAAAACTTTATCACAAAAAAACAAAAACAATGCACTAATATTAGAAGTAAAAAATATAAATTTCTATCTATATATAACTTACAAAAAATCCCAACAAAATGTGTTTCCGTCCTAATTCCATTAAAAAACTAATACCCAAAAGGAAAAATAATGAACAATCCATAAGAATTCTTAATATTCTATAACTAAGAAATTAAATTACAATTTAACGCTTTTCTATTCAACGATTGGTTACAGGTCTTATTTAAGTTGTAAGTTTTAACAACATGCAAGTATTTTATTAAAATTAAATTTACATGTATAAGAAATAACTTAGTAAAAGGTACAAGAGGAAACACATTTTGTTGGTTTAAAAAAATATCTGTTTGTGTCCGACAGACTAGACATTAAATACTTTGAATTACTATGTTCAACATTGAAGCACATTAAAATATTACAACCATGTTAACAACAACATTATATTAATGACATATTAATACATCGAGGTAAAAAATACACCAGTGTTATCTATTTCTCTGATTCTGAAAGACTACAGACAGTTTATTTATATAGTTACACATTTTAATAATTCTATCTAGTTTTTAATTTAACTTTTAACCAATAAGTTACACAGAAAACAATCAAGAACCTTTATTTTTTCATATGCATGAGAGGTTTAAACTAAATTTCAAGCTTTAATATAACTGAATACAGTCTTTGCATAAGCATCTCACCTTTATTTTCGAGAAAATTAAGTCATTAAGATATAAATACCACAATATGCAAATCATTCAGCAATTTTTTCACTACTGTTACCCCTCTAGTTGCTGAGAAAACCTTGACGGAAATTTCTTATAAGGATAAGCATATGGCATAGGATATTATTTCAGTATTTGTTAATATATATATGGAATTCGACCTTCAGGATGTTGTACTTAACAGCTGAGCAAATTTTATTATAATGTCACTGTGATACTCTTCTATGAAATTTTTTGTTTTTGTTTAAGGAACTCAATTTCACCAGTAAAGTAAAACAATTGAACAGTAATTATAAACACTGATAAAATGGCAATATGCAAGCTTAATAAGTGTTTTAAATTGAGATTCGGTTATCAAATTACATAGAGCTACTTATTGTACTATGCAAGAAATTACCATACAAGATAAGTAATGAAAACAATTAACACTTAGCACCAGAAATACATGTATGGGAATCAAACAAAACAAACATGTTAGATATAAAAGAAAAATTTTAAAACTTATTATTTGTTAATGAATTTTACACGAATGTGCTATTTTAACAAATGTTAAAGATAATGGAAATCCAAAAGCACGAGATATAAGAATTTGTATGGTACATTTAATTATTTCAAATTTTTTTTTTAAAGCAAAGTTTAAATCTATGATTACTTTTGTCTTTCTAAAACAGTAACAATTTGCAGAAGAAATCACTTATTCACACAAAACAAAGTTTACACCACTAAATTTTATGACTGGGACATGAAATACATCAATACACCTAATTTCATAACAATCTGCCACATACATGGAATTAAAGTATTAACATACATTTATGAATAATAAACAGTTTTGTTTCTAAATGCAGTTTCAATTGCCATAGTAATAGCCATGATATAAAAATCAAACATATACAAAACCATTTTTAAACAAGTTTAAATATTATGACACTTAATTTAGATTTGAAAGAGTTTACTATATAACAACAACCATATAAAACATTGAAAGCTCAATCTTTGAAATAATCCTTTCTCAGGATGAACATTTAAAGAAAATCCCAAGTTTTCTTGTTCCGTATACATATTTTAAACTAAAACATATCTTTTTTAAACCAAACTATTTATCTACTCTTTTGTATGATTACAAATTATATGTTTTTTGATTTAAAATGTTCACTGCCTTCTATATCTTTTATATCATACCTCACCAAATTAATTTAAAAATTTTGAAAAATCAATTTCCAACAATCAAAATTTGTCAACCCCCCTCCTCCCGAAAAAAAGTGTCCTGAAAGGCTTATTACAAAGATTGAGACTTTCCAAAGCACTTTTGTCATGAGCTGGTTCCAGTCTGAGCAAGCCTAGAGTTCGTTACCCCCGTCTTCTTCTCAAATGTCAGCTGACTGGGTGGCGTCAGAGATTGAGCGAGAGTCTGTAACAAATGTGGATCAGTAACACAATTCTGTGGTAGCTTAATATCGTTCACAAAACCATTCTGATAAACTTGTTGTACCATACCTAAATTGATAGGGTCGATAGGTTTTGCAGTTGTGACCACTCTATTTGACTTAACAGAAGAATTGTTTTCACTCGACGTCATTACACTATTATGAGATTGTAGAATCACATTGTTGCTTTGGTAAACGGGATGACTTGATGACACAGCAGCTGATTGCACGGTAGACTGGGGCGATGAATGAATGATGTGGTTAGCTAATGAGTTTGTAGTCCGTTGTGGAACACTCGAGGGTACAGATTGTGCCTGCTGTTTCAACATTGTGCCAATGAAATGCTGGATCTGAGGATCCTCCTGTATAAAATTAGAATTATACATCACAGATTTTTGAACATTATTGATTTTATCGACAGAATTATTCACATGCTGGAATGATTGAGCCACAGTCCTCTGTATATTCACATTCTGGATTGTTGGTTGACCTGGATTAGAATTAAGGCCTGTAGCCATCAGATGAGGTGTTCCCTGAATGGAGGAAGATATAAGATTACCCTGTTTTACAAGATAGTGAGGTAACTGTGTCTGGTTAATGTTTTGAATAGTGTTTAGAGAGGAAATTATCGTCTGTTGTGAATTCGAGCTTGGAACATGATTGACTGGACTCCCCACTTGAGAAACTCTGTTGACTGGACTCCCCACTTGAGAAACTCTGTTGACTGGACTCCCCACTTGAGAAACTCTGTTGACTTGACCAGCAAGTTGGGGTGCCCGTACTTGTTTTAATGTAGAGTTATGAAACACTAACCCCTGTTGGCCACCAACTGGTAGAGGCCCAGGGCTTCCTTGGTGTCTGGAGACAATCTGGTGCTGCAGCACCCCAGGACTTCCAACATGCACAGGGCCGGGGCTGGAATGATGGGCCTGGACCGACTGCTGCATTAGTCCAGGACTACCTGTCTGTACAGGACTATTCCGACTGACTGGACCTGGGACCAACTGTTGTTGTAATGGTCCACTGCTTCCAATGTGTACAGGTCCTGGGCCATTCTGTAGCACCTGTCTAGATGGGACCTGTTGAAACTGTCCTTGGTCCACTGGAGGTACACTCATCAAGCCTGGGGCACCTTGAGGGGAATCAGAATGTTGATAACTCTGTGAACTTGCCTGGTTAGCAGATGTAGCTAAACTATTAGCAATTCTGTTGATATTTTCCTGTTCATCTGATGTCTGGTTGACAGTTTCAGATCCTGTGGGCTGATTGGTTAATAAAGAAGCTAGAATTCTGACCTGTTCATCATAGTCAGAGGTGGAACTAAGTGTTTGCTGAGCTATACTAAGATCCATGTTAGCAGCAGCCAATAGGTGGCGCTCAAGTTCATCCATTTCCTCTTTAGTTGGCTCACCATTTTTACCTTAAGAGAAAAAAATGCAATTATTAAAATATATCACATGTAAGCATTTAATTCATAGGACAGTTCTAAGACCATGGGTAGAGACCTACTATTTTTTTACTGTTTGGACAGACAAAATGAACTTGTATCTTTTCAGATATTTGTTTAATATTTTTGACTTGGAAAATTATTGAAAAAAGAGACATAATAATAAAATAATGTCGCATGGAAATAGGGACTTAAAATTAACTGTATAGTACTGATTTGCAAGCTGTTATTTGAATCGGAACAAGCAAATACGACTCTTTAGATACTCCATACATATTTGTTGGAATTACTATAATGCCTTATCCACATTCATAAATGTACAAAATTTCATTAAGATCTGACTTGTGGTTATTAGAGTACCAACCTTAGTGCAAAGGTAAACCTGAGGGGCGAGGAACATGCACAGTGTTTCTGGTGAAATATTTAAAAGAATGTCAAATAAGCATAAGTACTACATTCTAAAGAATCAAATTTAGTGCGTATATAGAAAATTTAGAAAAATCTGGGGGTCAAAAAGAAATTTTTAAGGGTAAAATACCCCCATTTCTGCTTTAATACAAATACAAAGATCGAGGGAGGGACCAAATAAACCTATATTTCCTGCAACTTATGTTGGCCAGCCATATAATTATGACTGGACAAGTGTCTCTAGGTTTGCCTGAAAATTCTTTCCTAAAAATCTTATTTATGACTGAAATACATTTTTAAAAAAAAAACAATGATTGATCTCCGTTTGAAAGTTGATTACTGCATGTAGATCTGTAAATGATTTCTTACCTCTGTGAGGTAAATTTTATGTCATTTTCATGTGAAAATGTCACAGAAACTGTGAATATCATTTCAATGTATTTTATAACCAGTAATATTTATTAGCTTGAATTTAAGAATTGATATTGAGTACCACCATTCAACAAGTCCAATTCACTACCTCTGAAAGAGTATTCTTAATTTACCTGTGAAAATATCAAAGGTATCATCTGGAATTTTATTTAACACATCATGGAAATCTTCCTGTTCTAACAGCCTTGAGGCTTGCTCTAATGGTAACTCTAATCCTTTGTTGATGTTCAGATCTGAAAGATATAAATTTTCTGATTTAAACAGTTGGAGGTCAAAATAAGTTAAGTCCAACACTCTGCCTGAGATTTTCAGGATATTTTATTGTTCATAATTATACACCCTGCAAACAAAGTTTGGTAAGGGGTTATATAGGAATCACCCTGTCTGTCTGTCCGTCCATTAGTCTGTCCACATACCTCGTAAGTGCTTCTCCTTCTAAACCGCTTACCAGATTTTGATGAAACTTTACATGAAGGGAGTATGTCACATATAGATGTGCATGAAGAATTTTCATTGCTCTCGGATGTCATTCTAGGGAGATAATTGGACTTTCACATTTAAAATAAGTTTTTAATGGGAGACCTCTTAAGCGCAACTCCTCCTAAACCGTTTGATGGAATTTGAAGAAACTTTATATGAAGGAAGTACTTCACATGTAAATTTGCATGATTAATTTTCATTGCACTCCTATATAATTGAGGGGATATAATTGGACTTGAGGTTTTTAGGGCAATACAGAGTCTAATAAGAAGCAGGGGGGGTGTCCTTTTTTGTGAGCTCACTCTCAGTATTACTTGTTTGATTTGTTTATAAAACAAATTTTAAAACCATAATCAATTTTTTTTAATAACTGTATGATAACTTTCTTTTTAGCTTTATTGTTCTGTTTTCACTTCTTAAAATTTGCTTACCCCCTTGTTTATATTTCTTGACTTCTATGAAAGTTAAACACAAATACTAACCTTATATACAACTGCACAAAATTTCATAACTACATACATCAACATATAATAATTACGAATTTAAAAATCTGTTTTTCTTGTGTATAAGCTCAATACAGTGAAGGTACTCCAAATTCATGTGTATCAATTTTAATGGGTTGGAATTTAAATGCATATTCCCAAATTCATAAGTTCATGGTAACATGGTTTTAATAAATTCAACAAAAAATTAAGTTCAAATCTGCTGTATGTTCGGAATCAAGTTTAGTAGTTTGTCTGGAAAATTTCTACCCCATAATTACAATTCTACAGTTGTGTCCCTTGATTTATACAAACCTGCTGGTAGATTAGCAGCTAACACACTGTCAGGTAATTCACCCAAGATGTCCTTGGACTGCTCACTCTTCTGTTGGAATATGGGAGCTGTTGGCTGTGGAAGATGGCGGACCAGGGCAGACATCTGGGGAGGGGAGGGGTTACTGGGTGGGGGTGTTGGTGGTTTGGTGGGTTGAGATTCTTCTTCTGGCTCTGATTCCTCTGTGGCACTACCAGACTCATGTTCCATGTCAACATCAACAGAAGCTTGGGGTTCTAAACAGTGGTAATATTAATTTTAACATTTGTTTTAACAATAACCATATAGCAGGCAATTTTTGTCTGGGCTTAATTTTGCAATATCTTATCAAAATGCGGCATTTTATTTTTAACATTATCTTTTTGTTCTTGAATGTAAGTGAAATGTATTAATTAGATTAAGAAGAGTTATTATTTTTTGCTTCTGAGAACCTTGTGAAAATAGCAAAATCAGACCATTAAAAAAATACCTCCTACATTAAGCATCCATAGGCAAAATACACAAAAATTATACCGCCATTTTAATAATAAAACTTTGCCTTTCTAATTTATATTCAAAGATAAAATAAATATTTACAGGAACCATTGCATTATAGCTATTCTGTTGCTTAATCATTTGTTCTCTATTTGAGATCAATGCCACAATCTACATATTCATACTTTCATCCTTTAACGGATTTTACCTACATGTACACTAAACTGATCATCGCTTATGTGACAGGAGTGTTATAACAGACAGGAACTGCTTACCATACCTGGGCACTCGAGCTCATTATTGTGTCGACAGTTTAGTGTGACTTATTTACTGTAAACCAACTTATTTTTGCGATAATATTTTTTTTCGTGTATTTCGCGAAGAATAGAAATTCACGAAAATAAATCGTTGCGAACAAACTCATTTTCATTGTGAAAGGACTGAAAATAAATAGCTGCAAAATCAGTCTCTGACACAAAAATGTGAAATAAAGTAGCAGCGAAAATAAATTTGTTTACAGTATTATGTTTTGTGTGGTTCATGTGGTTTGCTCCATTCTAATCTGTCCTGCCTAATTTTGTCTTGGCCTATTAATGACTTAAAGATACTTGAATATCCCATAGGTACTCCTCCAATTTGTTGTTATTTCTTAAAAGTATTTACCTGAATCCCCAGGTGTCTCCTCCACATTGACATACTGCGACTGGAGTTGTGTAGACTTCCTCTGATTCCGTTTCTTTTTACCTTTCTTAGGAGGTCTGGTAAGTGCCGAGGGTTTTGTTTTCTTACGAGGTCTCTTTGGTTTGATTTCCTCTTCGTCATTTTTACTCATCTCGTCCTAAAACAAATAAAAATTAACGCTTGTAAGAAGCATTCAATTCTATGTACATTTGTTTTCAAGCATGTGCTTTCATTGAAAAATTTAGGATTGGTTTGGAATCATAATTTGCAATATATCTATTATTGGGGCCTATTGCAAGATGGCAAGCAGGGATCGCTGGTACTGGTGTTTTCCATTGAGGATTTTTAAATTACTGCTGATTTACGATGTTTTTTCTTCATATTCAGTTACATCAAAATCCACTAAGTTGTTATTATGGGGTTAAGGACAGGGGCGGATCCAGAAATTTTCAAAAGGGGGGGTTCCACATACTGGGTTCTGTGGGCCAAAGGGGGGTTCCAGACCAATTTTGCTGAAAATCTACATAAAAATTTCGGAAGAAAGGGGGGGTTCCAACCCCCCAAACCCCCCCCCCTTCTGGATCCTCCACTGAAGGAGGAGTTGCACTTATTAAATATGTGGACAAGAAGACATGATGATTCTTATATACCCCCAAAGTTTGTTTTCCGAGTCTAGTATTAATTTCTTGTGTCTACTTCAGTCTAACATTTATCTATTGCCTTTTTATAAAACCTGTTTTAGCCGTTATACTTACATTTTTCCTTGCATGTTTGACACACAGAGGTAGATCATGGGTAATATCTATCACAGGAAAACAACACTGTACATTATCATCTGTTTTTGCTGTACAGTAGTCGAACAGTTGTTGATCAATGTTATACATGATATCTGTCCAAGTTAAGGAAAGTTACTTGTGTAAATTGTTTGGGTTTTTTTTTTGGTACTTATAATGCTGAACATTAAACATTATATATTTGTATATTTCCAAAAAAAGTAAGTATGGTCTTTGGAGCAGTCTTCATTTAGGCTTCTTTTAAATGGTTGACAGAAGTTGTCAATAATAGTATATTTCACAGAGTGCCAAGTACAATGCAATATTCTAGGATTCTTAGAATGCTCAATCTCAACAAAATTGAATTAATTAAGGCAAAAATCTGAAAAAAATCCATTTTCCCAGGTAATGTGAATGTGAAATCATACATGTAGATCACTGCAATGTTTCATAGTAAGGATCTTTTAGAGAAACCAGTACAAATCTCGTCCTTTTGGAAATATAACTTTTGTAACCAAGATCAAGAAAATTATGTGTTTTATATGCATCTCAAAATACTGCTCATTTATATCTATATTTTTAATTTTCAACCAATTAGTGTGTTTCTATACCTTTTTAGACACCTTAAAGAAAAGGATACGTTTATTACAATGATTAGCACATGGAACGACAGGATTGGGACATTGAACTTCATCGTCATTCTTATATAAACATTGTCGACTGGTTAACCCTCTACGCTTGTATCTACAAAATATAGAATTACTAAATACAAGTCAAATCATTAAGGGTTGCAAATTAAAAATGCTGAATATATGATGGTTATTCATTGACAAAATGAAAATGTTTTCAGGATGTATATTACATTTCATACATCAATTATTCGGTACACATAGCAGGTTCTGGCAACTTTATTAGATAGTCATTACACAGTCATGAAATTTAGGATTTGGGATTTACAGGACCGAATCCATGATTTTGATTTTTTTTTTATTAGATTGTGTTACAAAATCTGCTTAAATTTAAAGGACTAAACAAATTTTACAGGCCACAGGCTTTCGGTCCTATGCTAATTTAGTTAGTCATTTTATAGTTAAATACCAACAACACAATACAGTGAACATATACAAATACAGTAGGTAAATAGAGACACAGTATTGCAGGCTTTCTTTTAATATGTGCATGGAACAAATCATCTCCTTCTGACAAGTGATTGCTCAGTGTCACTTGTTGTTCTTTTTTACCATCTGATTTTTCTTTTGACAAAAGACTTAATTACTGCCTGAAATGGTTTGTTTGATTTATATATTTTGTTTTATTTTACATGTTATTTTGTTTTACCTTAATAATTAAACTTTCTTTAGTTTATACCTATGAATAACAGGCTTTGGTTCGTGTAATCGTTCCTTTATGGCACATACAGTTGGTCTGCTACCTTCTCTGGCAGCATCAATCAGGACGGCAGTCTCAGACATGTGAGATTTCAGTTCTCCAACATTCCCTTTGAAAGCTTTTCTGGCCTGTGAGCAATGTCTCCGCAGTCTGGACCTCAGGAGAGCAAGCTTTGTGGTCCTTATCACATTATTTTGACTGTAAAAAATAAACAAAGGACCACATTATTTTGACTGTAAAAAATAAACAAAGGACCACATTATTTTGACTGTAAAAAATAAACAAAGGACCACATTATTTTGACTGTAAAAATAAACAAAGAACCTCATTATTTTGACTGTAAAAAATAAACAAACTTTAACAAAGGATTACAAATTTTGATGCAAAACAAGGGGTTGCACTAAGTCGTGCTAAGCATACCCCCACTCGACTATTCAGAAAACAGGACGTAGATGACTGACTTGCCCAGAAAGGGGAGGCACAGTACAATGCATCATGCTTAAGCTTTATACTAAATTAGAAATTAATCCCTTAAGTAGAAATTGAGAAATCTGTTCATTTTTTACCCTTAAAATAGTCTAAGTTGGCTCGGAAAACAGGAAGTAGATGACCAACTGACCTGAAAAGGGGAGGCACGGTACAACTCATCATGCTGAACCTGTATACCAAATTTAAAATCAATACCTTCAGTAGAAGCTGAGAAAACTGTTACGAAAAATTTCCCATTTTTGACCCTTAAAATAGTCTAAGTCGGCTCGAAAAACAGGAAGTATATGACCGACTGACCTGAAAAGGGGAGGCACGGTACAACTCATCATGCTGAACCTGTATACCAAATTTAAAATCAATCTCTTCAGTAGAAGCTGAGAAAACTGTTACGAAAAATTTCCCATTTTTGACCCTTAAAATAGTCTAAGTCGGCTCGAAAAACAGGAAGTATATGACCGACTGACCTGAAAAGGGGAGGCACGGTACAACTCATCATGCTGAACCTGTATACCAAATTTAAAATCAATCCCTTCAGTAGAAGCTGAGAAAACTGTTACGAAAAATTTCCCATCTTTTACCCTTAAAATAGTCTAAGTCGGCTCGGAAAACAGGAAGTAGATCATGGACTGACCTGAAAAGTGGAGGAAATGTACATTGCATCATGCTTAAGCTGTCTACCAAATTTGAAATCAATCCCTTCAATAGAAGCCGAGATATTGTACCGGACGGACAGACGGACAGACGGACGGACAGACGGACGGACGGACGGACGGACAAGGTGATTGCAATATAGCCCCCTCTCTTACGAGTGGGGGTATAATATTTTAAAATACCAGTCATGAAACAGTAATTTCAACATTTTGTTAACCTATTTGAAAATGATGAGAATTAAAAATGTAATAACTGACATGACTGATGGCTTGCTTTCTTCAAAATTGAATTTATTTTTTTATCAAAAACAGTTTCAAGCACCTAATACAAAAGAAATTTAATCACTTAGATCTTCCATTTTTTATGCTGACTGTTACAATTTTTGATGAAATACCAAAAGAAAAGAATTTTTCATACACATATTTTTCTGATGTACTTCCCACAGAGCTGTGTACTTACAAGATATGTTGACAGACGCATAAATAGACATACAGGCAGGGTGATACTTAATATGGTACTAAATACTTGTTTATAGGGGTGACGTAAGAGTTACTTTTCTAGACTTACTCTTCTTCCTCCTCTGGTCCCTCTTCGTCAGACGAAGCCAAGAACCATTTTGGTTGCCATGGCATCAGGTTATTCCTTTCATCGTCACTAGAATCATCAGAACAACTGTCCACACCTGTAAAAAATGTTTGTTAGATAAATCACATATTACCTTATCATCATTATATCAAGAAAATTATAAGACAAATAAGTAATTTTCTTTTTAGCAATTTACATTGTTTATATTCACTTAATAATACAATGTGAAAATTAAAGTAATTATATAAATTTGTTAAAATTTATAATTAAAATTTATTGTCATGATTGTTGAAAATGAACTTTAAATTCTAGTATAGAAATTTTTAAAAATGTGTAATGTGTTTTTTTTTTAATAATAATTTAATTTCTTCCCTTTTAATGACTTTGCATACAATGTATATATAAGTGATTTGGTAAAATTCCTTTTCATAATTGGTGCATATCCATAACTTTTGTTGACAAAGATTCATAATCGAATTGTTACAAATACTGTAAGATACAACCTTCTTCATATTAAACTCTCAACTGAAAAAAAAACTTGAAAAGGTCCAATTATCTCCCTTCATGATATTCAAGCCCAATCATATGGAATTTGTTAATGCACATCTTTGATGTTGTTTCATTAAAATCGATAAGCTGTGCTTAAAAGATACATGTATGTGGGCAGACAGGCTGATTTCTATATACCTCCCCCAAAAACTTGAATTTGTTTGCAGGTGTGTGGATGGTGGGGTTGGGGGTATAAAAACTGAATATTTACCTGTTTTTAACAAAGCATGGTTGTAGATTTTTCTCTTGAGGTAAGCATTATAATACTTTCTGGCCATATCACTGTCAATCTTTTCTTTCATCTCCTTCTCAGACAAAGCATGCTTAATCTTGGAAGGTTTAGCAGACATCAACGATGGAGAAATGCTAGGTATCACATTCACTACAGGTTTTGAAGGGGTAGTTTTAGTGGTGGCTGTGCCACTGACAGTGACCTTGTTTTTTGTTTGTGCCACAGCACTGCTGTAAGGAGGAGGTGGGGGTCTAATCTGTTGTGATGATGCTGTAAATGCCACAGATTTTGTAGAATTAGATTCTCCCCCTGAAGGAACTAAATTAGGATTTGTCAATCCTGACGGGCACATCAGGGGTGGTGGCGGCCGCACAGGTACCTCAGTGATTGACGGCCTTGATTGTGGCTGTTGTTGTTCCACCATTGGTTGAAAAATATTCTGTGCAACTGACGCTGCTGCTAGGTTTATAAATGGCACAGCACCTTGTTGATTGACAGCTGGAATAAGATTGGGTGGAAGGCTAGCCAGTAACTGGTTCTTTGTCAGATTGTAGGCAGCCAAGTTTTGTAGGAAAGACGCATTTGTCATGTTAGTCAGGTCTATTGAATTGGGTATTTGTGGTGCAGCTATCCTTTTAGGAATGCCTGGTAACGAGTGTAAAGGTGTTCCCTGGGGTACACCAGGAGGAACAATATGGCTTACAGATGGTTGTACAGACATTGACAGTTTTTGATCTGTACTAACAGTAACAACAGGGGAACTAGTTTGTGGCTGATTTTGAACTTTATCAAATGGTTGTCTAAAATAATTGGGTGGTGGCCTTTTCAATTCAATGCCAGGAACATTAGCACTTTTCTGATTTTCTGTTGGTGACGCATCAAAATGATTGTAAGCTGGAGGAGTCTTCTGAACCTTTTCCAGATCAAGATGTCCTCCAAAATCGTACATATTGTTTAAAGACCCAGAATGCAAAGGAGACTTGCCAAGATGTAATGGCGACTGTGATTGAGACGAAGATTCTTGTGTACTTCGCCTCTTTGATTTGATCCTATTCTGAGCAATCCTTGTCTGTAGACTGTTCATAGTTCTAGAACTTTTGTCTTTACCTTTATCCTTAAGCTTAACAATATCATTTTTAGGTTTAATCTTTTCTAGTTTTTCAGCCAATTCTGGATAGAATTTGGCAATAGAAGATGCAGCACTGTGATTTGAGTCGCCTGCAGGTGATTTAACGTGTATTGAGTTAGCAGACGAAGGAGAATCACCAGCTGGTGAAGGCGTGGTTGGTTGGACGACCGTCGTTACGACCTTCGAATCACTGAAGGATTCTGGGAATGCGTAGGGGTCATCTGGATCCTCATTAGAATTAGTTTGCAAGATCGAATCATTTTTGAATTGGCCGATATTCAGCCTGGACTTTACACGGTCCCGGAATGGTATCTTAATGTCAGAAAGCATATTATTGTCTGTTAATTTCTCCTTTCTGGACTTCTTTTCCTTTCTTGGTAACATTCCCAGGACTTGCATGTGGTTATTACAATACCTGTAACAAGCAAAACACAAGATTATAAGAAAAATAGACAAGTCAATAATACAGAAACATTTATAACATCTACATACCGTATAGCGGGTAATTTACGCGGCCTGCAAATTTTGCGATTTCATACCAAATGACCTAGTTTTTATTTACGCGGACATTTTTTTTCGCGATTTCATTATATTCTCAATACAAATTAATAGTGATTCAATTTTACGCGGGTTCAATATTTCGCGATAGAATAATGGTCGCGAATATAGCGAAAATTAGAACCTCGCGAAAATTTCCCGCTATACGGTATGTCGAGTAAGATATACATGTATATGTTTTGAATTGAAATGTATAGACTTTTTGTAGTTAATATGACAGAATACAAATTACACATGTAAAAATATGTGAATGTTAATGTACATGTATGTGTATACAAATATTTTTGATATTTTTACATGTATTTTTTCCAGTCAAAAAAAGATAAATACATGTACATAATTTCTTGTGCTTTTGCTACCAGTCACAATATACATGTATTTCCTGTTTAAAAACTTCATTGCTAAAGGAATTAAGTCAACTTTAGTAAAGGGCTCAAAATTCAAGGGTGCAGGAAACAAATTCAAGAGAGGAGGAGAATCACTTTTAAATAGCATGTGGTGAACCCTACAGATGGATTGACAGAATGAAAATGATAGAGCTTCTATATCCTCAATGCTGGGCACTAATAAACTACCTACACATGTATGTGTGTTGAAAAATAGCAATAACTTACTCTCTATCTTCATGCTTGGGTATAGCTTGTGTACATGTCTGTTTACTCGACTTGGCTACATAGGAACATCTTCTAAACGGTGCAGTAGGATCCTCCAATATATGTCTAACACAAAAAGCATAGCCATTCAATCTGTGCTGGTTACAAACTTTTGAACTAAAGGAACATAGCGGTTTACTATCAAACGAAGAATAATGGATGTTTTTCCCTTCGTACATTATCTCCTAACAGGAGTAAAAGGAAGGTGGAATCACCTGAAAAATAAAACATTATAGACAGATTATTTCATATGCATGTAGTAACATCATAAAAGTCAAGCTGCATGTTCTAAAATTTGTGTTGTTATACATTTGTAGATACAGGATTTCTATTTTCTTGGGTAAGGTCATATATAGATTTGCCACAATTTATGTATTTTTTTTTTACCTTATTTGGCATACACTGAATTAATTATTGGCAATACAGCAGGTGTGTTAGTGTTACAACAAGCAGTTACTGCTTACCCACCTGAGTTCACTTGTAAGTTTGGTTTTTGTGCTGTCTCTGGTTAATCATGCTTTTTTTTTTTGTGAGTATCAAATGAACACAATATTCACAATGCAATATAGAGTTTGTTTCTGTCCTTTAACTCTTTTTTTTTCTCTACAGTTACACTTAGATACCATCTTGTCATTCCTTTTCAGTTTTTATCTTTATAAGAGTAAATTTCGTTGTTAACTGCCCTCGCCTCTGCGAAAAAAATATTCCAAAACATGATACACCATTTCTGAGATAGGACGGAATGGCTAGTTTTCCCAGGCATGCCAGGGGTGATTCTTTTATTAGAATTTTTTTGAAGTATGTCAACTTCCGGTGCACAAATGAGCAAAGGGTAAAAATAAATATGCTTTGTTATTTATTAACAATGGAATCTGAGATTTTAGAAATTTTTCTACACAGGTAAGAAAACTTGTCCAATTTATCGAAGTATTTACTGTTTACAGAAATATTATTGTTCTCATAATTCCACAGACGCTTTTGTGTAAGCTAATTGGGCAGCAAACCATTTTGCATCAAAAACTGGTAAAGTCGCGTGATAAATCCTATCTTATTGAGGGATTTTTCCGGAAAAGAAATGAACTCAAAAATTGCGTATTGATGATCTATCAAGACAGCGATCTGTACCATAAAGATGTAGATCTGTAATCATCAATGCTTAATTTGCCTTTTTGTTGTCTGAAATCTGAAAGAGCACCTAGCCTGCCAAGCAACAAACTTACATTGTTCTTTTAATACTGAGTATTTAAAATACCATGACTGAGGAAATTTTGTTTCCAGGAGAGACAAATTTTCCAGTGTCAGAAAGTTTTGCTTGACTGTTAATACGGATAGCAGATATCAGATACAATGTCAGACCTGACAAGTGTCACGCAACTCGCGTGAGACTCACGCATCTAGTCAGCAATTTGGCGGCAAATTTCTTTGATCTTTTATTTTTTTTCCTTTGATCTTTCAATTTTTTAGCAAATCTCCACAAGCAGCTAATAAAAACTTGACATGCCTGCACTGTATACTCCCGAACAGGAAAGTCATTTATTCAGAAAGATTTAGGAATGAGTGAAAGGTCCCACCATCTAAACAGGAGTGCACCAATGGCAATTCATAAGGATGAGAGATGCTGAGGAATCTATCTAGATGAATTTTTAAAATTTAGAAATGTGACCAAGGATTCAGAGAGGCGATTTTTCGTCCATATTTTAAGGTAATAGGTATTATGAAGATTGAGCAACTGAGATGAACACAAAAGGTAATATCCTTTATAAAAAGAAAAGTAGGATTTTTTTATTTTAAAAATCCAAAACAAGAAAAATAAACATATCGATAGGGGTTTCCTACGTATTTCGTCATCGTGATCGAATAAATTGTTTATTTGTTTTGTGGTTTTTAATGTTTGTTTTTGGGTCTTGTGATATACTTAGGTCTCACCTCTCACATTATTTGTGATTTAAAGTAATTTCAAAATATTGAAAATATATTTAGACTTCAAAATGTCTTCCATCAAAATGGCTGCCAAGATATGCGTGTAAATTATGAATATTTATGAGAATGGGAGGCCCGCCACAGGTAAATCAAGTGACAAAATAAAATAAATTCTTATTGACAGGTCTGTGCAGGCGATAAAACGATATAATTGTCTTTGATAACATTTTCACATCAGATTATGAGTCTTTTGAAGGATGGAAATATTTTTCAATAATTAGAAAACACATTTCATCTTTTATGTTGTGTCATGATGATTGGTTTGGGATATCCCCTGGTTAGGATTCCTTAATTGGGATTTCCCTATTGATTACAAACGATTATTAAAAAAAATGCTTCATCGATAAAGATAATGTGTTTAAAGTAAATAAAACAATCTGAATTATAATACCTTTAGTAGATACAAAGTACTTATAACATATAACTTTTAATAGGGGATTCCCTTTGAGATGTGACGTCATTTTTGAAAACCAATTTGGATTGGATGGGATTTCTTTGCATTTCCCGAATGATGTCCCTCAATTGGTTGAAGAAACGGGATCCTCATTAAGGAGGCACCATAAAGGAAATTGAAAAAAACGATGAAAGTTTTTGTTTAATTTCTTTTTCCTTAAAAAAGACAGAAAAATACTCAAAAGCAGTTAACAGTCAATAAAATCTAACAAAAATGAAAAAAAAAAAGCAAAAACAAATGACAAAAAAAAATTCTTGCCCCCATCATCAAGATAGACATTGTCATGAAAAAGTGTTTTTCAGCGAACAATCGATATCCCAATAAAATTCAATTGTGCATCATGCATTCATTTGCCAATTTGTTTTATTCTTATGGGAAAAAGAAACTGCATGTGCATCACTTTGAAGAATCAGTGACAAATTCAACATTTTATTTAGTATTTGATACTTAAAAAAGTATGTTAAATCATTTTCCTAATGATCTTGACAAGAAATTTCACGTTAGGCGCCCAGTAAGAGATGTTTTGTTTGCAATTTGAAATCAGGTAGTGTCAATTTGGAATTCACAAAACCACATTTTGAAATTAACATTACAAATTTTTGAAATTAAGTTTTTTTTTTTTTCAGCTGATTTTCACAACAAGTGATTTAAGTGAAAATTTTCATTTTTGAAGTAAAAACGTTGGTTTTTTAAATCTTAGAAACTGGAATTCGAAAAATTTCGGATTTTTACCCCAAAATGAGGTGCATAATTAATCCGTTCGACATTCAGTGAAAATTTCGACTCGATAACTGTATTTTTTCCGATTTTCTGATCGGGAGAAATTTTGGTACAATTGATTTCCAATAGACATGCACAGTTTCTTTTTCCACGAGTATATATTTTTTATTCATATGAATAGAAGAAAATGAGACGTGGAATAAGTGTACGCGACACAACCTACAATATAAACGTAAATTTAAAACATCCACAATGGAAAACAGCCAGCAGCCTTCAATGTGACCAGTGGTCGCTGCGCTCGCTGCGCTCGCTGCCTGGATTGAAAATAAATTACATATGATTCAAGCCCAATCCTAAAGTTGGTTTCTACACAAATGGGATAATCTATAGAGTTTGGTCAAAACGTAAACAGTTTTCCTTTCGCTATCAGACTCTGGTCAAAATAAAAATTGTGTCATACAAAATGATTCGTGAATGTTGCCGTTTGTTGTACTTTGATGATCATTTCTGACTATCCATATATATGTTTCACAACACCGCGTTGTGTTAAATGTATTGACACTCGGGACATTCTAAGATCGCAATAAAAGAAGTAGATTTGGAGTGGAGATTTGGCACCATTAGACCTTGTTTATCCGGACCACCTTTACTTTTGAAATGCCTGTTGTCTGTAACAAGTCAGGACTATTGCGATCTCCAATTTCTCCCGATACCTCTTCGTCTTATGATATTGATCATCCTAGTAGTTCGACAGGTCCGTTGTTACATTTGTTACTTAAAACTAACTGTGACAACCCTCGATCTGGCGACTTTCTGAATTTTACACGATTGTTCACCATCTCCAGAAAGCTCAGGCTTCATAAAGAACACAGATCCGAATCATATTACGAATAATGACACCTGAGGAAGAAAAAATTGCTGAGCACAACTTGATTGGGACATCAAAATCTCGTTTATTTGGAATGTAAATTAAGACACTGAGATCAGAATATATAAATTTGTTTTGAAATAGCACCCAAGGAAGAAGCAAGGAGTGCAAATGCAAAATAGCTATGTCTGAATAGACAAAACCAGTAAACATTTAAAACAAAAAAAAAAGCAAATGCAAAACATGACAAGCAATACATAGTACAAAACAACTCAACTGCAATAAGTGTCTTGATTTGAACTCAAGTAGAAACGTGAGTAAACTCGGGGGCTCCGGAAGGATAAACAGTTCCAAAATAAACTAGCTCTGGAAATCAATGTATTGTAACCGATTTGTCATATTCATAAGGGAGTAACTGGAATTCTGAAATTCCATTCTGTATTCATCTGTTCATAATACATATTTATCATGAAAAATCAAAACTCGCGCGAACGAGAATGCACATTGTCCATCAGAGGAGGGCGCACACACCATTGATTTGATAATCAGATTTTATAATATTTGTTTCAATCTGGACTTCCAGCATTTAGACCCAACTTCACTGACAATGTGATAAGTTCTCAGAGTTTCCCATTGTTCCAAGTTTTTACTTTTCAAGAACATAGATTTAAATGTTTGCTGATAAACCAAAAGCTGTGTTAAAAATCTGACTTTTTCTTGTTTTAATCAGTTATTGGAATTTATTGACTAATCGCATAATACCAAAAGTTTTTAACATATCGATGTCAAAACATGTATGAATATTTCACAATTTAAATTGGAGTTATCTATCTTTAAACACTATGAAGGCCGTTTCTTTTTTTAGCAATAGAAAGAATTGAAATGAGACAAAGCGGAAAAACAGTGCTTTTATTGTTGTTCTTCATACCAAGTAGTAAAAATTTATACACACAGGTTTTCCATTATCATAAACTCCCATATTAGGCCGAGGCGTCAGCATGTGATAAATCATTCAGGGTGCCGTTTCATAAAGCACTAGTCTAACGTTTTTTTAAATTTTATTTGAGTGAGATATTGTACGACTGGACACAGAGGAAATGCGTGCCATTATAATAGATGCATTTTTTTTCCAGATGGAATTCACGCTAATATGTAAACAATGGACTTTTGCGTGAATTTCATGTGAAAATCCAAAATACATGAAAATCTGGGAACAATTATATAAATATTCTTAAAGTTGTATAAAAGTTGAAGAAATAAAAGAGAGTGAGAACATATTTTATCACGCCAGTAAAATTAACATTATTATTTTTTTTACAAAAAACGTTGTTCGTTGATTTAAGGGACCGACCATTTTACTTGAACAGCTACTAGGTCATGGTTTTTTTTTCCTAATTTAAATCCGATTTCATTTCAATTAATTTTTCATGTGCACGTGATGTAGACAAAAATAATATAAAGCTATGCATCTTTAATATATCCATGAACTATAATTTTAAAGATCTGAGTCCGGGTTAATGAAGCTGTCCTTAGCTTTGTACTTAACTATATATGTCTTAGGACTGAAAATAGGATGTAGAAAGGACCATCCTAAGACGCGTCCTAGGATGTACAACGAAGCCAACTTACGGTAACCATAGATAGAACCATCCTTAAACGAATTTAGGATAACCGTAGATAGACATAAGTAATACATTTAGTGTATTACACATAAAGTGTCTGGAAGAAAAGAAGGTTATTGTTTTATATTTACAAATGAGTTATAAATATAAGATATTTGTTAACGTTTTTTTTTTATTTCGAAACCTTTGTTTTTTTAAGTATAAAATTGAATTAATACACTATCATTAACATGCATTGTTTCATTAGTTTTGTTTGCACTTATGACTCATAACCAAATGCAAATCCCTTAGTTTGGGAAGCAAATATCCACAGGCACCATTGATTTTAAATTGTGAAAAGTCTACATACAGAAGAGACAGACAAACAATATCCAACACAGGGTTAAGGAATGGATAGATATTTCATCAATAGAAAAAAAAATGTAAAATATAAAAAATCAGGGAGATAATGCAAATTTCAGACACTTTATGATTTAGGGTAAACCTGTACCCCAAAGGATGGTCCTAAGACAACAATTTTTACATCCTAAATTTAGGACAAAAATTTGGACATGTCCTTATTTAGGATGCCCACAATATCACGACTTAGGACTGAGACATGTCAAAAGACCATCCTTAGACATATCCTTATCCTAAGAAACATTCGTTAACACGTCCCCGTTAGTAAATTTTTTCGAGCATTCAATACATACAAACAAATTCATAATGTGACAAAAATACCTGTACATGTCGTTTGTCAAATGGTAATATTTTCGATTACTCGTAATGGTAACCTATTAGATATATCTTATTTCGGATTTTCGATGATAAAGATCTTAATTTTATATTTTGACCGTGTGTCAATGGGACTTTGTTATCATATCTATTTAAATCATGCCACATTTTGGATTGGTGACATTTATGTGTCTTATTTCGTCTTCCTCTGTTAAAATAGGATGGTCTCTAATTGAGTTATATTGTATCTTTTTAGGTTTATGTTTCAATACTCATTTTAAATAGTCACAAAAATATTTGTGGTATTTCGATAATTTAAATTATACGATTTGGTCATATTTTTATTCTCACATCTCGGCCTAATGGTGGATCAGTAAAAGATATGCACAATCTTCATTTTTTCTGTTTCTTGAACGTTTTCTTCGTAATGGTTTGGTGTCTTTTATTGGTATTGCCTTTACCATGTTTGTTTTAAGACAAATTGTAAAACGACTGTCTATCAAGGATCACTGTTCAACGTCGAGGTTGCTTTTTGGAATCGCAAGCGATTGCACCATGTTGAATGTTACAGTGCGAATTGGAGCAAAGGTTGAATAAATCCGATACAGCTTTATTGTACTGTATGGATTGCCGATATGGTCCTAAAGAATGATTTTTTCCATTTTATATAATGTTTTTGGTACACTATCCTCGCTTTCTCGTTTTATTTGACGTGTCTTAATCAGTTTTATTTAAATCATAAACATTTAAAAAGAAGCAAAGGTGTACTAAAGGGGTAACCAAATATCTTTATACCGAAAAGACAAAGACAAAATCGGTAGACAAAAACATCACAACGAAACAAACCACACAAAATTGAAAATCAGACACATAACAGCAAAATCGCATTCCGCAGCGTAAACTCAAGTCGAAACGAGAGTGAACTCAGGTGCTCCGGAAGCGTTAGCAGTTCTTGCTTGCTATAGCACACCCGTTACGTTGCTAAAGATCGATATAGAGTTGGTCAAATCCGGAAAGGATGACATTTCAAAACTCTATGTCAAACCAACATCTGTGCTCATTTGAGAGATAGAAATCCTGTATTTGTCTATACGAGCACATGATGTCTTCCGTAAAATTTCTTGAGTAAAAGCCTACCAAACGAATCTATATAAGAACATATTGTCTGAAACTTGTAGTTTCTTGTTTTGTATAGTTGATAATTTCTGGACGTTTGTGTTTTGTTAAATGTCTTTGTTCTTTTTGGACGTTTTGTGTTTTGTTTTGTCTTTGTTCTTTTTGGACGTTTTGTTTTATCATGGCTCTTTAATTTTGAACGTTTTGTGTTTTATTTTGCTTGGATCCTTTTTGGATGGTATGTGTTTTGTTTTTCTTGTTTCTTTTGGGCGTTTTGTTTTGTTTTGTCTATGTTTTTTTAACGTCTTATTTGTGTGTTTGGTATTGTCTATCATGGTCTTTTTGGACGTTTTTATTTTGTTTTGCTTGGTTATTTTGGGGCGGTTTTTTTTTGCTTGGTTCTTTTTTGAAGATTTATTTTGCTTGGTTCTTTTTGGACATTTTTTTCTGGGTTCTTTTTGGACGTTTTGTTTTAATTTGTTTTGGTATGTTTTGGACGTGTTGTGTTTCATTTTGAACGTTTTGTGTTTCATTTTGTCTTGATTCGTTCAGCACATTTTGTCTTTCATTTGATTGGATTGGATTGATTCGTTTTGAACATTTGGTGTTTCATTTTGTCTTAGTTTGTTTTGGACGTTTGGTGTTTCATTTTGTCTTAGTTTGTTTTGAACATTTGGTGTTTCATTTTGTCTTATTAAAAACGAAAGAATATGGAATATTAGTTTGTTTTGGACGTTTTGTGTTTCGTTTTGTCTTGCATGGTTCTTTTTTTTCACATTTTGTGTTTATTTGAATGATTGTGTTTCATTTTGTATTGTTTTTTTTTAAATGTTTGTTTTGCTCCTAATTGCCATCCTGGCCAATGTCCTAAGCCGATCTTATATGGGTATGAAGATATGAAGATTTTTACCAAGGATCTCAAGTTATTTTTGGACGTTTTTTAAAAGTTTTGTTTTGCTTGATTCTTTTTGGACGTTTATGTTTTGTTTTTGTTCTTTTTGGACTTCATGATTCAAATTCCCGTGTGTTATTTGTTCCTTTGCTATTTTCGCCCGTTTCTGAATGTCTTAAGCAGCTATTCTAAATACTTTCCATGCCTCTCTGCCGGCTTAGCAATTGCATTTGCTGAGCAATTATTTTACTATAAGATTTACAAAACTCTCTCTATAAGAGAACGACCATATGATGTTTTAGGAGGGAGGGGGCTATTGATATTTTCTTCATCCTGCATTTTTTGGCGAAAAAATAGTCTGTGTTTTTAATTCGCGCGATGCATTTTTTTAAAATTTACCACAATTTTTTCAGCCAAAAATTGCGCCCTGCCTTATTTATTTCTAACTTCTTCCTGCCTTTTTATTTCGAATTTCTCCATAGCCCCCCTTACGATAAAAATTAAATGGTTGCTCCCTAATTATCAATGTAGATAGACCATCTCTTAAAAAGATAAACATTTAAAAACGCTAATTTGTTTTAACAAGCGATGTAAATTACTGTTAGAAATTTGATTGTACCAGCATGTTAACCACACTACGGTTCGCATGAACGCCTATTCAGATGTCAAATGATGCGTGACGACAGCATACACGAGCTGACAACGTGTCTTGGAGAGCTTTTAATCATTTCTCGGTAATTCCTCCGAGTGTCAGGGTAACTTACCACGATCGCTAAGTGACATGGCAAAACAGAAGGTAGAATTTCTTCTGAGGATAGAATTCCATAAAACGACCTCAGTGACTTTTAAGAACTTCAAAATGGTTTTCTGGTATGCCAGGATATTTGTGATATTTTTTTTCCTGGTCGGTAGACTAGACTTCTATAGCGGTGAACGCGAACGCGGAGTTTTTCTGAAGTGTGCTGACTGTTTTCCTTTTTGCATAGTTTGATTCCACAAATTGTGCTATTCATTCAGGTTAATACAATTTCGAGAGATAAGGGGATTCACAAAGAGTTCAGGTTGAAATCAAATGGAGTGGAAGGAGCGGGGATTTATATAGATTTTCGCGTTAAAACGTAAACGAAAACAACAATTATTCCCAAGACGGTGGAGACCTCCCACCTTCGAAACCTTCCCCTGGGTCCACAACTGACGTGAACATTCATTCATAATTCCTTTGTTTTATATAAAATGTTTCGTATAATATTAGTATATTTTTTATGCACGTTTCCTCTGTATAATTACTATAATTTTCTTCCAAAATGTTGTAATTTGAAAGCAATATGCATATATTTCAGCATAATCTTGGTTGAAAGTTCCGACATCCAAATCAAGGTTTTTGGCTTCTCTAAATGATAATACGACTTCTAGAGAAATATTTTGTATAGAACTAGTTACTCAGTTGGTAAGATGAAGAGGTAAAACACTTTGCTTAGAGAAAACCATATTCAACACGCATTAAACATCTGCACGTTGCAGTTATGTTCTTATTTCCTACTCGTATCTAAATTCAGTGGAAAATGCTACTGAAAAAAGTCTACCAGCAAAGTATCCTTGGAGCCTCTTGTTTACTAAGAGATACCTCCTCGTACTGTATTCGATTTCCCAGATGAAGGCGTGAGTTTCTCTTTTTCAAAATATTTGGAAAATTTTAGCCTTATCGGGTACTTCTATAAAACGTGTTCACTTAAATGTTGCTGACAAAGAGTAACATCACATGAAATAGGAATTCCCAGGATAGCAAGATTTAACCGTTTCTATTGAATGCTATTTTGTATTTAGTATGTTTGAACCTGCTTTAACCGCTGCTGGTGAACCAGATTTTCGCTGCATGAGTATTCACCAGCCTGACTGTCAGAGCTAATGCAAGAAATGAGCGATTTTTAAAGGGGTTGATAATCTTAATTATAAATTGTCATTTCTTCTTTCACTGCATTTTTGTTAAGTTTTGACAGGATTTTACGGAGTTAAAAATCCGGGTTATGAAGTTGTGAATGTCAGGCGGCGGGCGGACGTGGAATAAACTTTTTGGAAATGTTTGCCCAGCAACTAATGATCACAGCCACTTGATATTTTGTATCAGCATCAGTGTTGAGTCCAAAAGCGTGGGATTCGATTAACTTACTTCCTATTTAAGAAATCCGGCCATTTATTTTTTTTCTTTAGACAGATTTTCCATTGATCATAAGGACCATTGATACCATTTGTTGTAGAACCCGTTAACTAAGTTTAGTTACCGTTTTTGTCCCCCGCCGCAACGCGTCGGAGGGACTTAGTAATGGTCTCCGTCCGTCCGTCCGTCCGTCACGTTTTTTGTGGGTGCAACTCCTCGGACACTACGGAACGGATGCTGCTGAAACTTTACACACTGATAGGGTACAATTAGTAGATGATCATCCCATATTTGAAATTTTCAAAATGGCCGTCGTTTCCATGGAAACGGAAGAAAGGTCAAAATATAGGACATTCAATATCTCAGTTACCTAGGTGCACAGGGTTCTGAAATTTTGTAGGCTGATAGAGCAAAAGGTACACTATAATAATACGAAATAAAATTTTGAAGGGATATTTACGGTTTTCGAGTTATTTACGAATTTGTGATTTTTCAGTCCGAAAAATGGGACTTTGTCAAACGTTTTTGTGGGTGCAACTCCTCGGACACTACTGAATGGATGTGGCTGAAACTTTAAACACTGATAGGGTACAATAAGTAGATGATCATCCCATATTTGAAATTTTCAAAATGGCCGCCGTTTCCATGGAAACAGGGAAGAAAGGTCAAAATATAGGACATCCAATATCTCGGTTACCTAGGTGCACAGGGTTCTGAAATTTTGTAGGCTGATAGAGCAAAAAGTACTCTATAATAATACAAAAAAAAAAATTGAAACAATATTTACAGTTTTCGAGTTATTTAGGAATTTGTGATTTTCGGTCCAAAAAATGGGACTTGGTCATGTCAAACATTTTTGTGGGTGCAACTCCTCTGATATTAATGAATGGATGTTGCTGGAACTTTACACACTGATAGGGTACTGTTAGTTGTGATCATCCCATATTTTGACAACCAATTTCAATTGTTTCTCAGAAAATATATCTCTTGAATTGACATACCACATAACTTTTATGCGGCGGCGGGGGACACATGGCTACGCGTAGCAATCTTGTTTTTATATAAACTCGATCAATTTAATGCTTGAAAATTTTGACAATTCAATTGAATTCACTTCACAAATTCTCGAAAATCGTGGAAATATATATATAGCGATGTTTTACTTTAAAGAAATAAACACTTAAACATACGCTTAGAAAAAGTTAATTGCTCTTTAAGCCAATTGGGTTATTAAAGCGACTGGAACCAATAGAAAGAAAAAAAGATGCAATGACCGAAGTTAAATGAATTTACACATCGTTTTTTATTGTTTACTATTGTTTAATTTTGCGTGTGGCTCTGATCACTCACCAGATACCGGGTGTTTCCCGGCTGTCGAAGCAAAAACACCGAAACCCTGTCATCAAGAAATGTTCCGAACTGTCGTTAATCCGCTCGGATTACCTCAATTAAAAGATGGCGGGAAGTTGAAGCTTTGAAGCGATGTATTTGCCAGAACCGGGAATAATTAGACGTAGTAAAAGATGATTATATGATTTTAACAGAATGTTTAAGTCGTTTCAGAAAACCAATCTTTGTTTTGCTGCACTTGTAAGCATTATGCATTAAATAAACATATCTGTTCGGATGTCAGTTTCGGTGTTTAGATATAATTAATTAACTCATTCAATATCAGTCTTCCGTATTATTAAAAGAAAAAGTTAACACTATTAATTTCGCAAAGAATGCTTCTCTAAATAAATAAATACTGCTAATTTGCTGAAAAAAGTTGGTATTCAATTAACACGAAAAAATAACATTTCAAAATAACGAATGAAATATCAATAAAAATCTTGTGCACCGATGCAGTTTCCTCTTAGAATTATGCTTTGCTATGTAAAAGTCACTTATCAGCCATTCAAACTTTGCAATAAACAAAGGTAGATCTATGGGTTATTTTGTTATCTGTTTCCGTAAAACACTTACAATTAGTAAAGTAGCTTACATTTAAACCAACAATATCCCCCTTTTCGAAACTCCTTAAAATATTAGATGTCTTTGGTATTATCGGGTGTAGTCGGTATACACGCGGAAAAGGTTTTCAGTAACCGGGTACCAGAATTATGCAACATTCCACTTGGAAACTGACCGGTATGCGTAAATTTGTTAAAACATTCCTCCAA
Source organism: Arcuatula senhousia (assembly GCA_963971305.1). Taxonomy (NCBI): domain Eukaryota; kingdom Metazoa; phylum Mollusca; class Bivalvia; order Mytilida; family Mytilidae; genus Arcuatula; species Arcuatula senhousia. The sequence continues at coordinate 7,872,519 of OZ020311.1, read as the reverse complement.
ATTTAGGGTTTTCAGTCGAACTTGCCTCTAACCCCACTGGTTCTGTATGTTTTTTTTAAAGGTATAAGATCTCAGTGCATTCTGAATTTTGAAATGAAAAGGTCAATTGCCATACGATGCCGCAAAGGCGGATTTAGAATCAGCGTGCCCGGTGCGCGCCCTCCCGTTTGATACGTGTGTGTTAGTGATTTCTGTTGTTTAACGCCCTTTATCGACGCATGTGTGTATGTTTTGTTTTTTTTTACTATCGACGCACCTGGGCCATGTAGGGTTGTCAGTTTTATTGGTGAGGGAAACCGGAGTACCCGGAGAAAACCACCGACCTTGGGCAGGTAACAGACCCGTTTGATAGGAAAATCTGGTTTATTAAACAAGAGGTCCAATAACATTTTATTCTTAATTGCGCGCCTTCCCGTTTGAAAATTTCTAGATCCACCACAGGACAATCTATAGACACTCAACCGTCCTTTGGGCTCTGGATTATATGATTAAAGTGTGGTTGTTCTGACGAGACAGAGACAATTTAAATTCCCTGATTTTTTCGAAGTATATCCCAAGTGTTGTGAAAAAATGTATGGAAGATACTTTTTTGTTCACTATAGTCGTATAGATTGTCTTGTCTTGCTTTACAACTTTCCAGACTTTTTCTGTTTTTTTTTTTTCGTTGACGTACAAATACACCTCACCATAATTTGGCGTTAGCATGATGTGCAAAGCAAACACGACTAAATGGTCTGTGTCTCTATTTAAGATGAAATTTGGACTAAATATCAAAAACTTAAAGAAAAAAAAACCACGTATTAAGGTTAGTGAGGACACCTGACCCCAAAAATAATGCCGAATTTAAAATGTCCATTTTTTTTATATATATATTAGTATTAGGTATATACTTTATCTTGTGTTATGATATTGGACATCCTTTCCAGGCTTGTTTTTCCAAAATTTAGACTCAAAGTTGTCCCAAATTACTATAGATTATATAGGAAAGGCCAAATAACCAGCCTAAAATCTTGTCGCAGAAAAAAATCCAAGAATTTAAATTTTATTCTTATTTGATAAAAATCAATGAAATACAATATATCTTGAAATAAAACAATAAAAACTGGGGGTCACCAGCTTCCTTTTTTCTCTACTATACAAATCTTTGTAAAAATTTGGTCACTTTTTCAAGTGAATTATCTCTCTTGTTTTATTAGAAAATTTTATTTATGAAGGAATGGTTGTTTTATTTGTATTAAAATAAATTTATTTTGATTAAGTTTGATTAAATTAAACTATTTATCACAAGTTTCAAGGTATTTGTGATATTTGTACTTTTTTTGCATTTTTAGCTGTTTTTGGTCACATGACAGGTGATATTTGCACTTTTTTTTTCATTTTTAGCTGTTTTTGGTCACATGACAGGTGTCCTCACTAACCTTAATTCCCAGTTTTTTAAGCAGAAACGACATGCACATTGAAATGAGAGTATTCAATCGCTCCTGCAATTTCCAACTTGGTTATCAATGTAGTAAAGAGACATTTAGATGAAATCAAATTAATTGTCTGTCAACAAATCAAAACAACATTACTTTCGATCATTGCCGATCAATTAAGCATAGTAATTAGCATGTTAATTCACAAGTTTATCTTTATCTGATTTAGCTATCCCCTTGGGGCCCCTGGTTTATGTCCGAGGACTGTTCTTTTACGGACCATTAAGTTGTCATAGAAAGGAAGTAAATACACGAAAGAAGAAGACTTAACAAATGGTTAAAGGTGATTTTTACTTTTTTAGACGTAGTGACTTTTCAGTGCCAAAAGACAGCAATGATTTGTGGAGGCAGAACTTATCTAACGATGGAACTAGTCAGCAGTCTTGAACATAACCACTGGTCACTGCTTAGCACTGAAAATAGGCACCAGCCATTATTAATGACACCATTTATTATTTTGTATTATTTTTCATAAATCATAATAAGGGCGATAACTTAACAAGTATTAAAATCTCCCAACAAGAATAACAATTAATATAAAAACAACTAGAACTAGAAAAATGCAGTGCAGCTTGAGTACAGGTAAATAAAAATCGATAAAATCAAATTTTAAAATAGGAGATACACATCTACATTTTGTTACAAAGAATTAGGAAAGTTTCATAAAAAGCAATGAAGAAGTTTAAAAGGAGTTCCAGATAAGAGATTACCCTGAGGTGTAACGGGCGGACAAACGGACGGACGGATCCCACAATCATCACACATCCCTGCATGTAAGCATAGATGTATAACCGTAAATAACTTTTGCATATCTTAAACCAACTGCATGAATTAGTTTAAACTCCACTGTGTTAGAGACAACCAATAGAAAACAAGAAACCCAATTTTCTGTTTTTTTCTCTCTCAACAATACAATAGAACATTTAAAATATTCTCACATTTTTCACCTCTTATGCAATATCGGTATACCCTTTATCATTCCCAAACAGTTAGTTCTGACGTTTAACCATCTTGTGATTAAATTTACTATGCTTTATCTAAAAGTGAAAATTAGGGTTGGCTAATTCTAGTGATTATAGAACGATTGATAGGTCATTTTAATGCTATTGTATCTCCCCTCATTAAAGTGGTTGCCAAATAAATCAGGTATAATTGGTACCCAGGACGGACGGCTACAGTGTACTAATGATATAATGATATATCTAGTCATCATGGACAAAGTACTGTATCTATTAACTTCTTGTTCATGATGAAAAAGTTAGTTAAAGTTGAAAAAATTATCCTTCACCTCTATCATGCCTATTAAAAGTTGAGTTTACAAAGAGATGGTTTTAGTAATGTCTAATAGCACTGTCCACATTTTTTGTGGAAAAAAAATCTTAAAGACGGGAAAGAATCTTTTGAGGATACAACTCCATCAAATATTTTAGATTAACTTTACTTATATTTTGCTGAGTGAGTGGGGTGTTACTCAACTAGATGAGATAGAAGATGATCTACACTTCTTTCTTCGTTGTAAAATATCTGCAAAACTTAGATAAAAATACATCCCATCAATGCAATAATATTGATCATCTTGAAAGTTTAAGTCAACTCGAAAACCTGTCTTATGTCTTATAAACCCATCAACACCTGAAGATATGAAATCCTTAATTTCTTTCATAAGGCAATCTTTGGAACTGAGCAAGGAAAAATAAATAAATTGATTTTTATCTGTTGTTGTATTGTTAATTTTCATATGTCATGTATGTACTCCACAATTTCTCTGTAATGTTTTGTCATGTATTGTAATATCCCAACAGAGATTTTGTCTATAATAAACAAATTCTCTAAAATATAAAAAAAATGATTTGCAAATGTAGTTGTTATTGCCACTTTCAGGCTTATTATTATTTTTTTATTAATCTTAAACGTATTGAAAAAAGCAAATATACTGTATTTTTTTTCAATTTATTTTTCCTGGCCGTATTGATATTGTGCTATATGTGAAAATCGCTTAGATTTCATGTTAATTTTTCACATTCAATTATTTAACCTCATAGTTGTTTGTATTATCAATATGATATTTCTTTGTTTTAATTTCTTTTGCCTTTAAAGTTTAGGCTAGAGCATTTCTGATGGTTTGGTGCAGACAAAACACGCATGATTTCGTTGACGACACGCGATATATAAGTTTCCGAAACAAACCTATAATTTTACGACACAGTCTACTTGACTTCGCTACTAATAAAAACAAATAATTATCACTTTTTAAAATTGAAATGTCATTTAACAATTTCTATGTAAACGTTCTTTGAACAAATGTTTTTCCTGCATCGTTAAAAATGCACGTGCACCTGTTCAGAAGACAAATTAATTCCGGTCTTTGTTTTGACGTCGTAACCGCGTTACACACGCTGCAAGTGTTAAACAACTATTTTCATGTTGATTACATCACTTTTTCAATTTTTACGTAAGTTTATTGCATTCTTAAAATAATGAAGCGACACAAATTGATTTCCGAAACCTTTAAAAATCAAAACAGGAAGTAGCAGGTTTAATTGAATTGAATTTTGTAAATGTGTCAAGGGGCCTCAGATGCACAGCAGTGCGCACGCCCAGCATATTTGACATTTCCATATGAGCTGACACGCGCTAAGGTACTCTAGACCTGTGCTTTGAAATGAAATTGTTTTAACACCCATGATCGAAGCAATCTTCCATCACTCTAATATTCGCTCTTTCCTCTAATTTGTCAACACAAGGGAGCAACAATATGATTTTTATGGAAACTGGATGTTTTTTTCTTTATTGTCTTTTCCGCGCTTGAGAAAAAAACAACAATACATTGAGAGAGGGGAGCAAGTCCCTGTAGTGTTTTTGGTTGTCAATTTATTTGCTCATTCTTTGCAATCAAGTTAACCTTTATTCGTGTAAGATAAGTCTCAAAAACATGCACACGGGTTCTTCCGTCACTGTCAATAGACGATAGTGAGATGTGGTATAAGTGTATGCAACACAACCTACATATATCAAAGAAGCGGCGATTTGAAAATAGGCTTATAAAAATCGATATGTTTGATTCTTTTACATCAGTCGAATGATGATTCTCAGCTAGCTGTCAGTAACAGCGAGTGTTCTGTAGAGAGTTCCTTTACCGTCCTTTTGTTTGTTCTTGTTGTTTTTTGTCTTAGGTTCTCTCTAGTGGAATTGGACTTTGATCGATTTGATTTTTATTGTGTTTAGTTTTTGTGCTTTGTCTAGGAGTATTATTAGGGGAAAGGTTGGGCCCAAAAAGCTAGTTTAACCCCGGCACATAATATATGTGCCTGTCCTAAGCCAGGAATCTTTGACAAAGCTTTCGTTTGTACCCGTCTTTTTGATGTTTTCTGTTCCTTGTTTAAGAAGGGGGTCTATCTGTGACTATTTCAGGACTGGATTTGAATTACATGCATTTTGTTTAGACCATGGGCCAATTGCAGAACCGTGAGCAATGCCAAATGGCCTCGTTGAAGGCTGCTGGTGGTTGTCCATTGTGGTTTTTCTAAATTGCCGCTAAATTGTGGGCTGTGTCCGCGTACACTTATTCCACATCTCATTATTTTCTATTCTAAGAGACCAGTGGTCGCAGGGAAAGTCATAAGCTTTGACAAAGATTCACGACTTAGGACAAGCACATTTAAAATGTGGTGGGTTTTTTTGCCCGATGCTTATATTACATATATTATTCTTAACACTGGTACACCGCTCTTACAATAGGGAGCCGGTTGCCAGCAAAATCTAAATAACATTACCTCTTAACCCTGTCCGGAGCATCCGAGTTTACTTTATCATTTTTGTTGATATCTGCGATACTTTTTGCAGTTTTATATAAGGGATGGCCGTTGTCTTGCATCGGTGGCTTTGTGGTAATTTTTTTTTATATAGAAGCTAAAAGGTACCCAAAGGGCATTCGAGTGTCAGAAGTCAAAGGGGGCAAAGACAAAACCGATAAACACGAACGAGAACTCAAGTCGCATCGAGAGTGAACTTTGAGATTAGAATGTCCCCTTTTCTTTAACAATTTAAATGTTTAGAGAAAATGTGGCGAGTGGGACATCCTTGACATTTCATATTTGCATTATTCTTTCTGGCAAATTTTCTGCTGGAAAATAATGATTTAATCAAGAAAACGATACATTATATACTAGTTATGATAGTCTAAAACGAGTGCCAATTTGTGAGTGCCAATTTAGTTGTTCTATGGTTAATGAAGTCCATTAATTATCTCATTTTCGCCTCGATTTTTTTTTACTTTCTGTAGAAATGTTTGTGTTTCTTGTCATAACAAATCTTGTTTTTAATTTCCTACTTTTTTAAGAAATCGCAAACAAAGTTGTAGAGATATATTATGCCAATTACTTTTAGGCAGTTCATTAGGGTATGGAAAACTAATTATTTGTACATCAGGCGCTGACTGTCGACATTCTGTGTTTAACAACTTGTCTGACAAATTGTTTAAAAGGAGCTGAAGCATTGAACGGAGTAAGATGCAAGTTGAAATTACTTTAACATTCATTTTTAAAAGAGTTCGACAGAGTTTTTTTTAACGTAGAAAATTAGATGAGTTTTTTTGGTTACATGTTTTGTTTTTAGTGGTAATTTGTAAATTGTTGTAATTTTATGCATTGTGCTTTTTTGCTTTGTTCGTGAAATCGCAGGATGATAAAAAAAGTATTTAGTTTTTCTTCTTTGAACAGCTATTTCTTTTTTATAAATTAATGATCATAAGCGTTGTTATTTGCAATAACAAACAAACTATAAACAGAAAATTATCATATAAAAATTTCTATACAGGGCAAAGCAATAATCTTCAACTGACTAAAGCAGACAAGACTTTGTCAGTGGAAGCGGCCTTAAAGTCCGAACGTCCAAGATGCTTAATATTGAAAAGTCTTTATAAAAATGCATAAAGAAACAGTCTTTCCATTTCCTTGTAGATATTTCCGTTCAGCTCTGCCTCGAAAACAGCTAGCCGCATGACAGAGATATTTCAACATGTAAGACTGGCTTATCCTTCTGGTAAAGTTGTCGTATAGTTCTGGATCAAATTGTCTTGTTAATATTGCTTTCCCTTTCTTATTTTCGTGTTGTTGCTTGCTATTTTTATATATCGTTTTGAAATTTCGTTACTGAAATATTAAGTCAAGTTATATTAGAAACAGCTCATGGACACAATGATAAATCCGTACTGGAGATACCGATTGCTGTTGCACAAACTAACACAATTGCAATCATCAACGCGAATTAACTCTCGTAAAAACGGAAGTTAACTCGGGTGTTTTAGATAGGTAGCCAGTTATTTGCAGCTTGATGCAAAGCACCCGTTGTTTTTAATCTATTTTTTTATCCTAATGTCACAGCAGGCGCGGATCCAGGATTTTCGATTAGAGGGGCGCGGATAATTTTTGCCTTTTTTTTATTGATTTCATGGAACAAAATCAAATTTTTCCACATTTTAGGGGGGCGCCGTTTGCGGGTGTGCCCCAGCCTGAATCCGTGCCTGCAAAGTGCCTAATACACTTCCAAATCATTATACATACTTAAAGAAAATGCATCCTGATATCATTTCCCATGCCACCACACATACCCAATCAATACTAAAATTAATCGTTTGCACCCCAATTTTGGATTGCATTCTTTTCGTAAATAGTGGATGATCTGATATGAAAGAACGTCATTGAGAAATGTCTTCAATTTATCAAGATCGGTTACCAAATATTTAATTTTGTCAAGTATTTTCACCTATTAGAGCAAGCCAACAATACGTGTCAACGAGCGACTGTATATCTTATTCATAATTTAGACATAATACGAATAAAATAGACACTTTCGGAAAACTGACGTTTATTGAAAAGGCCAGATAGGTTCCTAATTACCCTTAATTAATCATTTATAGGGGATAATATGTAGAGATTAAATAACATCACTCTATGAACGGCTAAGTAGAGACATTCATTTTTTAAAGAATTCTTTTTAATGCAACCTGCCAAAATATGATAAATAACTTCCAAATTGGGTGGATTAATTTTTTCTTCACTTTGTAAACATATTGTCTTGTCTTTGAATTGAAAATTGAGTTTTGATTATAAACAAATTAGGTCTTGCTATAAATGAGCTGTCTATGTAATTAAACAATATCCTGGTATTTTGAATTTTTCATATAGAGTATAAAAATCCATTTGATAATGTATCAGACATTTAGTCTTCTGAAGACTCATCAGAGATGCCACAGTCAAAGCGTATTACTTATCGTAGTATATGAAAAATTTCCGTGTAAATGACATGTTATATTTGGGAAATTTATATACCATAGACATTTTCGCGGATCTTTTGTGATTGCAGCTTAAGCAAAAATTTCCACCACATGAAATTTCCATACAGTGCGCCTTTGTACATTATCTTCTAACAGCAACACTTCATACTATTTTCTGTACATGAAATTAACCACTGTCCTATATTTTCAGATGAGACTTCAGTCGAACAGTGTGAAAACACTATGATATTTGAATATTGGGCGAAAGATACCTTTATCGTTCAGAAGATGATATTACCTATATATAGATCCAAAGTATTCGAATTGTATTCACTCAGTAGATTTTCAGAAAGCAGGTAACAGAAAGACAAGGTAACGCTTACATAGATATGCTAACATGAACATTGCATGTTTAGTTTTAGATTTGAAAAAGGCTTTACATGTCTAATTTATATATAAGTTTGTGTCAGGTACATTCACTTGTTGCACATCTCGATCATTGTTTTAAAAATACATTAAACTTTAAGCCTTTGACGGAAAATGATCTTCCCAACAATGACAGAACTTCAATTCTGAAATTGTTTTTGGTCACATACCCTCAACGGGAGACGACCCTATACTGTTACATTCATGGAAACACCGCCTGTACTATTTACAGTGCCATAGACCACTCGGCCAACTAGAAGTTCGGTAAAGTGGAATAGTTCAGAGAATGTTAGCCTTACATAGATACTTCGGTTTTCTAGCACCTTAAATATCTGCCTACAACAGGGGCTCTGCTATTATGTTTATCACCGATCAAGAGAGAGGAGCATCGTTTTGATGATGTTCTTAGATGTTTTTATCTGTTGTAGACTTCTTATTAAATCAAAAGGTTGGATATCATAGTCGTGATTTATCAACAAAAATCACAAAGTATTCAGTAAAGATGTATTGGTTATACTGATCTATCTGTATTAACACTGCACTTTATGTATGTTCAACGTAAAACATACGTTCATAAATGATAAAAAAGATAAGGCGACAAAACAACTAAAATATGGATATCTAATTTTTATAGAAAAAAAAATCGAAATTCATAACCCGAAATAAGTTTAAAACAAACAATGTTAACTTTTCATTAGAAGAACTAAAGAAACAATGTTTTTTTTTCAGAAATTTTTAGAGATGGCCAACCAAAGGCACAAACTATACAATATATAAAATATTAAAAGAAGAATATAATACATGTTTCCAAAATGGACAGTTAGATGTATGCTTAATGACGGCTTTAATGATTTTCGGCCGGATTTCACGGAGTGAAAATTCGGGTTATAAAATGGTGGATATCGGGCGGGCGGCATGCGGGTGGGGAAGAAATTTTTCGTAACAGTTTTCTCAGCAACTACTTATCATAGCCTCTTGATATTTGGTATACAGCATCAAGGTGAGGTCCCATAAGGTGGGATTTGATTTCAGGTCTGTCGCTGACTTATATTGCCTGTTTAACGAAATCCGGCCATTTTTGACTTTGACAGATTTTTAATCAATTATAGTACATGTAATATTATTAATTATGAAATTTACACTTTTTATTAACAGGCATTTGGATTATAAAGCAGATAATTCAGTGATGATTTCAGGTCAGGTGTAAGGTTAGTATTCATTTAAGTTAGTGTTGCCTTTTTTCGCAAATATTTAATATTCAATGCTGCTTGTAGGAAAAAAGTTACTTGGAAAATGCATTTACAAAAAAAGTAACCATTTTATTGACCCAGCTTTTGATTACTAGTAGTTTGAAATGGAAATATGCGTGCCTTTAAACTACTTTAAAATCGCTAAATGCATAACACATTCTATTTTTTATGACATTAATAAAAAATGGTCCGGCTATCAGCTTGAGTCAATACATCTGACCTTTTAGCCTTCACTAGACTCCAATCAAAACTATTACAACATGACATCTTTCTCATTAACAAATCATCCACATAACATGTTTAATACACAATTTTAACAAAAAGAAAATAACATATTTGTAAAAATCTACCTGGAAGAAAAAAAATCTACAAACATTATAACACCTGACGCGTGCTTCTGTAACAGTCTCACCGGACTCAATTTAACATGACATCTTTCTCATTACAGAATTATCCACTTAACATATTTTCAATACACACTTTTAACAAAAAGAAAAATAACATATTAAGGTATATTATTGTATACTTGTAAGACTTCTAGCCTCCAAGATAAAGTAACTACAAACATTAAAGTGTCAAGACAAACTGACTTCCTTCAATTTGATTTTTATCTATTGTTGTACGTAATTAAGATTTGTAACGACTTGAAAACTTTGTATCTGATCCCTATTTAGGGTTTAATACCACTATAACTGTCAACAAACTTATACAAGGGGTATACAGATCTTATCTCTTACATGAATGTTAAGGGGATAGACAGGAGTTGGTCAAGAAACCGTTAAAGACTATCACAGAAAAAGGAATACACATAGTTTTACCTTTAAAACTTAATAAATTCAAACAGTCGTTTGAAAAAATTATAATTGAATATGTACAATATATCTTCATATTTAAAAAAAAAACATGATTTCCTGGAAAAAAAATTCAAACATTTTTAAATAAAACCTTCTTTCATACTCTTTCATTGTTATAGTGATGTCCTCTGAAACTTCAAAGATGTTGTGTTGATCTGATGTTGCTGACAACCCCGCGAACGAGGGCCACCCTATTTAGCCACCTAGGGCACACACTTGGTCGCTGGGCTGAGCATAGACCCGAGGTCAGAATCCCAAGACCCTTAGTCGCCTCTTACGACAAGAATACTCTGCTGCGGGCCTATTCGTCTCCCGAGCCACGTACGGGCGTGACAAACAAATAAGAGTAAAGCTTATTATATATAGATGGTATATCCTAACAGTTGAACGCATGAATATTTGCAGAGGGTCAACAGTATATATAACACAGAATCCGGAAAACCTAAACGATTAAACAAGAGGCTCTCAAGAGCCTGAATCGCTCACCGGAATTACACAGGTACATACATTTATCAAATAAGGACTTTTTATGAGGTCAATATTGTTATATGGACCGTGGAGGAAAATATTGACAGAGGACGAAGTCCGAGGTCAATATTTTTCTACAGGTCCATATAACTATGTATTGACAGAGTAAAAAGTCCTTAATTGTTATATTACATATGAATTTTTCTCTATTTATTTAAATTTTGAATAATAAATTGCATCATATAATATTGACTCATTGATAGTCATTACAGAAGAATTCAAACAAATAGAACTTATTTCTTTCAACCCAACATTAAAACAGGTAAAAATCTCAAATCAATCTAACGGCACGAGCGAAGTCAGAAGAGCATATCCAGATCTATTTTTAGAAACAAGCCTTATTTATGCTTTATAAATAGTAACATGCCTTAAATATGCTTTATAAATAGTAACATGCCTTAAATATGCTTTATAAATAGTTACATGCCTTAAATATGCTTTAAAAATAGAATATATACAGAGAATATTTTTGGGGACATTGTCTAGATGAGCCAATCAAAATTAGGACTTAACACACCATATGTAATATTTGTAGATATTATTGTGCTTAACCATATGCGATTTAAATTTCTGAAATATCTTGATTAGTTTTGAAGATATTGGTCTTAAGAGTAAATTTTGCAAAAATTAGGAAAAATAACAATAACTCCCACACCAGCAGTCAGATCTTTTGGAAATTTCAGGACAGGTAGGTCTTAATATGCTGATCATTTTTTATTCTTGCACAATTTTGATATCTGAAACCATTTTTGAATTATTAACAAAAAAATGCAATTAACCCATATGTTCTATTTTTAGCCATGGTGGCCATGTTTTTTTACTAATAAAAAATCTGAACGATAGAGTTGTAGCATATAAGCTATTAAACAAGTGTGCCAGGTTAAGATGCAGTTGGTTTTACAGTGTCAAACAAGTTAATCTTTGAAAAGTAATGAAATAATGTAAATTTTGTTGTTTTAAGGATAATAACTCCTGAAAGAAATGGTCCTACAGCTTTGACCTAAATACATGAAATGTAGATCTTGATTTGCTTAATCATATGCAGACTTAAATTTTTAAAATATCTTGTATAGTTTTCTAGATATAGGGCAAAAAAAGTGCAAAATTTTGAAAAAAATCCAGAAAAAGGGCAATTACTCCTACATCGAGTGTTGGATCTTCTTGAAATTTTCAGAACAGGTAGATCTCGAGATGCTGATCACTTTTGTCTCCATTAGAATTTTGATATGTTTAACTATTTTTGAGTAATTAGCAAAAAACTGCAATTTACCCCTATGTTCTATTTTTAGCCATGGCGGCCATATTTTTTAATGAATCAAAATCCGAACGATAGATTTGTAGCATTTATGCTATTCAACAACTGTGCCAAGTTTGGTTGAAGTTGGATGTATAGTGTCAGACAAGTTAATTTTTTGAAATTCAGGGGAAAAGTAATGAAAAATGGTAAAATTTGATGCTTTAAGGGCCATTACTCCTACAAAAATGGTTCTACAGCTTTGACCTAATTACGTGAAATGTATATTGTGATGTGCTTAATCATATGCAATTTGAATTTTTAAAATATCTTGTATAGTTTTCAAGATATAGGGCAAAATAAGTGCAAAATTTTGAAAAAATCCAGAAAAAGGGCAATAACTCCTACATCGGTTGTTGGATCTTCTTGAAAATTTCAGGGCAGGTAGATCTTGAGGTGTTGATCACTTTTATCATATGCCAAAATTTTGATATCTGTTACCATTTTTGAGTTATTTGCAAAAAAACTGTAACTAGACCCCTATGTTCTATTTTTAGCCATGGCGGCCATGTTTTTTACGAATCAAAAATCCGAACGATAATTTTGTACACATAATGCCATTAAACAACTGTATTAAGTTTGTTTGCAATTAGACTTATGGTGTCGGACAAGTTAATGTTTGAAAAATTGTTTACAGACGACGACAGACGACGACGACGGACGCCAAGTGATGGTAAAAGCTCACATGGACCTTCGGTCCAGGTGAGCTAAAAAGACTTAAATGAAAAAAAGAAAAAAAACTAAAAACATTTACATGGTCCATGGTCGCTGATGAACAGGTCAAAATTGTCAGAAACATATAAACAAAGTAAAAAAATACAGGTTGAATCGAAATTTTTTTTTTAATAATTGATGACTTATCTTATTACACATTTTTTGCAGTTTCTTACCAGAGAAATAAAAAGAGAAAATTTACAGGTAAAGAAACAGCTTTGGTGATCAATGTAAGTTTTATCATTCATACTATATCCATTTAGTGAAAACTGAGTTTAAGTTTACTTTGGAAATATAGCCAAACAAGAATTTGATTTCATTTTACAATAAGATTCACAGAAGTGAAGATTGTTAAATTGATCATATAATGCACAAGATATGATAAAAGATAAACAAATGAAAAAATTATTATTTCAAGGCCCATCATAAAAAATAGAAATACAGAAATTATTTCTAGACAATTTTATTCATTTTGCTGGACAATTAGACTTCATTTTTACAATTAGATATTGAACATCTGCTATGTATATAAAATTCAATTAACAATTTACAAATATAATAATGATATTGTGATGAATAAATACATATTAAGTAATAAATATATAATTAAACTTTTATCAGATAAAACTTAAAACAATTCGTCATCAAGTCGGAACTTTAGCACAGGAAACAATATTACTGATATCTATATTAATCTGGTCCCTCCAAGGCAAAGAGGTGACGACAATTTTACATTTTAACCTCGAAAAATTATTGACCGTTTTATTCCTATTCGATAAAGTATGAGTAAGCAACACAAGTCATTTCAAAATAATTCATTGTGGTTTTGTATACAAAAATTTCATGTAATGATGTTTATATCAAATTTGGTATTAGAATAACTATTTTTCTATTTCCACATTTCTATCATCATTATAAGTGTGTGGCGAAAATTCCTAAGGTACTGATTTGCTAAAGTCGCAGTGCATCTCCATTATTCTTTTTGCTCTGGTAGTTAAGATTTGCAAATTCATCTTTGTTTATCATGGTCGATATCCTAGGTGCTGGGTTTGGCTTCCTTGTTCGAACATTTTGGTTTAGAGTAATTTTCGTTTTCAACAGTTTTAGAATTTGACCTTCCAATGTTTTGATTTAAATGCTACTGATGAGAGGTTACTCCTTGAATATCGATATATAGCATATCCAAATTAACCGTTTATACCCGCGCTTTGGTATTTGTAATTTTGACATTTTCATATGTGTCTAACACCAAGACTAACACACTTATATTGTGAACAACAGAAATGTTCTTTTAATGAAACATCATTTAACCTATTTCATCGCTATTTGCTTTCCAATATTCAAAGTTCGGGAAAATGTTTTCCAAATTTTCAATTTTACCCTGCCCCAATATAAACACCTGCAAGTGTGGAAATGGCCATATCAAAATTCCAAAACATTAAATTGACAAAAGAAATAAAATTTGGATTTTGATTTCATCATCCCTAATATTTCATATGTCATGAATATATATAAAGAAATAATAAATATAATCATTTTTATGAGCATAATGATTTTTATATTATACAAAATGCTACCAAAATTAATTTTTAAATCTTTGAAAGCAATAAATCATGATAAGAATAATATATAATTTAGTACATTAGATTTTTATATACTAAAAGTGATTTTTCATACATTCAAATTTGTATATGTTTAATAAATGTTTAATTTGTATCTCTATACCAATATGTTTGTTTACATTAATTTTGTATGGTTATTTAGTTTGATAAATGCATTCACGATAATATTGCAAAGATGCTTACCTAGAAGTTTTGTACACTATGTGCCACCTAAAATTATGATTTTTTAATTGAGTCTATAAAGCTTAACCTTCAATGTAAATATGATCTTTTTCATTTGCCGTATACTTGAATCGTTAGTTGTGTTTTAAAAGTCAGCTTCTTTTACATATCCTATATTCCAAAGACTGCAAGTGAACAGGATATATATTAGAAATTTCTTATGCAAATATTATGATTATTTCTATATCTATATCATATATGTATACTAAATGAACGTGTTAACTTTTTGTCGTATCATTTTCCTTAAATATGAAGATTTTGATCATTAGATTGTTTGCATTTTTTGTTTGATATTGGGCATTTGTTTCTTTTAATTGCTAAATATAGTATTTGTGTAGTATTGTTTATTTGTAATGATCATACCAGCAAAATACAGTTACAGCACAATTTATAACTGAAATCAATTCCTGACATATTTTTTAGCTTCCAAAAATTCATTGTTACTTGTATGTACAAATGGCATATCAATTTTCATTTTCATAGTTTCGTAATAATATATATGTTAGCTTTGGCTAGATGTCATTTTATGTAATGTTGATTGGTTACATTACTGTTATTATTTTGGTCACGGAATGGAAATACAAATGCATTTTATTTTATAAATTTCGAAATTAAAATGACAACAAAGTTCCAGACATTAAATTTTGCTACGCCTGACAAGCGTGCCGTCTTTCCTCGGTGATGGATTTGGCTTCCGTGTTCGAACGTTTTGGATTTGAGTACTTTTCGTTTTCAACTGTTTGGGAATTTGACCTTCCAATTTTTTGGTTTAAATGCTACTGATGAGAGGTTACTCCTTGAATTATCGATATATAGCATATCCAAATTAACCGTTTCAACCCGTATTTGGTATTTGTAATTCAAGACTCATCAGAGGCGCTCTACCAAAAAATATTGAAAAAGCCGAAACCTATATCATTATAAAGAGCATAGAACAATGAAACCAAAAAATACCGAAATGGGGAACCAAATTATAACTAAGACGGTCAACCTATGTCTGGGTAGGAAGAACCTTAGGTTTTAGACAATTTTGAAATTTAAACGGATATATAATTTAGAGCTTTGATGTGTTCTCCAACACAAAATTGTTTGAGCCGGAGCGGGCTTACCTCGGGGAATAAAAAAAACCCGAATTATTCTATGCACTAATCTTGTATGTCTGAATGCTATAACCCTATGCCCAAGTGAAATTGTCTTTTATCTTGTATACATATATAATGTTTTCTTTGACAAAACGAAGTATTTTAAGTTGGTATTGCTTTTGAAAAGACAATAATTTGATAAAGTATATATAACTGTTGTGATTTTCATCTAGATTTTTTATTGTTTGTTTGATAGCATTCACCGAGAGTTAAGCAACACCTGGATATATTTTGGTATAAAAAACAGCATCTGATGCAATCCTTTTTTTTTAAAAGATCCACATTTCACAATGATATGCATTTCCGTAAAAGTATAACATTTTATATTTTATCTTGATCATGAAATGTTTAATTTATTACGGAGTGTGTATAATAAATCAGAAACTATAGTTATATCTTATTTTAAGATAATTTTTGGTGTGAAAAAGTATAGTATTTTACATAATAAATGTATTTATTCGGCTTAAAAGAGTTTCTAAGTATTACTCAAGTAATTTAGACTTCGAGAAAACAAAGATAAACTGAAGAGGAACAGTGAAGAAAAGAATGAAAGACACAAAAAAAGGGAAAAGAGACAAATTACAAGTTAACCTTACCGATCTAAAGAACGGATCCAAAGATAGACTGGCAGGGCTAGAACTCTGTTGAAGGTAAGGACAAAGGACAAAGCATCAAGAAGGTAAGTAAAATAATACATCTTTGTCTCCTGAGAAACCAGACATACATTTATATAATTATTAAGATGATCTATTAAAATATTGGATATTTAATTTTTTATTTTATTTTTTTTTGCGCTTTGATGAGTAATTTTACATCTTAATCTTTAATTGACAGATTATTGAAAGAAACTTTGATAGAGATATTGTTTTGTATGGGAAGTAACATTTTTGAGTATGACATTCAATGCTCAATCTATTTCAACGAACTGTATTTGACAATAGATATAAACATTGCGCAATGTTTGTACAAGTGTATGTAAAACGTTATAGTATTACAAACTAATTAAAACAATTATCATTGTACAAATCTGTATATTTCTTATTGCCAAAGGTGCTATATGATAGTGTTCCTTATTTTTCTACGGTTTACGATATCTGAGAAATTAAAAACTAATTATCAGAAGATACTCTAAAAGAGCTAATTGTTTTAATCATTGATAGTAGTTTTGTATTTTGTTAAGTTACTTAGTGTAGTAAAATTTAATATTTCTTTAGTTCCAATCTTGATTTTATAGCATTATAAAATGGATATAATAAAAGTTTCCTTCAAATAGTTCTTTGTCTCTGGTTCTTTGTGATAGATAAATTTATTTTGTAACGATACATAAGAATAAGATGTCCCACAATAATAATACATGTAACAATAATGATAATAATAAAAGACAAGTATACTCTTGATCCAATATTTTTAATGGATTTAGACGGATTTAAACAATTCAAAAGGTTTACGTTTTTTTAGAACCTTTTTTTGTCTTATAATATGTATATTTACATGTAAATCTACGGAAGTTGTATAAACCGAAAAGAAATTCTAATAGCTGTGATTAATGTGTAGCATGACATGCTCATTAATAAATGAGAATTTGTCGAAATGTGATAGAACACGGCGACCGGCTGTGAGTCTTTGATCCCGGTTCCTTGTAATTTACCGATAAAGAGCGATACCTGATTTCAAACATGTTTACTGACAGTTCTTGATTAAGAGAAAGTACTAATTTTGTAGAGATGAATGTGAAAAGATTCCAATTGCTTAATATTATTCCATGTAAAGAGAAAATATCATGAGTTTCGAAATTTTTTATTTGGTGTGAAGTGTATATGCGACTTAATGGCGTCATGAAAAATATTGCTGTTTTAAAATACTTTTAATACCCCATTTGTTTTTGCTTATTCTTATACTGCATATTTTTTTGTACGTTTCGAATTCTAAAAAAGTAAAAAAATCCAAATGTTTTTAAACATGCGGACAATTTAACATGTTTGAACCAAAATTGTAAAATATTTCCAAATTTTGAACAAGTAATTTACCCTCAAGAAAAAATTAACAAATTTTGGACAAATTGCAAATTTGGTTCACATTATTGCACAGGACAGAGGTGTCAACAAACTAACTTCCCCACAATAAATCAGTCATTGAGAGATTTTATTACCGTTATGACGGCTGGTGGAACGTTAAGCAACACCTTATCGAAGTGGCTAATCATTACACCTTGTAAAATCTAACCCCCAGGATTATGTTAAGTTTAATTTAAACATTAAGACTCTGGCAATTTCTTGTGTAAATTTGTATTTATCTTGTTTTTATTTTATTGTTATCTTCATGGGAAACTTCTACAAGAATGAATTGTAATTAGTGCTTAGCTCATTAAAGTTAATGAAGTCAGCGCTTCTGAATTTGAAATCTTCTTTTGTTGAAGTAGTGGTTTGTTCAACCAAAGTTATGATACATGGTCTCTATTATAATATACTTATTTGAAAATATCACTGCTTAGTTTATTAAATAAACGAATATTCTAAAATTAAGACAAAGCTTCCACTTTTTCGCACATTTTATTTATTTTTTGAACCTCACAGCTTTTGTTTTTGAGGCAAACTAGTTTACAAAATGAAGTTGATATAAAGCTTTATAAGATATTGGAAGCTTTGATTGTTCAATCAGCAAAGATGAAGTAAATTGAGTTTTATTAGTTAAAAACTTTCCCCCTGATATTCCCATCAGCATAAATTTGTTAGTACTTGTTTATCTTTTTTTTATATTTTGGATCTGTGTTTTGATTAAAGGAGTAAATTTTATGACTGAAAAAAATCATATTGAAAAGAACAAAATTAGCATTATTTATAACTTATTATTTTTGTACTAATGACTTCATTTTCCTAAGTTTAGATAACGGAGCATGGAAAATTAATTTATAAAATAATTAGTTTCCAAAGATCATTTCATGACCCCGACTCTAAAAAAGCAAAATCACTGCAATTATCTTTATACCAAATTAATTTTTCTAATATAGAATTGAATAAATTCAAGACAAAAATAAATGAAGTTAAAATGATTTATGCCATTTCTTGAACCAGAATCTATAGGTATCAAATATTATTATTCGATCTAGTGCCAGTATATTGCCAGAATGCCAATAATTTGAACAATAATGATTATGATTATTGAAAAATTGTCTGATTAATTTGACATTAGTTTATTTTCACACATTATTGTTAATATCATCCATCATCGCGATTACCATCGGTAAAATGAACAATCCATAACCCCGCCCCTTTAGCACGTCAAAACAAAATCATTGGTTGATCGACTTTAAATTTCACAGTTATAACTCCGCCTACTGTAGAGATGAAGAAATAAGAGGAACAACATTAGAAATCTGCATCTATTAACTTGTTGACTTTTAATGTTTAAATTTGTTTTGGAATCATAATTGTCGCAGCAGAAAATGGATAAAGTGGTCGAGGTGAAAGTTAAGACTGAAATCGTAAGCGAAGGCGAGGACGAACAAGTCGATATCATGGATACTTCTGATGATAGTTCAAGAGGTTCGATAAACGAAAACCAAGGACTTACTTTTACGAACTTTTCAATAGATGCTATACTAAGACCATCGTTTGGTGTCAAACCAAAGGAGAGTGAGAGAAAATCGGCATTTGCTGAAATTGCCAGAAACACAATGGTCAGAAGCCCGACGAGTTCCGAGAAATCCTTCAAATCGAGTTCATCACCCGGTAGTCCGGCTGTTTCTCCAGGATCCGAAGCCAGGCCGATGTTGTTTCCTGCTTGGGTATATTGCACCCGGTATTCAGACAGACCATCTTCAGGTAAAAGATAACTTTTATTGCAAAATATATTAAGAAACTATTTTTATTAGTAATAACATCTCAAATTTCTGAATTTATAAAAATATGTGATCCCAAGAATCTTTTGTTTAAGGTTTTATTGAGTTTTTAATTTATGTGTATTAGCCTTAAAAATAAAAAATCCTCCAAAGAAGGAAATCATTAAAAAAACATGATCAAACTATTTATTTTTGTACTATTTCATTTTTGTTTCTTTTCATTCCTTTTCACTTTCAATTTTGAATTTAAGGCAATTATTATAATGTTTCATGTATATGCATAATTTGTTGGGGAATTTTTGCCTCAAATTTAAAAGAAAAAAGAACTATAGAATAGTTTTGTGCCTTTTTATTTGAAAAACAAAATAGCAAAAAAGTAAACCACAAAAGAGAAGTCCTTAATAATGATATATCTTAATCTTTCATGTAAACTTGATACTTTATAATTTTCATTTCAATGTGATATGGTTATATCACTTTGAAGGGATCTTCTAATAGATTTCATAAACATGTTAAAGTTCTAAAAAAACTACATTTTAAAGATTGAATAGATATCGAGTATATTAAAGCGGTGGTTTAACGGGCGTCTGGGGAATAGATATAAAATGACAAGTTTGTGGTATATCATATGTCAGTCTAACAGAGAATAACTTTCTGATAAATGTACTCATTAAATTGTAATCATTGTAAAGATAATGCCCCCAAAATTTTGAAAAAAAAATAAGACTGAATGGTAAAATGAATGATTGCAAATATTTTTTTAATGGAAATGTCTATTTTCAATTTGAAATATGTTATCAAATTTAAATAGGATTTGTTTTAGCTTTATAATGAGCTATAAATATAAATATATAATATAAAACAAAATAATTATAGTCAAATAGATTGTTTACATTTATTTCTTAGTAAATAGCTTTAATTTTATTTTTTACAATTTGTTGAATAAAAAACTCTTTATTTATTACAAACAAAAATATCTGTATCATCTATATTTATTTAAGCTTTATTTTATACATGACTTAAACATTTAATCTATTGAACAATTATATGACCATGATACAAGGCCTGCCACATTTTAACCTGTAATGAAGAATGGTTTAACTAATGACCCAAGGGATCCCCGTCTCATCCTTCTCCTAACACTACACAAAAGCTCCCTAGCCACTGTGTCAATTTTAACGCCATTAAAGACTCTTGCACCAGTCTATTAATTCAATCATCAACTAAATTACACTCTATACAAATAGTCCATGACTGCCTGCACAGTGTCAATGACAAAATATGGACCGCGGGCGACAAATGGTCACTTGGTTCAATATCTTAGTCCCATTGAGATTTTTGTAGATCCAATTGTCAAGTTTTGTTAAGAAAAGGACACAAAAACTACCCTTTTTTAATTTAAGTTTTTTTTCATTTTTACTTTCATTTGAGTTTCTAGGATATGCAGCCATGAAATTCTTAAGTCTCAATTTTTAAGGGAAGCTCTATTGTATTTTTAGATAGATAATTTAAACACTTGAAACATTAAAATAATTTAAAAACGAAAAATTACTTTAAAATAAGGTACGTTCATTTATAAGATTTCCCCATTATCATTTTATAACATTAATTTCTTTTTTAGGTCCAAGATCACGCAAAATTAAAAAATGTAAAAAGGTTGATGAAAAAAGACCAAGAACAGCATTTACCAGTGAACAGCTTTCTCGACTGAAAAAAGAATTCGAAAGCAACAGATACCTTACAGAAGAGAGACGACAGAATTTGGCCCGGGAGCTACAGCTCTCAGACGGACAGATAAAAATCTGGTTCCAGAACAAACGTGCTAAAATCAAGAAATCTACCGGGGAGAACAACTTGCTGGCCATGCACTTGATGTCTCAAGGACTTTACAATCATTCAACGGTGACAGTCAGAGATGGGGATGAATAAGTTCTAGTTTGTTTTTATCATTGTACAGACTTGTGAAAGATATGATTTGCCCTACAGTTTGTTAATATCTAGTCTTACAGTTTATGTACTCAGGGAAAGACGGACATACAGATCAGTCCAGAGCGGGCACAAGAACTATTGACCTTGCACTTTTCACCTTGCAAGCTTAATGGTACGTATTTTTAAAATGATAGTTTAATTTTAACGGTGTGCTGAGATGTAATAGTGTTATAATTAATTCAAAAAAATTATCTTCTAGGTTAAAAATAATTACTCTATTACAAATCAATGTAAAAAGCTAATTTATACATTAATATGTAACTTAAGAAAGCTAGAGTGACATAAAAAATATAATCAAAAAGATTTAATACCTATCCTTTTACTACTCCTCAAAGATGCTTTAGTCAGAATTTACAAAACCAAAGTAAAAAAAACAACATAAATAAATAAATATTGTTGGTATTTTCTTATAGAGTTTTAGAAAATATTTTTTGCGCAATATCAACAAACTATTACACTGATAACTTACTGACAAAACATAAAATGACAAAATTACCAAAATAAAACCAAAATAATATTTAAGATTAAACATTATCCTTAATTCTCAACAATTTAGAAATCATATGATAATGCATACCTTTGAACTGAACAATTTTGAAATCATATATAACAATGCATTAATTTCATCTTTTTCAGACTTATGTGGCTTATTAGAAGAATTGAAATGCTTGCCATGATTAAGGTGATAAGGTGTTCAACAGTGCATTTGTGCTTTGATTTGGAACTGTTTTATCTATATATGAACATGATATGAAAATTAATTTATTTCTATAAGCATTTCTGTGATATATATGTCTCTGTATATTTGTAGAGAAAATAAAGTTATTAAATATAATTTTTTTTATTCGTTTGAACTTACTTGCATGCAGTATACACTTAGAATAAACCATAAAGCTGTTTAAACTCAAAATTTCTAAACAATGCGTTCAAAAATAGAAAATGCAACTTGTTACACAAAGGAATAGTTATTATGATAATTATTATTGCCGTTTCATGCAAAGTAACACAATTAAGCACATGCTAATCGACTGTATTGTGTGTATACAGACATTAAGTTGGAAAGTTTACAATACAGTCATATAAAACATTATGAAACATTTAATGAAATTGCAAGTTTCCTGATTTTTTTCAATAGTTATTCAAATCCGGTTTCATAGCGTCTCATCTTTTTTAATTTTCTAAATCTAATGGTAATTTTTGACACCATTTCTAGAATTTACGTGGAATTGTGATCTTTTAGAAAACGAAACAAATATCAACTTACATTTCTTCAAAATATGCAAGAAACATTCAATGGCTTATATGTTAAATAGATTGTTATCGGGTTATCGTATGGCTATTTATATTTTTACACATAGTTTTCCACGTTATTATTTCCAGGTATTTTAAGATTATATATTGTATTTGGGAAACTGGGATTGTTAAAATGACTATCATGTAATTGTTATACAATCTACCATTTAATTCAATTTCTTCAAGCAAATTATAGGGAACTTACTGTATTAAGATGTAAGATATTGTTTTGAAGACAGACTTATACGATAAAAATCTAAAAACAATGAATTAGCAACATTTATCTATGTGAAATACAAATAAAAACAAAGTTCCAGACATAAAATTTTGCAACGCCTGACGAGTGTTTTTTTCTATTCAAGACTCATAAGAGGTGCTCTACCCAAAACATTGAAAAAGCCAAACACCATATCCGGAATATGAAAAAACATTGAACAGTAAAAACAAAATACCTTAAAGGAAAACCAATTTACAACGAAGATCAACATATCTGGGCGGTTTAGATAATTAATATATATTTTTTACGGATAATTTATAGTTTTGATTTCGGGAAAAGTAACCTCCTAATTCACTCTATAGTCTATTCATTACTCTGGACCGAAATGAAACAAATCTATTATTTCAATTATCATATTACCCACACTCTTACATTATACCAATCCATCTTGCAAAAGTAACCCTTATGTCAAAATACTGTAAACTGACAAAACAAAAGTATATATGCCTTCGACACAAAGGAAAAGTGAATAGAAAAGAAAGATAAATAAAAAAATCAAACAGCATAATGCAAATGTTATTACAAAAATCATGCAAGATCCCTGAGACTATCCCGCCCCGTCATCAACACTTAAAATATCCGTTTAAATTTCAAAAATATCAAATTCTCAAGATTCTTCCTACCCAAAACATAAGTTGATTTCACTTATAATTTGGTTTCAAGTTTGGCGTTTTGTGGTTTTATGGTTCTAACGTCTTCAAATTCATATATTAAGTGATTGGTATTTTTAATCTTTGGATAAAGCGCCCTTAGTGAGTCTCGAATAGACGAATCGCGCGTCATAAGTAGCAAATCTTTTTGAAATTTTGTATTAATTTTGTTCTCAAATGTCCGAAGGTATTTACAAATTACCAAACTGGATGACCGACCTATCTCAAATTTTCAAAAATAAAAGACAGAACAAGGTAAAACATACCGGATACATTAAAGATCACGCTGGTTCTGACTGTGTTTTTTCATTTCATTTAAAAAAAGAAGAAAAGAATTATATAAGAATAACAAATTCAAAATACAAAGTACCATAGCTGGTATCAGAATAAAGGAAAACGGGGTTACTAGTAAGCAAAATATCAACATTACAATTACCATAAGAATTTGCTTCATGTTATGCCAAATCATATAATCACCAAGGCAGACTGCACCATATTTTATAAACCAATCAAAAGTAACATGTGAAGGAGGTCAATTCAATTAATCCTTTCACTTTTATGGTAGATTTTACCTTTTATGCAAATATCTCTTGATGAGTTAACAAAATTGGCACACGATACAGTAAAAACTACTAATGTTTCGAAGGATACCTGGTAAATCAATGGGCCAGGACTGCTGTGGGCTTCAGTTTCTCTGCTGTTATTGCCTTTTAGGGTGATCGTCTTGCAATTGGACATTTGAGACACTACAAATGTGTAGTGTTGTTGTTTCCTTATTTTTGCTAATAAAATAGATGATAAACCATATGATAAAGCGATTATAGAAATGCATGCATTTTAAAAATATTTTCAGTAGTATTGTATTTCCAACAATAAAAAAAAAAATACAATGTTCTTTACTTTTTGCAGACATAAGAATAATATAGATATTAATTGATGACACTTTGTTCCTTTTAACAAGAATACTGTATAATACATGTTAATGACTGGTGAACATATAGTTTGACATTGATTATAAAAATTACATTTTGTACACGTAATAAATAAAATATGTTAATATTGATTTTGTGAAATATTTGTATACAAACCTTGATGCTATCAGTTATATAACAAATTGATTAAAATGCAGATGGTAAACGTGAAAATAGATTGTACACGAACAGCAGTTTTGATTAACCTAACAAAATGTTCACAAATAAGCAATAAATAAATACAAATGTAGAATTAAAACAAATGGAAGCTGTCTAAGCCGAACCCATTGGTTCTTAAGAATATGTTGGTTTAGACAGATCTTCGCCCTATTGGATGCCCGGATTGGAGGCCCCATTAGGATACCTCTGATATTCTTTCGCTTTATATATAATGAAAAATAACTTACATTTAAAAATGTGACTTTGAAGTTCGCATTTTGTTTATTCAGGTTCGTTTTAGACAGTTTCATCATGTTATAAAGCTTTGATTCTATCCGATAAATATGCAAGATTGCTAGGGTTTCGTTTCATTTCACTGAATAAAATTAGATCGCTCAAAAGGTTGATGAATAAAAATAGATCACTCAAAAGGTTGATGCAAGAGATGCCGTGTATTTTTTGTGTGGCTGATTGTGGTGACTCTCGTACGTGAAGTCATAATAAGTGATTACAGCGGACCAACGGTTGTAAAGAGTGCCACCCTTCTAACTTTGTCGACCAACATTTATCTCTACATATTTCTCCCGCATTTCCCATGGTCTTGAAAATTTATTGTTTTTCCCCATCCCAACCCCATATTTCTCATTCTTTTCATGTTTAGTTCAAATATGTTTATTTTCTGGATTGGGAAATGAGTGCTTGTGTGAATCCCTCTCCAGCTAACAGATTGCGAGAGAGGTCTTTGTAGCGACCCCCTTTGAACCTACTCTTATCGGACTCTACAATGGGGTTTTTAACGTGAATGGGATATTGCTTTCCCATAAACGATACAACATTTTTTTCGTCCCTTTCGAAGGACTAGCATCGTTCCTTGAGACCATCCTCGCAAATGGTGTCAAGAGAGAGTCGGAAAATTTGTTCATGAAATTTTCATCCCTGACGAGGATCGAACAACGAACCTCGGTTTATCGCCCAACATTGCTGCTAAATGATGGCCAAGGATTGAGTACATGTGTCATCAGTCGGTCAAGTACTAAATTCGACGCAGTTTCTTTGTAACAAAGAGTTACTTAAGTAGGTTATCTCAAACCGGTACTTTATAGAGACTTGCTATGTTTATATTTTTTAAAGTTGAGAGTATATTGTAATATTTTTGTCATTGTGTTAATCTGTCAACCAGAGATTTTTAGTTTAAACATATTTTATTTGTAAAAATACACAAATGTGATTGGACACAAGTAAAACATACTTGTGAAGTCCTCTGCCAGAGTTCCTTAGACAAAGAAATACAATGGTTAACTAGATATTCGAGCTTGTTTTACTGACCAATGTAGCGCGCATTGTTTTACCTGGCTGTTTTACCTTTCTTGGGAAAGCTCGAACATGTGGACTCTAAGACATAAAGAGTTACCATATTTGTACTGGATACCTAAACTTCACAAAAATCCGTACAAAGAAAGGAATATAGCTGGATCTTCATCATGTTCAACTACAGAGCTGTCTGTTCATTTAACTAAAATCTTGTCTGCTGTCAAAGAAGGTCAACAAGCATACTGCGACACTATTATATTCGTAGTGGAATTAACCATATGTGGATTTTGAAGAACTCAAAAGATTTGTTAGATCATTTTCTGAGGTTAATTCCTCGAAAACGTTCGATTTTTCAACTTTAAACACTACCTTGCCACACGAAAAACTAAAATGTTGCATGAAAAACTTCTCAAAAAAGCATTTTCAAACTCTAGGAATTTTTTTGTTTTGGGTTATAATTCTACATTCTTTTCCAAAACATCTTTCAAAGATAAAATTTGTTACACACTTGAACAAGTTTGCAGTATGCTTGATTTCCTCATTGACAACATATTTGTCACCTTCGGAGGAGAGATTTTTCAACAACAAATCGGCATTCCAATGGGCACAAACTGTGCTCCTCTCCTCGCCGATTTGTTTTTATACTCTTACGAGACTGAATTTCTTCAGTGACTCGTAAAGAACAAGAAGATGAAAGAGGCAAGGTCATTTAATCTTACATTCAGATATATTGATGATGTCCTTTCTGTCAATAACACTTCATTTGGTAGATGGATTCCTTCAATATATCCTCCAGAATTGGAGATTAAAGAGACCACCGAATCAAATTTCTTCACGTCTTTCTTGGATTTGCACCTCGAATTTGACCCAGGTGGTCATCTCAGTACAAAAATTTACGATAAACGAGACGATTTTAATTTTCAAATTATTAATTTTCCTAATCTACAGAGCAATATACCTACTTCCCCTGCATACGGTGTTTATATTTCACAACTTATTCGACATGCCAGAGCTTGCACACATTTCACAGATTTTTTGATCAGACACCGATTTCTTCGTGACCGACTTTTGGATAAGGGCTATAAGAAAATACGTCTCATACGATCCCTTAAAAAAATGCTTTCTTCGTTATCAGCCACTAATAGAAAAGTTCAAAATTGAGTTAAAAGATATGGTAGTTTATTGTTTTAATTAGTGTTTGACTGGTCTGCTGTACTGAGATGATCACCTCAATATCCCTATTGTGTCTCACAACTATGTTGTGTTCTATGGTCATTACCGGATCCTTAGATCGCAATGGAAGAGGGAGGTTTGGCGCCATAAAATCTGGTTTAACCCAACACTTTTTTGGAAGTGCCTGTACCAAGTCAGGACCATTGCGATCTTTAATTCTTCTGGTTTTGTGTTTCTCTCATATAAAAATTACAACAAAGTTCCAGACAAAAGCTTCTGTATTTTGTTCATGATAATTTTCATATCCTACATGTCCTATTATTTTCGACTTATAAAACCTAATTCCAAGAAATATTTACAGTGTCACACTATTTTACGTAAGTATATATCATGGGTTTAGAAAATGTTACAGTGTCACACTATTCTATGTAACTATATATATTATGGACTTGAAGATGGCAATGGAAGAGGGAGGTTTGGCGCCATTAAACCTGGTTTAACCCACCATTTTGTTTGAAATGCCTGTACCAAGTCAGGACCATTGCGATCCACCAATTCTCCGGTATGACCGATTCGTTTTTGTCCTTTTCCCTGGACTGTGAGATTGATCATTCAAGTTCGGTAGTTTTGTTATTACCTTTATTTACAGACTAAAAATACTCTGACAAGGAAATGACGTCACGTAATCCATAAAGGGATAATTACGTCCCCGTGTAAGATAACTTAAAATCGATTGAAATAAGATTCATATTCTTTTGTCAGCTAGAAGACATCAAGGAGGGATTGTTTTAATTGTGAATTGAATAGTGTGGTGCTAAGAACATTTTTGCTCATCTTATTATTTATTTTTATATTTTTGCACTGCAGTTTGTTCTTACATTAATTTCTCAAGAAAGTATTATAATTGCTTTTTAACGTCTTTCTAAAAATGACAGTTTTTTATCAAAAGAAATTATACAATAGAATGAAAGTACAAAAGTACAAATGAAATGATGATCAAAAAGTTACAACTTTGTTCACACTATAAAATATTCAAATAAAACATACAAAAGTTAAATAATTTGATGTAAAAAATTAATAATAAAACAATTTTCTATAAAAATCACATTCGTTTTTACAATAAAGTTTTCATCTCATCTTCAATTTATTGTGTTTTAAATGAGGTTGTCAGCATAACAATATGACCATTTAGACCATGCATGAAGTGTTTTATAGCAACCTATTCTTGGTACTAAACTAATTGTTTTCAACCAGGTGCTTTTATCTCAATTTAACACGTCACGCATCGAATTAATTGACCGGGACCGGATGGGAAAAGATAAACCACGTTTTCATGCTCTTTTATGTTGACAGGAAAAAAGTATTAAAACAATTTTTAATATTCTAAAATTGAAATTTTGAAATATTTATTACTTTGTTGATTCTAGGTTGATTTACAGTCGAACTGACTTGCATGATAGAATGTTGTATGGAAAGAGTTGTTGTTTGCTCAGACAAATTGGAACTTGTCTTCCAAAAGAGCGACAATTTTACTAAGTCGCCAAAACAGTTACAAGTCAGTCTAAGAACGTTTATACTCATGTTCATTGCATCATCATTTATATGTTCATCTCTCGAATAAAGCAAAAAAACGCGTTGCTTGAGTAAAGCAATAACTAACTAACTTATTATTCAAAAAGAGCAAGTTGTATCCAAAATGTCTGGCAAGACTTTGAAAGCACATTAAAATACACTTAAAGTACAGAATTAATATCAACACTAAATTCAAAGAAATATTTCCGTTGCAAAATATCCGATCAAGACAAGACAACGCCATTATCATTTGGGTGATACTACCTACTTTGCCTGCATTTTATGGCTTTTATGTTATTAAATAACGTATGACATTGCTCTATTTATGAGTCGGATCTGTGTTTTTTTACGTAAGAGTAATGCTACTCTTACTATATATTCAAACAACAGGCAAATGGGTCACTTTGGCATGAGTTCCCAGGTTTTATACAAGAAGCAAAGGTGTACCAAAGGGACAATCAGGTATTGTAAATCCGAAAAGACAAAAACGAAAAACAGTAAACATAATATCGTCATAACTAAACCTACCCCAGGCTCCAAAAAAAAAAAAAAAAAAAAACAAAACAAAACAAAAAATCAACAAAACACACAGAACAACCAAACAATCAAGTCGAGACGCACAGAAGAGTAAGCACAGTTCCTGCTTGCTGTACCACGTTGCCAACGATTTGGTGTGTGTTAAAATTCCGCGAAGGATGACAATTCTAAAACTGTATTTTTATTGTCCATAAGAATAGGCACACGAGGGACATACTACAGTACATATAATAAAGACATATAGCAACAATAAATTACAATTTTAAAGATTTGCACAAATTCTAAAGGCTAGATGCATAGGCATATATACATGTATCTTTAGTATTTTTATTTAATGTGCGTGGGCTCAAGTACAGCCTGGGCAAAGGGATGCATTGTTGTTTTCAGTACCAATGTGTATAGTACGTTTTATTTGTGATTAAGGCTACAAGACAGGCTATGCCATGTTTTTACCAAAAGCAAACAGACTAGATATTCATGTAATCTGTCTCTAAAAGGTACCAAGGGTCGGTGTTTTATAGCACACCGTCTTTGCCTAGAGAAGTTTTTAATATGTTTATTAGAAAGCTTCAAGATGAGGATGGCCATTTTTGTGCCAAATGTTGGATTAGCTATATGTCAAACCAATATATGCGTTTTTCTGATAGATAGAAGTCCTGTCTTTGTCTACAAGCACATGACGTCTTCCGTAAAAGCAGTACAAAAATAAAACCTGACTGAAGAATATTTTTATTTTGTACACTGTCTTTTAAAAGAATTTAAAGATGTTTCCTCTTATTTAATGACGTAAAAAATCGGTCAACTAGAATTATTCCTTCTAAAAGATAGATACATATTAAAATGTGTTGATAATTGTATAGGATATTAGAAAGCATTTTAGAACGGAGAATTTTAGTTTCGACCCAAATTTGCTGTTTGAAGAAATACAATTATCATTCCAGAAACTCGTTAATTATATCTCTATCACCAATACATATGTTTACTGCCTAGAAAAACATTTTACTGTCAAAATCATAAGTAAAACACAACACTTTCTTAGGGGTCCTGTCTACACCCCAACAATTGGCGATAAAGATCTCAACGTTTTACGACACGCGAACCAGTTTTTGGCACATGTTTTTGCAGTAACTAATGTAGGAAAATCGACATTTTCTATCACGAGGAGAGATATTATGATGTTTTAATTGGGAAATAAATTAGTTTCTCTCAATTAGACAGAGATTTTGTGTACAACTGATATCTGTTAATGAAGACGGCTGACTAGGCGGGGTAATTAGCTATACCCTGTTTTGAATAGTTTCCTACTAGTTTACATTCCTGCTATGTTTATTTCCAAATATTAATATCTACATGTTATGGCCCAAATAATGAAGTTCTCGTGTTTTATTGTGCGCGCGTGCTAATTGACGCACTGTGGACTAATTTCTCTTTATCTTATTAATTTACCAATCTAATTTTGATGCTCTGTTTTACCAGTCTTCTGGAAATGCTGTCTAATTAAACGGACTATATAAACTGATTTATCAACATATAACTCGGCAATATTAATTATTTTTGCTAACCATATCTATATATTCCTTCCTAATTGAAAGAGTTCGTCGATTTTTATTAATCAGACGTTTTTATCTAACAACAGTTTAATTGTCTTGATAGTCTTTATAACTTTTTAACCTTGGCTTTTCATTTTTATAAATGAGAGTTTCCAAAGTTTTAAAAGATTGTTGTAATTTTGTTAGGTATTAAGTTTACGTCGAATAATTTGACGTTTTCAACGTCGGTTACATTGATAAATTCCATCATTTTAAACGATTGCTTCAGAAAGTATAGTCCATGACTTAAAAGAATAAGAGCATAATCAAGAATAACTGGTCATATACCTTTATTCGATAAATGCTAAATGATTACAAATACCAAATTGGTTATACCGTATGTATTTCAAGGAGTAACCTTTGAATCAAAACATTGGAAGGTCAAAAATGAAAAGTACTCAAAGCCAAAAGGTTCGAACAGGAAAACCTAATCCGGCACCGAGGATATCGACCATAAGCAGTACAAGGAAAGAAACCTTGTGATTTAAGGTTGCCTACTAACTGTAATTCCCTGCTGTAATTGTGGCTGGAAATTAACAAGGAAAAATATAGCTACTTCACCACCATTTACGTTTACTTTTTCTACACAAAAAAAATAACCTAAGATTTTCTAATATGATCACAACTAACAAAGGATTAATTTGAAAATATGCCATGGATTGGTGTAAAATAAAGATATGTGTCACGGACTTATGTCTCACCTTACTGTTATCTTAGTGTTTGTCGGTTTACTTTCAGACAAATCACATGTGTACGTACCCCTTTTATTGTTTTGTGTGTTTACTGACTGCTTTTAAAGATCTTTGTGTTCTTTGTCTCTTAATTAACGTGTTCTTTGTGTTGTTATTAGGTCTAATAGTACTTTATCAAGCCATAGATTTTCTTTCCAGTTAAACCAAAACGTCGTTTACATCCATCCGTTCTTGCTGGGAGTCCTCTAATCAAATTTATAAATGATCACATATCTTCTATCTTGAAAATCTTTTGATTAAAAGTTCCCAGCGATATCTTTGTAAAAATATTTTAATTTATTTTTCAGGTTGATATAATTGACACATCATTTAAATTTTGAATAAATTTTATATGCATTAATATGTTTTTATCAGTAGAAAAATAATTATGTGACAAAATTATTTAATGAGTTTGACTGTAATAGTTATTTTATTAGTGTTTTGCTATCAAATAAAAAATATCTTTAAAAAGGATCAATAAAACATCTTCAAAATAGAATATCGTGTTTCAAAGCATATAATATTAAAATAGTGATACACAGTGATAATTAATTTATTGAAAATATAATTAATTTTTCAAAAAATTATTTTCGTCATGGAAATCAAAATTTGTATTCAGCTTTATTAATAAAGGATGCCATTTCAATTAACGAATGATTAATGACCAATTATCACTTCTGTAAGAGAACTATTCTTTCTTATTGTAACCACTACCTCTGTGTTTCACTTTGATATCCAAATTTTGAAAAATGATTTTAAAATATCTATTTGTTGCTTTCCCTGTGTCATTAGAACCGTAACAATTACTTAATTATACCATATAATTGTAAATGTAAAGTCAGTTGGGTAGAGGGTTAAAATGTTAATTGAAATAAGCCTATGATAATTTAAAATCAATTTATGAAGAAAACTTTTCGAGTTGGTCATATACTTTATATGATAATTAAACTCATTGCTAGTGGAACCACACTTTTTTTATTAACTATCACAAATGAACTGATACCTTTTGAAATTTATGAGTTATGTAGCCTTGGATTGATTAATATTCCTTTTTTTGTAAAAGCCTAAATTTAGAAAAAAATAAATATTTACCGTTTGATGGTGTACTTTACTCATTGAGGCATATTTATTGTAAAAATAATTAACCTTCGTCTTTTCAAAATGACAAAACAGTAACTATTCTTACATGAATATAAGGAATATCAGGTACAATCATGTAGCTCCTGTGATATATACGATTTTTGCGGACCTGACCTACAATATATACGGTACGACTGTACTCTAGCTATAATAGAAGAGACGTGGAATAAGTGTACATCACACAATCTATACAATATAAACGACAATTTCAAAAAAAAATCCACAACGAAAAAACAGCAAGCATCCTGCAATGTGACCAGTGGTCGCTGCTCACTGTTTTGCAACTGATCCTGGATTGGAAATAAACTACATATGTATCAAACCCAATCCTAAAGTATCAATGAAAGACCTCTTCTTGACAAAAACAAACAAATACTTTAAATTCAATTAATACAAATATCATCTTTGATAAAGACTCCTGGCTTCAGACAGGCATCAGGCACATTTAAACCGCGGGGTTAAACTAGGTTTTTGGGTCCAACCTTCCCCCTATTCATAATCAATAACAAAGCAAAAATTAACAAGCAGTACAAAAAAATCGGTAGAAGTTCAATTCAACAAGAAAGAACCTGAGACAAAAGGACAACAAGAAAATAACGGGACGTTATATTAATGCCAAAGGGTTGAAATGTTCCTAAAAATTTGATTATTCTCTGTTCAAGATATTGTCTTTGTTTCTCGCCAGAACAAGTTTCAAGGAGAACGGTTACCTGTATATCGTGGACGCTGTGGTTGGGCAAACAAAAGTGCTGACCGACTGGGCAATCTTCGCATTTAAGAACGCTCCGTCTGTGTTCGGCGAACTTGTCTCCTAGCCGACGGTAGGTTTCCCCTATGTAGATTTTACAACACTTGGCACAGCGGATGGCGTAGATAACATTTTCAGATATGCAGGTGAAACCGTTCTTCAACTTGAAAGTGTTTGAGGGACCGACTATCTGCTCAGTCTCCTAGGTGAAATTGCATGTAACACATTTAGGTCGACCACAACCCCTGGTGCCTGAAAAGTTGGAGCGAGGGCGTCTAGTGGCATTGTTGTAAGAGCTTGAAACTAGATGTTGCCTCAAACTCTTTCCCTTGCGGAAGGCAGTCAGGGGTGGCGAGGTAAACACATTCGACATGTGTTCATCCTCCAGGACAATGGATTTGAAGTTACGCAGCAGAATATTCCGTATAGCCAAATTGTGAGGGTGGTAAGTTAGAACCAAAGGTATACGGTCGTTCTTGCGTCTAGTCCTGGCCTCCAAAGCTTTGGATCGTGTCACCTGAGAGACAGAGTTGATGACTTTATCCAAGATCTTATTAGGATATCCCCTCTTGACAAAGAATGATCTCATAGTACTACTCTGAACGTTGAAGTCATCCTCGTCGCTGCAAATACGTTTAAGTCGTAGAAACTGAGACTTAGGGATGGCATCTTTGCAACTCTGAGGATGACAAGATTGATAATTCAGGTAGCAATGCGCATCTGTAGGTTTGTAAAATATAGAAATTACTATTTTACCATTTTTGATGCTGCATTCCAAGTCAAGAAACGAGAGTTTCTCTTGAGTGACGGTGAAGGTGTACTGGATAGCAGGGTGATAGGAAGAGACAAAGCTTATAAAGGAGTTAAGATCATCTTCACTATCGGAGGAAACACCAAAAAACATCATCAATATTCCGTTTGTATAGGTCTGGGACAGGACCAATGTATTCGGAAAACATTTTCTCCTCCAATACCCAACAAACAGACAAGCGAAACTAGGTCCCATCTTAGTGCCCATGGCAACACCACCAGACTGGGAATAGAATTCTCCATTGAACTGGAAAGTGTTGAGGTTGAGGACAAGTTCTGCCAACCTCAAGATAATATCAGTTTTAACATGGGGATTGGGTCTTCTGTCCAAGAAATGTTTCAAAGCAATCATGGCATCTTTATTAGGGATACTAGTATAGAGAGCAGTAACATCCATCGAGAACAATCGAAAGTCTTCTGGATTTTCTGGTTCAAAGAACTCCAGGACCTTCTAAACTATTGTTTTGTTTACCTTTTAACTAGCCACTGTACAACACCTTTTATTATTATATTTGTAAATACTATTATATTTCTTTTTATTATGTATACAGTTATATGCAAGGTATTGTTTTAATTTGATTGTGTTTGCCAACCATTTTGGGGTTTATAATGCACTTAAGTTTATCTGTAGTCGGTTTTGTCTTGAACCGGATTTGTTGCGTTTATGTCAAATTTAACCTTTTGGGCTATTCAAGAAATACACGTAGGCGGATAGGAACTTGTAACAAGTTGCATCACCCATCTGCAAGCGTATAGTTTTTCCTAGCCCGCTAATGATTTTTCCTTTAATAACTCGAAGTTTTAGCTCAGTTTGCATTCACGTGTGATCATGATTAATTTTAAATGAGAGTTTTCCTGCATGCGTTCTTTAGAATTGTGTATTTTTCTATGGAGAGGACAATATCTGTTTTTATATCTTTTCGTTATATATAACTTCTGTTGTTTTCAGCATTGTATGACATATTTATATAATTCCTTTCCTTTCATTCCAATGGGCACAAATTTCGCTCCTCTACTCGCCGGTTTACAATAAAAGAGACGACTTTAATTTTCAAATGATTAATTTTCCTTACCTGGAAAGTAACATACCTACTTCGCCTGCTTATGGTGCTTATATTTCACAACGTATTTGATATGCCAGGGCTTATACAAATTTTTCAGAGTTTTTTTATACTACACCGCTGTCTTCGTGACCGACTATTAAATTAGGGTTTAAAAAGAATACTTCTCATACGATCTCTTCTTTCGGTATCAACCGTCGATGGAAAAATTTAAAATCATGTCAAACTAAATGGTAAGTGATTGTTTTGATTAGTGTTTTGCTGATTGTTGTTCTGAGATGATCATCTTATAATCCCTAATATGTCTTGACAACCGTGTTGTGTGATGTGTTACTACCGGACCCTAAGATCGCAATGGAAGAGAGTGGTTTTGCGCGCTATAAAACCTAATTTAACCCACAATTTCTTTTTAAACTTTGTACCAAGCCAGGACCATTGCAATTTTCAATATTTCTGGTATGTTTTTCAAGCTTTGTCTTTTCTCTTGGATATTGAGATTGATCCTTTTAGTACGGTAATTTTGTAAATACCTTTATTTCTGTAATTTAGTTTACAAACTTTTTTTTGGTCCAATTCTCAAAAGGAAAAACACAGAAACCTTTTTATAATAGTTTGAAGAAGCAGATATAAGGAAAGACAAAACTGAATCAACGAATACTAGTATAAATCAAATTATAAATAGGGGATCCAGAAAATGAGGTTCCAATGTTTTCTTTTAAAAAATGACCCATTCATGTTTAATTCTGGTTGGAGCCCTTTCAAACATTTCTTGATCCGCATGTTTTAAAGCGACAAAACTGAATTGATATCATAGATCAAATTAACAATTTTAATAACCATAGATAACAACGGTATAAGATTCTATCCTGGTAAACCTGGCTTACTGCATTGGCACGCATCTCCACCAACCTGAGCAGCACACAGTATGTCGCATATATCTTCAGTCGTGGTTGTAGGCGTGGTGGTCACGTGTGTCGTTTTGACGGTTAAAGCTAGTGTAGTTAATACAGAAAGAATTTTTGAACTCGGGATCAGGGTGGAATGAACTTGAGGCATAGATGTTAGTTTGTTAGACGGTGTGGAAATTGAAACTTGGGCCACAGGAACTGTAGATGGAGAAGGACCTTGGGACGATTGTATTCTCTCAGATGGTGAGGTGGTTCCTTGCTGTGGTAATTTATCAGTGTTATAGGGCATTGTAGCGGAACTTATCTCCATTGTCGAAGTTTCGTCTATTCTTGTAACTTGTTCCTTTGAAGTTTCAATAGTCGTCAAACCCTGGGACGAAGCTATCATATGAGTAGTTGGCTCTTTACTTGAATAATCTGTAACTTGGGATAAATTCCCTGCTTGTTGAGTGACATTAGGAATCAGAAATCGTTCTCTTGCTGAAGGAGGTATTGTTGTCTTGGTACCTTGAATTATGGAAAAAAAGTCTTTATACTTCTAGCATTACAAACAAAACTGTTGTAAATTACTTCTTCAATACTCTTAATAATGGATGTATAAAAGAGCAAGGACATATCCATGATTCGGATGGATATTTCCATAGAATTTTTCAAATGCTACATGTTTTCAAAAAGTGAACACGAATAGGAATTTTGTTTTTGTCTCTGTCTATCTGATGTGCACTTTTCATTTTAATATAATTGGAGTAGATCTATGTAGTTTTTCATTTCCTATTTTAACGTAGATAAAGGATTTTCCCAAAATATTCGCACGTGGATATTTCTCTTTATTCACCTTTGATTTGTTGTTTTCAATATGTTTTGTTAGATATCAATTCTTGCAATAAAACTAAAAGAAGTAACATTGTATATCTACCTACAATTGCAAAACTGGAAGTCATTTTTAAAAGTTTCTAAGGTACAACCAGTCCCGCATCTTGATGTGCTCGCACTACTTTGTGTCGGATGTATCAACGCGGTCGCTTGACTTTGGTCCACAGTAGATTTCTCGGCTAGAAAGGAGGGTTCAATCGTTAAATGGTGATGGTTTGGGTGGTGTGTGTGATTGTGGTGCGGGGCTTTAGTGGGATGTTCATGTGTGTTGTGCACATGAGCTCGTTCTGTGTCACTTCTTTCTAAAAGAAAAGAAAACGATTTTTATATAACGATAAGGTTTTTACATAATATATAAATATATTACTATTACCACCAAAGGTTATAACAATATAACAGAACTAGTGTGTCGGTTATGTGTGATGATGCATAAACAAATCATTAATTGTTTGACGTGTTGTACGATTTTAAAGAACTATACGATACTTGTGAGTGGTATTTGTCCAAAAAATACTACTTGAGAGGCGGGTGTGTACCAGCTTCGAAAGCAGTATTTTGGCAAATGCCACATACAAGTATAGAATAGTACTTTAATCCCAACGAATATCCTTTCTAAAACCATAATACTAAATGTTTCTAAAGGTCATCATGATGTATGAAGTAGAGCAACGTGTGTGATGTCACAATATTACTTCTATCTTGTAGATTTTAGAGTAGGGATTTTCCGCAATTACCGTGGTAAATCAATAAAATACCACGGTACTAGAAATGGCAGGAAAAATACCACGGCAATACATTTGCAGGAAATAAAATCCATCGACAGCTACAATTAATTCCAGATATATTGAATATGCGGAAAATACTTTATTTGTTGACAAAATAAAACAATGCATTTTTATATAATGTGGAATAAAAAATGATATACTACATTTTTTTACATCAGTTACATCAGATAGATGCTTATTAGCTAGTTAGGTGTTCTAAAGAGAGTACTTCTACGTCCCGTTGTTTCTTGTCTCCTTGTCTCAGGTTCTCTCTTGTTGAATTGAAATTTTACCAATTTGAGTTTTAC
Source organism: Arcuatula senhousia (assembly GCA_963971305.1). Taxonomy (NCBI): domain Eukaryota; kingdom Metazoa; phylum Mollusca; class Bivalvia; order Mytilida; family Mytilidae; genus Arcuatula; species Arcuatula senhousia. The sequence goes on along the minus strand of OZ020311.1, from coordinate 7,834,016 downwards.
TGTGTGTTAGTTTGTGTTTTGTTATTGATTATCGATGGGGGAAGGTTGGAAAAAAAATGACTAGTTTAACCCCGCCACATGTTAAATGTACCTGTCCTAAGCTAGTAATCTTTATCAAACCTGATGTTTGTATTCGTCGAAATTATATTATTTTGTTCTTTGTCAAGATGGGGGTCTTCCATTAACACTAAATGATTGGACTTGAATCATATGTAGTTTATTTTCAACCCAGGACAATTGCAAAACAGCCACCGCTGGTCAAATTGAAGTTTGCTGGCAGTTTTCCGTTGTGGATGTTTTACATTGTCGTTGAAATTGTAGGTTATGCGTACATTTATTCCACATCTTATTGGATAATAAATCACAAATGTACATGAGCAAAAGAAAACCCAAGGCGATACCACATAACGATTAAACGGGGAAAACGATTCTCGGTTGTTTTAAATAGTTTTTCACCTTTCTGCTGTGCCGAAAATCTCAATGGTCACCTATATATTGTGTCTAACAGCCGAGTTGTACATGTTTTAGTGCTAATACAATTTGGTATTTTTTTCATTACCTTAAAAGTAGTGTAAAATGTTTAACCTAGTTTACAGAAGACTAAACAGTTGTTCTTTTATGCAGGTTTGTGTTGAAATCAGGATACCAAATACATTTTATTTCATAAACAAATTTATTCAAAAATCTTTTTTATCATAGGTTTGAAAATTATCTAAATATGGTTTTACTTTCATTATATATCTAGCTATTATTACCAGTTTTCTCCAGTGTGCAGCCAGAACAGCCTTTGTCATTAAGTGGGTAGGTCCATGTAGAAACAGCTAATCCTAGTCCAAGAAAAATCAACAGTATGTTTGTCATAATTTCTACAAATAAATGCAATAACTTCTTAAGTAAGGAAGCCAATCATTTCTTTAGATATAACAATATAAAATCCCAAAAATATCGCAATTTTAAAAAAGACACCCATTTTTCGTCTACATAAAACCATCTCTTTTATCAGAGGAAGTCCTAAAGTTCTTGAACCGCTATAACAACAATGTTTAAAATGTCTTCTAGCCTTTACCGGATTGGACATACTAAATTGGCAATTGGCAGCACGTGGTGCTAGGGCAAGCAAGAACTGCTTACTCTTCCAGTGCACCTGAGTTCACTCTCGTTACGACTTAAGTTTGCGTTAATTTCTGTTCGATTGAATTTGTGCTTGTATGAAGTTTTGCGTTTCTTCGTGCTGTATGCGTTCATGTTGACTGCTTTTGTGTTTTTAATTGTTTTGCATTTCTTCGTGCTTACTGCTTTTGTGGTTGCCACTTTTGACACTCGAATGCCCCATTGGTACGGGGCGCCGAATGGGACTGTTGTGATTTTGTACACAAAATATAATTTTGTCATAACAAAATCAATTTGGTCTGACAAAACTATGTTATCTAATTAGAACTACAATTTTGTATTGACAAAATTTGTTTCTGTAGACGAAATTCTGATATCAGTGATGACGAGCTTTTGTGTTACAAAATTGACTTTTGTTATTTAATTTACATATTGGGTAACAAAAGTCAATTTTGTATGCAAATAAGTTTATATTTGCATGCCTATTTGACAAAATTCAATTTTGTCATGACAAAAATGAGTTTTGTTCACAAAAATGAATTTTGTCTACAGAAACAAATTTTCTCAATACAAAATTGAAGTTCTCATTAGATTAACATAGTTTTGTAAGACAAAATTGATTTTGTTATGACCTCTTTGCTTCTTGCTCTAGCAAAAGAAATGTTCATCCAGGTTTAGGTGGCTTCCAAAATGTACAGCTAAAACTTCTGACATTTATATTTAATGACATAATGATTAAATTTCTCATTTTGTTTTACATGATTATATAAGTATATGTTTCTGTAGGTCCAACGTTCTAATTCGGTCGTTTGCTTTCTCTTTGTTATTTTTTATAACACGAAAGTTGTTGATCAGTTGCTATACAATGCAACCAAAAAGACAAAATGATTACCAATTTATATAAGCAACAGTTTTGATAATGTCAATGGTCTTTTACAATATGTCCAACAATAAAGGCGGATAAACCTGGGTTTACTACACATACTTCGAAATACTATCTCAAATTCGAATAAAGGTAAGTTGCTTTTTCACAATTGTAGTTCGGATTAAGCATTCCTGTTAGTTTTATCTATGGAATAATTTGTGTTATGCATTCAAACATTGCACCTAAAACTGTGATTTGGTTTGTGACAAAACCTACGTAGATCTGACGTAATTTAAATCTTCTTTTAACTCTTAAACATGATAAATTAAGGGCATTTAGTATGTGAAAATCACGTGAACGTAAGTTTATTTATATCTATTAGGCTATTTTAGTTTATATAATATAGTGTTGCTGATTTCTTTTTGTTTTGTTATCTTGTAATTTTGCGCTTTTGACTTTTGTGGCAAATCGTTTTGACTCTTCCTATCGTTGAACTTCTTTGACATTTGAATATCACATTGCAACGTTTTGCATCTTTCCATTTTATGTGAAGAATTATCGAAATGACCGCCAATTAAAAGTTTGCCTATTTAAACTAAACTGTTTGATTGAGTGTTTCTGTTGGATTTGGAATAGTAAAATGCATCATGCGCATTTGAGCATTTTTGGTCTCGCACTTGTATAAAATAAATGATTTTATTTATGTTACAAATCTATGTAAATCTGACGAAAAAAATAAATAAAATTTACTTAGGGCATTTAGTATGTGAAATTTACGTCAACTGTAGGTGTATTTATATCAAAAATGCTATAAGAGTATATGGTTCAACCGTTTTTAAGAGAAGAATGTGAACCCATGTTCGTAAAGGCAATTGCATTATCTTTTTTTTTTTCGAAAAACAAAAACATTAACATAAAGAAACACACATCATGACTGTTGATAAGGTTGCTGTTTTGTAGCTATATACTGTTAGGAGTGTCACCATTTTATTTATGTTTAAAACAGTTTTGTTTGTTGCTGACTAATTTATGTTTATTTTCATATTAAAGATCGTTATGAAACAGTGTCTGATACATTATAATCCCTAAAAAATGAATATAGAACAGATTTTTTAAAACATCTGCAAAACGATAAAATCACCAAAAGAACTTACCAAATACGAAATACTTATCACATTATGAGACAATATTGTCCACTGACTTCACATTTGATCATATTGGAAATCTTTCTTTTACTCATATCTTACTTTTCGATACTTGTTGTTGACAAATACTTAAATTTGTCCATTTTAATTTGAGGACACTAGGATATTATCTTCTTTTGATTACCTTTTGACGTGTGTTAAGATCTACATGGCAAATCCGACAAATCAATGTCTGTTTCTTATCGTTTTGACATACAAACACAATTTCATGACAATCACCTTTACAGATCGACATGCAGCAAAACACTGCTAAAAAAGAAGAAATACATGCATTAAAAACAAAATTTCAAGAGGACAACTTTGAATAGCACCTGACACGCACTTCGCCAATTTAAAATTTCATCAAATTAGGTATGGTGCAAGCTGTAAAAAAATCATCAAAGACAGGTGCTCTAAAATCAGAAATAAAGAAAGGAAAGCTGAATTTCAAATTTTGATATTAAGATATCTCAAACGAAGTCTCTATGACAACTATTTATGCTATTAGTACATAGATACTATGAAAATGAATTATTATGACTACAAATAAGTCTTAGTACCGAAGCCCACTTTTCGATGTCCTGATCTTAAGAGTATAACAATAAAGCTTTGTATTGTGATTGGTAAGGTCTTATTCCAAAAATAGATCGTTAAGTTAGACTTGTACTATCTTTATAACCAGGGAACCTTTATTCCAGTACAAAAAAAGCAAATGTACCATTGAGGTATCCGAATGTCAAATGTCCGAAAGTGAAGAGACAAAACCAGTAAACATCAACGACAAAAACAGACAACATGTAAAACATGGAAACACAAAATACTGAATGTCAACCAACAACGCGAACTCCAGTCGAAACAAGAGTGAACTCAGGTACTCCGAAAGAGCAAGCAGTTAATGCTTGCTATACAAATGACAACAAAGTTCCAGACAATAAATTTTGCTACGCCTGACGCGCGTTTCGTCTATTCAAGACTCATCAGAGGCGCTCTACCAAAAATATTGAAAATGCCAAACACTGTATGAATATGAAGAGCATAGAACAGTATAACCAAAAATACCAAACTGGGGAACCAAATTATTACTAAGATATTCAACCTATGTCTGGGGTAGGAAGAACCTTAGGGTTTAGACAATTTTGAAATTTAGACGGATAATTTAAAGCTTTGATGTATTCTCCAACTCAAAAGTGTTGGTGCCGGAGCGGGCTAACCTCGGGGAATTTAAACTCCACCAGCAGTGCTAACCTTCACGTGTGTTCGAAATACAAATGACAACAAAGTTCCAGACAATAAATTTTGCTACGCCTGACGCGCGTTTCGTCTATTCAAGACTCATCAGAGGCGCTATACCAAAAATATTGAAAATGCCAAACACTGTATGAATATGAAGAGCATAGAACAGTATAACCAAAAATACCAAACTGGGGAACCAAATTATTACTAAGATATTCAACCTATGTCTGGGGTAGGAAGAACCTTAGGGTTTAGACAATTTTGAAATTTAGACGGATAATTTAAAGCTTTGATGTATTCTCCAACTCAAAAGTGTTGGTGCCGGAGCGGGCTAACCTCGGGGAATTTAAACTCCACCAGCAGTGCTAACCTTCACGTGTGTTCGAAATACAAATATAGCACACCCGTCGCGTTGCCAATAGTCAATTCAGCGTGTCAAATCCAGTAAAGGAAGACATAACAAAACCCTATGACAAACCAACATCTGCACTCATCTGAGAGATCGAAATCCCATATTTGTCTACAAGTGCATGATGTCTTCCGTAAAATTTCTTGAGTGAAGACAGCAACCGATGAGCAACATAACCCTGTGTGAGCAATTTTTTGCGTCAGACGTGTCGCTTTGCTAAGGAAATCGATGTAAGTCCCGCATGCGCTGGAGTAATGAATCAATTGAGATACGTAGACTCCATAAGCTGGAGCGGACGGAATGTTGCTACACAAGAAGAGAAAGTTGACGATTGGAAAGTTGAAGTCATCACGTTTGTCATAGAGCCTTGTTGAAAGTCTTCCTTGAGATTCAATTTCGAGATGTAGATCTAAATATGAAGCAGACTTCCTAGAACCCGTTTTGCCCTTTATCACAAGCTCCTGGGGATATATGAGATGGAGAAAGTCACCAAATGAGAATTGTTTAGTGAAAGGACATCATCAATATAACGGAACGTGAGGCTGAAAGAGAGAGCTAGTCTTCGATCTTTTTTGTCTAGAAGAGATTGCAAGAAGTCTGCGACATATGAATGAAGAAACAAATCATCAAGCAAAGGTGCACAATTAGTGCCCATTGGAATCCCTATTGTTTGCTGACAAACACGTCCACCAACCTGAACAAATATGTTGTCAATAAGAAAGTTGAGCATGTCGATTATTTGGTCTTCTGTAAATTTGTTCTTTTACTTAGACTCATTGATGACAAAGTAAGTCTTGGTATAATTGACAACTAGATATTTGTACCTGCGTTTTCCATTCTTTTGAAAAAGCTGCGTTTAATCAGCTGTGCCAATCAGTTTCAGTTGTTCATGTGGAATAGAAGTGTAAAGTGTGGAGAAATCGAATGTTTTGATGCTGTTACAAGATGAAACTGATTTAGAGTTAAGAATCTCCATCAGTTCTTTCGAATTCTTCAGGATGCACATTTGATTGACACCATTTCTAGAATAACAACACTCGTAATATTTCTGCAGGCCGGATTTTATTGCCGTAAGTATTGAAGTCAACAGAACTGAACATTTGAAACACGGAAACACAAAATCTACTGAATATCAATTAACAACGTGAAATCTAGTCGTAACGAGAGTGAACTCAGGCTCTCCGGTAGAGTAAGCAGTTCTAGCAGATATCATAGTTCCAAGTTGACATTTCTCAGTTCCAAGTTGGCATGTCTTACTTCAGAGATGACATTTCTCAGTTCCAAGTTGGCATGTCTTACTTCAGAGATGACATTTCTCACTTCCAAGTTGGAACTGAGAAATGCCAGCTTGGAACTGCGAAAAAATTTTCACTTTCAAGTTGACATTTCTAAGCTCCAACTTGAAATTTCTCAGTTCCAAATTTCATTTCTCAGTTCCACTTGGAAGTGAGAAATGTCAGCTTGGAACTAAGAAATTCCAACTTGGAAGTGAGAAATATCAACTTGGAACTAAGAAATGTCTACTTGAAACTGATAAATGTCAACTTGGAAGTGAGAAATGTCAACTTGGTATTATGATATTTGTAGTTCCAATTGAGAGGTTAAGGCAAAATGAATGTGTTAGCTGCTAGCTTTTATATTATGTTCTACATTTACGTTTGAGCGACAGATTCTTATATCATAGTTTGTTGATTATTACATTGCTACAGTATCTAGTTAACATTTTAATCGAACAAAATCGTACCGATTGTTGAAGTCTGATTAACTGCATGGGAACCATATTAACAATTATATCCTATGGCGAATTCAGTTGGAAAACGGGACGATTGGTATTGAAATATACCATGCCTATAGGAAATACTCTTGATAATAGATTTGACTCTTTTTGTACAGTGCGACTTATTACAAAAATAACGAGCATCGACAGATCTACTTTTCATTATTTTGACGTCACTATTTATATTTTTCTTGACTTGAATTGTTTTGCAAATTACTTTTAAGAATAGTGAAAATTTCCTTTTACAGAAATCTGTATTGTTTGTCAGAATAATTATAGGAAAAATGAAATAAAAAACGTCAATATTTTCTCTCCAAGCGCCAATGAGAAGACAATTTTATTTGGGTGTTGAAGCGACACGAGCAAAAACGAGAGCATTGATTCATTTTAAAAATCTCGACATAAAAAAACAATTGTTTCCTCTTTTTTATTATTTTAATATTCGGATGATCTTGATTATATGTAAATAAAGAATCAATGTTTTACTAAAATGAACATTAACTTTAGGCTTAAAAAATGACACTCGCAAAGCTTTAGAAATTGTTATCATAATTATCACTATCAAAATTGAAATGGATTGAATATTAATTTTAAAATAGGAAAATAAGTCATAAATACATTGAATTTAATAAAGCGTATTTAGTATCGTAAAATAATTTAGTATTAATATGTTATTGGAATTGGTACTTTATCTTGATTCATTAGACCAAAATGTCAGATGTTTTTGGGATACAGTTAATTAAGTATTATTGATATGTTTTGCTTTGATTTTATCTCTCTTAACTGTCATCGTAGTTTTACATTGTGGACACCATTTATGAAAAATTTTCATTGTTGAAATACTTGAAACCGTATCCAAAGTAATTATAGATGTAAAAGTATTCAATGAAACGATAACGGGCAGAGCCCGTATCGATTTCGTATTATCCCCTTCTTCACATTAAGATAAATTATTGTCTCGTTTAAAAGGTGAAATAAACGTGGAAAGTGATAATTTAAAAGGTGACATACGATTTGATATAGTAGATATAATATTATCATGACAGTACTTCATCGCTTAATTTGTTTACCTCTACACCGCCCACAATAAATTAATGGATCTTTTCATATAGACATTTTTTTCAAGGAACAAAACTGAAAAGCTTCAGGATGTGAACCGTGAGGTTCTAAAACATATTTGTATAAAAGTAAGATAGTCTAAAGACAAGACCATAAATTATTGAGACATAAGCTAGCAAAACAACATCGTAATAAGATATAACCGACATTATTGTATGAATGAAGCCCTATAAAAATGAATAGCAGGAAATCTGTGGCAATTTATTCCCACGATGTATAGCTGTTTAATTTATATAAACTCATTTTTGCATGTTGGTACGTGTTGACATTGGTTTTGTGTTGTCTTACACTTATTTTCTTACTTTCGTTCGCGTTGTTCTATGTCCGAAGATGACATTGTGTTGACTTTTCTGAGAATTCTTGGCTCGTGTGTGCAACGTTTTGTGTCGACTGTGATTAAGTGTATAGATGTTGTCTACTTTTATTTTGTATTGTTGTGTTTAATATTTCTATTTAGAAGAACAATGGCAATTATTCATATACATATGTTTAAATTAACAAAGTCAAATATGTTAGAATCGCTTTTTTTGTTATGTTGAATATGAATTATTTTGTATGTGTTGTTAAGTTGTTAATTGATGTTTTAATTTTTCTAACTGTGTATAATCTTCGAAAGGCTTAGTTTTTTATCTTTAGTTGGTGTTTTGTGCTGACTGATGTTTTATGTGTTTTTTTTCATTTTTTGTTTGCAAAGCGTTTTTGTATTTTATGGTTATAGTTGTTATCAATTTGTACTTTGTGTCCCCTAAACACCGGCAACCATTGGTTCACCCAAAAACTACTGTTAATGGAAACATCCATCGTATAAGCCGTTACCAATATCAAATTTCCCCACGAAACTGAAAACATGAAAATGCGATTTTCCTTTCTCAGTTTATTGAAAGGACATTTTAAAGAGTTTGACTTTGCTATGCTAATCGCGTTGTTACAAATCAGTATATCTAAGCTTTTACTGACTTCTGGAAAATTATTATTTCAATCTTGAATAATATATTAAAAAGACATTAAATTCATTTGAAAGGGGTTTAGAAATTAAACAAAATCAAAACCGAACCGATTTTCTTTTAGTGAAACCTGTGCAGAAGTGGGAAAATTAATTAAATGAAGATGACAAAAAAAAGTTTTACTGGTATATGATTCAATGGCATACTATTCGTAAACATATCTATACTCATCTCGAAAATTTTTATTTCAACTAACAATTCATTTAAACATCTAAATTGTCGGTTTCGTCTTCCATGTGGTATCTCCCGATGGTAAATCATTCCTTTAATTGAATATCGAGGACTGTGCATGCTCATTGGCAGACGCTATCGTGGACAAATGTATCCTGAACACGTAACGGTGGTCACTCCAGGAATGACCATATCGCATTTGTCTAGTGGGATAATGAAGATGATTTATCTAGTTAAATATTTTCTAGATTATTGGTTTGTTGTAATAGTACCCTAAATGGAGCAACTGTCAGTTGAGTCATCCAGTGTCAGGTGGACATTTATGTGAAACATTGATTAAATGTCATAAGTTGTTCTTGTTATTAAACTTATGATTTTGAAATAGACATAGTAATATCCTCTTTAAGAACAAACTATATGATATGAATTTCCCTATATTACATGAGTCCATGTATCAAACACTGATATTTTTTAAAGACTATTTGAATAATATTTTGGGAAGGGGCTAAACAAGACAAAAAACATATTTCGTCAATATATAAGATTTTTATAAGATTTGAAAGTATGAAATTAATTATGTTTCGCTCCAATATAAAAGAAAGTAGAAAAATAACGTCTTTATTTAGGATTGCAGACTTTGTGTACATAAAATATACGTTTTGAATAAAGGTAATTACAAAGTTTGGAGGATTAATCTCAGTGTCCAAAGAAAAAGACAAAAAATAAAGACATGCAAGATACATTTAAGATCTCAATGGTCCTGACTGGGTACAGGAATTTGAAAAAAAATGATTGATAAGATTTGATTTTATGACGCGCCAAACCTTCCTTTTACATTGCGATCTTAGGGTCTGGTAGCAACACAAAACACAACACGGTAGGTATATTCAGGTGATGATCTCAGTACAATAACTTGCCAAAAACTAATCAAAACGATCACTAACAATTACGTCTTACTAATATAGAATTTTTCACCAATGGCTGATAACGAAGGAAGAATGTTTTAGACTAAGAGATTGTATGCGACATATTTTCTTTTAAACGTGGTCTAATTGTATGCTCAAAGTGATTACAGTTAAGTGTTTCCTGCATTGTGTGTTTCTTCATTTTTGTTGTTTTTTCTTTGTCTTCCCGGACTTCTGATATCCAAGTGCTTCATTCATCTCAGTCTAAATGATAAATTACATTTGATTTTAAGACGCCCCAAACCTTCCTCTTACAATGCGTTCTTAAAGTATGGTAGTTACACAGAACACAACACGATAGGTATATTCAGGTGATGATCTCAGTATAAAAACCTGCCAAGCACTAATCAAAACGATCATTAACAATTACGTCTTACATAATTTTGAATTTTTCACCAATGGCTGATAACGAAGGAAGAATTACATAATTTAGAATTTTTCACCAATGTTTTAGACTAAGAGATTGTATGCGACATATTTTCTTTTAACCTTGGTCTAATAGTCTGATCAAAGTGATTACAGTTAAGTGTTTTCCTGCTTTGTGTGTTTCTTCATTTTGCTGATATGTCTTTGCTCCTCGGACTTCTGATATTCAAGTGCTTCATTCATCTCAGTCCAAATTAACATCGAACTAATACAACATGAATGTAGGTAGTTATATTCAAAATTTTGCTTTTTGCAAATAAAAAAAATTAAACCAACAATTGATTAAGACCACCTATTACAAACAGTGGTAATTAATTGGACTGTCCTAAACATGGATTATTTATTCGATGCCATCGTGACAGCTCAATTTCCATAAATATCCCAATACAAAAATATATTGTCTGAAGAACGAGACCAACTTAAAGTCTCCTGCTATGATTTTAAATGTAAATAATATATTGAATTACTTGAATTGAAATAAGCTCGTTTTTTTCTTGTATGTCTCAATTACTGAAATCGTATAACGTTTTTGATGGTCCCCATAGGATATCTGATTTGTTCTTGATTGTTTACCGTTATTTATGGGTGTTGTAAACGTTATTATTCTTTTAGTTACATAGCATAAAACCAAGTAGGTTCTGATAACCAACGTCATGTGTATTTTTTTTAGAATTGATTATTTTCAGTTATTGACGGTCTTTCAAAATCTTATTATTTACCTATACCTGGAACTCTGTGAAGCTCTCCTTGCCGACCTGTTTTATACTCTTACTAGACTGAACTTCAGGAACTTGTATAGAACAAGGAGGCGAAAGAGGCAGGGTCCTTTCATATCATTTCAAGATATATGTATGATGGCTCTCCGGTTTGGGTTGTCATTTTTGGATCTACATCTAGAATTTCACTCAGGTGGCCATCTCAGTAAATAAAAGGTTATAACAAAATTACCGAACTTGGAGAATGAATCTCAAATGTTCACGAGATAAGACAAAACAAGGAAAACATACCGGACAAATTGGAGGCAGCAATGGTCCTGACTTGGTACATGCATTTAAAATAAAATAGATACGATAAAAGTTGGACTTTAATTTAATTTTCAAATTGTTAATTTTTCCTGTCTGTGGTGTTTATATTTCAAAATGTCCAACTTTCTTTCTCTATTTTAAAAACTCTTCAGTATCCCAGCTACCCGGGGCTGGCACATCATTACCAAATTGTTACCCTATAGAAAGCACACTGACCCTCTGCTTCAAAGAAATCCTTTTTTTAATAACTGTATGTCTGACTAGGTTATGTGTGAAACAGGAGTGAGACAAGGTGAAAAAAAAAACTTATTTGATTTAAGGGCTAGAGCTATTTTTTTCTGATTTTTTTTATCCAACACATTTGTCCCGTGTGTGGCCTTTTGACCAAGGTTAAATGATAAGAAAACACGACTCATATTGTCTCTAATTTAGTTTTTTGTTTCGCTCTATATCTCTTATATGTCTCACAACATCATTTCACAGTTCCTGGTTGATAACAGTATAATGATTTCGCTATGAGAATCGGTGGTCTTTTTATGCCAGTCATTAGGTATGAGAAGCGTTAGTCTTTTTATAAATTCATTGCCATATGAAAATTTGAAGAAAAAAACATTTAATAAACAAAGCCTGGTGCATAACTTATTGCTAATTATATCATATTACTTTATATGATTATGAATAATTTTCAGATAACTTTAAACAGATCGTAATATTTACAACATCCCATGTATTCAATTAATTTGCCAGAATATATGTAATGATTTTGATATAAGGTTCGGTGGTCTTTAATATCTCATTTAAGTGAGCGCAGATTATCATAATTTTCCAATGGCCTCGGTAGACCGCGGGTCGGGTCAGTGCACGAGCCATTTATAAAAATTTACTCCTTTATCTAACTAGCATTGAGTTGAAATCTCCATATATAAATGCCAAAACGAAGAAATAAATAACCGAAGCTATTTATCAGTTAATAAAAGATCAGATTTTAAAATGTGAAGTTGAAAAATACAAATTTGCGTAAATGACATTAATGTTTATTTTTATATTAAATCTATACATGGAAAATAATAAATTAACAACAATATTGATATTTCATATGTAAATTTTAAGCAAAAAACATGAAAAGGCATTTTTTTGCTTTTTTTCAACACAGGTGTCAAAAGATTGTATCATGGCCATAACAATAAATATTAAGGTAAACTGACAGGAATTAAAGATATCATCGGAGTTTAATAATCTTTATGACCAAATAATGTTATGAAAAATTGAAAAATATATCCACATTAAATATGCATCTATTCCAAAAGAGTATTATTCCCTTGTATAACTTTATTAGATATAACTTTCAAAATAGATTTTTTTTCTACTTCATAATAAATTCATCGCCATATTAAAATTTGAAAAACATTTAATAAACAAAGAACGATGCATAACTTATTACTAATTTTATCATATTACTCTATATGATTATGAATAATTTTTCAGATATCTTTTAAAAGATCGTAATATTTACAACATCCCCATGTGTTCGGTCTTTTTTCAATACGGCCTACCATATTACAAAACCCATGAATCATTCGGTCTTTATTTGACGACAAGATCTAAGTGCTCGTCGTACTTTCATTAAACTTTATTTATCTGCAATGAGTTGCTTGAGATAGCAGCCGTGAACACTGATATACATACATGTTTAACATAAAATACCATATGCAGACAGTGTTTAACATATGTTCAACAGTTGGGCTTATGTCTGAACAGAACATAGCCTTGTGCAACATACATATATCATTATGATAAATGCGACAGTGAGGATGGACAGAATCGAACAAAATTATTAAACTTTTAAGTATTAAGACAAAAATCTCAAAAGGAATCATAAGTTTTATACAACAAAGTTATAAATTAAGAGTACAAAATATAAATATTACAAAATTATATTGAAACGAGATCATATTGGGGCACTTGTCGAAACTCCAAGGCAAAAATAGCAACAATTCAATGAAACAACCATAATAAAACCCACAGAAAACAAATGAATGCAATCAACAACCAGATTTCGCATTGAAATGGGAGGGAACCAAAGCCTGGATTTCATAAAACATCTTAACTTTGAGTATTTTCTCAAATTTATATAGAATTTTCCCAAGAGATAATTTGAGTGAAGGAAATTCTCAAATTTGAAATGTTTTACGGAACCGGGCCCAGGTGCTCCAGAAGGTTGAGCAGTTCCTGCTTGTCGCAATGAACCTGCGGCAAAGCCAACGAGTGTTTTAATCTATTATCGAATCAAAGCATATCTTGAACAGAAAAGGGGGTCTGTTTGGCCGAGTGGTCTAAGGCGCTGGTTTGAATACCACACACACTATTGATCATTAGCCGATCACCTCTCATCTGGTGTTCGAGTCCCGTGTGTATTCCACAAAAAGGACTCCCCCAACTGTATGTGATTAGGTTTGTCAGTTACCTGCCAAAGGTCGGTGGTTTACTCCGGGTACTCCGGTTTCTTCCACCATTAAAACTGGCCGCCCTTCATGGCCCAGGTGTGTCGATAAAGGGCGTAAAACACCAACGAACACACATGCTTGATAAAAACCTTCTATAAGTCGGAGTTGTCAGATTAAACCTGTAGAAGAGACCCTTACCACTTCATGACCAGTGATTCAGGCTCCTGGGAGCCTCTTTTCCTTTCCTATGTACGATTAAAATAAATAAATGAAATGATAATATTTTACGTCCTTATTCGTTATTTGAGCTGGTTCAAAATATAATTCCAAAAAAGGAAATCAAATTAAACTAGGTATAATTGTGTTGGGATGCCAACACACAAGTCGCCCAAAATCGCCTTGGATAGAGTTCCATTCAAATCAGTGCGTCAAAATAAGTCTAGAAATCAAATTTCGTTGAAATCGGACTAAGTTGACATTTTCAGGGGGGCGGGTGTAGTAAAATGGCCGCCATTTTGAAACTGTAAGTCGGATTTCAAATCCGGTCGCAGATTTGAGCTCAGCATACCCGCTTTACCCAGATGACCAATTTTCAAGACGATCCGATGAAAAAAATTTTTCCGCCCACTTTTTCCGACGGCCGCCATTTTGAAACGGCGGCCATCTTGAAAATTTTAAAAGTGCATTACACAACTTTGAGTGACCCACTATCCAATCCAAAAAGTGTTATTCAATTTCCTTGAACCGTTTTCTTGTATTAGGGAGGACAAATTCTCGATAAAGAATCAGAAGAATAATAATAATAAGAATAATAATAATAATAACTAGGTATAATTGTGTTGGGATGCCAACACACAAGTCGCCCAAAATCGCCTTGGATAGAGTTCAATTCAAATCAGTGCATCAAAATAAGTCTAGAAATCAAATTTCGTTGAAATCGGACAAAGTTGACATTTTTAGGGGGGCGGGTGTAGTAAAATGGCCGCCATTTTGAAACCGTAAGTCGGATTTCAAATCCGGTCGCAGATTTGAGTTCAGCATACCCGCTTTACCCAGATGACCAATTTTCAACACGATCCGATGAAAAAAAAAATTCCGCCCACTTTTTCCGATGGCCGCCATTTTGAAACGGCGGCCATGTTGAAAATTTCAAAAGTGCATTACACAACTTTGAGTGACCCACTATCCAATCTCACAAGTGTCATTCAATTTCCTTGGACCGTTTTCTTGTATTAGGGAGGACAACTTTACGATAAAGAATCAGAAGAATAACAAGCTATAATTTGTGTTGGGATGCCAACACACAAGTCGCCCAAAATCGCCTTGGATACTTTTTCTTCCCATTCAGTGCAATAAAATATGTATAGAAATAAAATTTCATTGAAATCGGATAAAGTTTACATTTCTAAGGGGGGCGGGTGTAGTAAAATGGCCGCCATTTTGAAACCGTAAGTTGGATTCCAAATCCGGTCGCAGATTTGAGTTCAGCATACCCGCTTTACCCAGATGACCAATTTTCAAGACGATCCGATGAAAAAAAAATTTCCGCCCACTTTTTCCGATGGCCGCCATTTTGAAACGGCGGCCATCTTGAAAATTTTAAAAGTGCATTACACAACTTTGAGTGACCCACTATCCAATCTCACAAGAGTTATTCAATTTCCTTGGACCATTTTCTTGTATTAGGGAGGACAACTTTACGATAAAGAATCAGAAGAAGAATAATAATAATAATAACTAGCTATAATTTGTGTTGGGATGCCAACACACAAGTCGCCCAAAATCGCCTTGGATACTTTTTCTTCCCATTCAGTGCAATAAAATATGTATAGAAATAAAATTTCATTGAAATTGGACAAAGTTCACATTTCTAAGGGGGCGGGTGTAGTAAAATGGCCGCCATTTTGAAACCGGAAGTCGGATTTCAAATCTGGTCGCAGATTTGAATTCAGCATACCCGTTTAACCCAGATGACCAATTTTCAAGACGATCCGATGAAAAAAAAATTTCCGCCCACTTTTTCCGACGGCCGCCATTTTGAAACGGCGGCCATCTTGAAAATTTCAAAACTTGATTACACGCCTTTGAGTGACCCACTATCCAATCCAACAAGTGTTATTCAATTTCCTTGAACCATTTTCTTGTATTAGGGAGGACAACTTTACGATAAAGAATCAGAAGAATAATAATAATAATAATTAAAAATAATCGTGTTGGGATGCCAACACACAAGTCGCCCAAAATTGCCTTTTGATAGTATTCCATTCAATTCTGTGCATCAAAATATGCCTAGAAATCAAATTTCGTTGAAATCCGACCACTTTGAAAATTTGCCGATTTTTGGCCGCCATTTTGAAACGGCGGCCATTTTGAAAATTTCCAAACCACTTGCACAACTTCAGATGGTGCTTAATCACTCTGCAAAGTTTCATTAATCTCATTCAAAGCATGTCAGACTATACCTTCGGACAAAATTGATGATTTTTCATGGGGGGCGGGTGTTGTTACATGGCCGCCATTTTGAAACGACCGCTCGGACAAAAATTTTGATTCCAGATTTGAGATCAAGACACCCTATTTACCCTTAGATAACATTTTGAAGATGATCCGATAAATATTTCTTGATGTTACTATTTTTAGAACGGCAGCCATTTTGAAATGGCGGCCATTTTGACACATTTGTCCGACCACTGCAACCCCGCTTTAGATGATCTATATGTGTGCCAAATATCAAGCCCCTATCTCAATCACTGCTACGGCAATCCTCCGGAAAAGTAACTGTTAAGAAGAATAATAATAATAATAATAATAATAATAATAATAAGAAACGGGGTAAAAACAATAAGTCGCCAAAACTTAGTTTTGGGCGACTTAATAATAATAAGAAACGGTGCAAAAACAATAAGTCTCCCAAACTTTGTTTTGGGCGACTTAATAATAAGAAACGGTGCAAAAACAATAAGTCTCCCAAACTTTGTTTTGGGCGACTTAATAATAATAATAATAATAAGAAACGGTGCAAAAACAATAAGTCTCCCAAACTTTGTTTTGGGCGACTTAATAATAAGAAACGGTGCAAAAACAATAAGTCTCCAAAACTTCGTTTTGGGCGACTTAAATATTATTGGCAGCGTGTGTGGTGCCAATCTATAGCTTCACGTGCTTCACGGCTTATTTTACAGCATATCAAAACACTAAACATTACCCAAATATCAAGTGTTTGGTAGAAGTCACGTCTCGGCGTAATAGGGTAAAATTAGGGGTGGTGCATTGTCAGTTGTAAATCTATATTTTATTACATTACTCCATTATTTGAGATAATGTTCTCTAAATAATGCTCCCCGTGAGTTTTAGTCCTAAAATGGATAACTCAATTACCTAACGACGGGGAGTTTTTATCTGTCCGTCTTTAAAACTCTATATGTTCACAATAACAACGACAAATGCACAGTTTGGAACATAACGTCTTATTCAATGTCTTTATTATAGAGAGGCCTTAGCTATCACAAGGCACACTGCCTGACTCCAACCTGGCTGTTCAACGCTTTATTATTTGTCAATGTATAGTATAATTGGAACAGTTCTGCAGTGACATTTTTGGAATTCCAAGACTAGGATTGAAATAACGATTTTAGATGCACCCGTTGTCTTTTGGTAATGCATTATCCAATTGTATTATTATCCTGGTTAAAATTGTCATTGCTATACAGTACAATAGTTGTACCTGTATCATACCAAAAAACTGCCAAAATTGTTTTTACGCTGATCGTGAAAAATCTTGGCTTGTGAGAAGGACAATGACTGAAAAAGAATTATTTAACCCCCAAAATTCAAAGTTACATTGAATTGAGCTGAAAATATGAAATATGTATCTTCGTGGTATTGATAGTGACTCAAACATAGATTTACCAAAAACTATTGAAATATTGCACATTTTTTTACACAATTCTTCATGTTTTCAGCAAATCACATACGCCACTTTTGTCCAATTTTTCATTATTTTAAAGTACAATATACCGGTATATTTTGAGTGTTAAAGCATGCTCTTAACATACATTGTTCTTTATTTTTATGTCAAAACCATCCATTTTCTTCATACTTTTTTCAATTTATTAAGTATTTGATTGGGATAAACAATGCAGTATAATATAACATGAAACACCGATAAATAGAAAAATAAACTCTCATACGGTTCTCAACTTTGACTTTGACTTTTACTTTTGACTATTTGACACATTACAATTGGTTTTATGCTTTATGAGCTACATGTGTATTTTGTTAATGTCTATGGAATTAATGTCTTTGAATTCATACACGTTATTATAATACGATGCAATTTTATGTTTTCTTATTTGAGTGATCAAATCTTTTTTTTTATTCTGATTTTTATTATTTTACTGTTTTAGGATTTTACTATTTTAGTTAGGGGGCATGAATTTGTGAAAATCTAAAAGCGTTTGTACGTGGATTTTGTACAAACAAACATATTTTTTGTCCATTTAAGGGGGCGTACGTCTAGTATGCCTTTC
This sequence comes from Arcuatula senhousia, assembly GCA_963971305.1. Taxonomy (NCBI): domain Eukaryota; kingdom Metazoa; phylum Mollusca; class Bivalvia; order Mytilida; family Mytilidae; genus Arcuatula; species Arcuatula senhousia. The sequence goes on along the minus strand of OZ020311.1, from coordinate 7,815,755 downwards.
CTTGGACCCGCGTCTAGGTAAGGTTTTAGCAGAAAAAAGGCCCCTTATTCCCTTTTATATACGAGCTATCCAGAGTTATTGAAATAAGTTTGTAGATCCAGATTTTACAACACATTTATTTTTAGCTTTTGTTTTGCTTTTCATATATTTAAAAAAAAAATGTCATGTTATTTTTCTTGTATATTTTGTGAGGACCCCTCTTTAATTTTTTGTTACCACTCTTCTGTAGCTTATCTTTAAAAATATAAATCTTTGCATGTCCATGGTTTTACATAAAATAAGTTATAAACAGTAAATTGATAGCTTCCATACAATTATTAAATCTCAATATCAAATATTAATTTTTCTTTCACTCGTTTTTGATCTCATATCAAATTACCAAAACATGTATTTATTATTGTCATTTCGGTAACTATTGCTGGGTTTTATCATTTGTAAAATCTGAAAAGCGACAAAATAAGTACTTTATAAAAATCTCAAAATTCAGAAATTATAATGTTCGAAAATCCCCATGATAGAGATGTTACAATGATAGACTCATCTCTTGAGAGTTGTCTCTGTTTAAAAGACATTCATGGCTTTTTAAAATATTTCATCTTCGTAAAACTTACCAATAATCGTGATTTTATCTTTAATAGAAAGTAAATAAAACGTATAAGAGTAAAGCCCTTATAAATATAAGCTCAACAAAACAAAAGTTTTTTTTTCACCCAAAACTTCATTACCGTATATAGGACAGTCTGACAAAAAAAAACCTAAAATTATCGTTGCTTATTGTGGTTTAGCTGTAATATGATGTGTTTGTGTGTGTTTTGCGATTTGTTTTGTGATATTTTTTTGTCTACCAATTTTTAGACTTAGGTGGTCACATTCGATTGCCCTATAGTACACCTCTACTGTACCAGTTAAATAAACAACCATACTTTATATTCTGTCAACACTGTATAAAGATTAAGAAATGGACTCTGTTTAAAATATATATAAATTTTAACGCTTTTACTTTCTTTAAGATGGATTGGAACGGTCGGTGATCATTGTGCACAAGATGGAAAATGTAATTCTCGTCTTTCCGGTTTAAGCCAGGAATGGTACATGACATAAGTTGTGTATATGCTTGTGATGCGACTATAGACCAGTACCGTCGCTAGCTTTCAAATATGGTGTTGCGGGCGAGGGTATAGGAGAACGCAACCCCCGGCTGGAGAAAAAGTTCTAAATTTGGGCACCTTTTGGTGAGTTTTGGTCCATTCCAAAAGAGTTTTTCATTATTTTTTTCCAAAAAAGGGAAAACGATCACATCCAATGCACTCCCTTCCGACGGCCTTGTAGACTATGATCTATCTAAATAACAGTTATAACAAAACGGTTCGCTATAAAACAGGTTAAGATAGTCTCTTAGTAGAACCTTAGTACGTAAGCACACTGTGTTTCAGCTGAACCCAAATACTAATAGACTAAAGATTCTTATAATATATAACGCTGGTCAAAGCCTGCTTGTGACTTAAGGATGAATTTGCAATAAAAAGTATGTGTCTTTGCTTTATTTCAGTTCTATATTTTTCATGCGAGTTTGAGTATATGTATTCTATATACTTTGAGACGATTGTTGCTATGTATTTCGATGGGTTTTATCCATATATTCAGGTAACGTTAAGGACCGACCATTTAAGTGGTACTCCACCTAAGAATCATGCAAAATTGAAGAAAAGTGATTCATCGATAAAAAGGCTACAGTGGTTTATTTTTAACAAAAGATAATTCAAAGTATACAAAATAAGAAATAAATAACAATTTGCTAATAACTGTCTGGTCCTGGGAGAAATCTTGCCATTTTGTTACAATGGTTTGTATTGAAATTATTGACAATTTTAAGAGTTATCTCCCTTTCTTACAATTTTCCAATGCATTCTATATATATTTTTTCTCTCAGGACCAACGCTTGTTTAATCTAATTAATTACATGTCATTGTTTGAATGTAAATATGTTATATGTTGTATTGTGTTTGCTTGACCCCCATGGGTGTAATTTGCAAATAAAGTTATTATTACTTGTTTGGAAAAAGAGTACAAGATATCGAATCAGGGTGCTACTAGGAGTAACATATAAAAAATAAAGTGGTGTAGGCTTTCCACCCATGAATCGCTTTTTGCATGTTTCTTATAAAAAGTGGTACTTAACTTGAAGTGGGAGGGGGGCTTGTTTTTTTTGTTTTTGTTTTTCTAATTTTCTGGACACGATGAAAAATATATATTGGCAGCAAAGGTGAAGAAAACAAAATATTCTGAAGAAGGATTTCTGTAATATAAAATAGTGTTAATATTGGAAAAAAGATAGTTTGTCGCAACACCTTTAAAAAATAATTATTTTTTCTGCGCGCGGAATTTTTTTTTTGGACGAAACAAAAAACCAAGCCCCTCCCTCAAGTTAATTGATCGGTCCCAAAACTGTTCACATTAGAGATGTCTTTCGTTGCAGTACCCCATATAGTCACTTTAGATTGCCTCATCAGAGAATGCTTACGAAAAAGCCTACTTGTTTGACATAAAGGCTAAATTGTTTCTCATCAGTCAAACGATATTATATTTCAATTACAAGCTGTAAATTTTAATCAAAGTACTTTTATCAACCAGAAAGTATTTGATGAAAGTATAGGATAATAAACGAATTATTAAAGTCAGATCCGTAAAATAATTTCCATTATTAAAATAATAATAATAAAACGCTGGGAAAGTTTGCATACCTATAAAAATCATAAACCTTTTATACTGAAGATGACTTGGCACTCTGGGACAAAAACCAAGCGAGAGTTAAACCATAATGTTATCACATAGCGTGTCTTTTCGGTTTCATTGTCATGATAATGTTTTAAATGTGAGGAAATCTGACACTGCCAAATCAATTGCATATTACGAGCGTCACATTTGACACAGAAATTGCTAACACAGGGTTATGTTGTTCCACGGATGCTGTCTTCACTCAAGAAATTTTACGGTAGACACCATGCACTCGTAGACGAATATGGGATTTCTATCTCTCAAATAAGTGAAGATGTTGGTTTTTCGTATAAATTTGTTTTGTCTTCCTTTACCGGATACACTGGAAATTTATATGAAATTTTGGAACAATGAAAAGCGATATTGATCAAAATTAACACGTAATTCTCTTACTTCCGTTTATCCTAACAATTATGACATGCGCAAATTTCAGACGCGACTGCTTGTGGAGTTTGTTCTCTAGTATAACCTTCCGATTTTTATGTTATATAATAGAGGTACATGTAATTCATTTTTTTTTTCAGTTACACTCTGCGTTGAATTTGACAAATATGCTTTGTCAGTCCTTTATTTGCTGCATGTGTCAAAAACTGTAAATAATGTAAGATCCACATTGAGTCCCATACCATACAGGATCCAACAAGTATCGTTGCGACACAAGGAAGATATCAAATATAAGCATAGAATAGTGTGGAATAATTTGGTATCCTGTTGACACCGTAGCGCATCAGGCACAGTTATAGTAGTGTTTACGGTACATTACTGCAGTTCGTTCATTAACAAATGCATGCTCAGTTTGAGTTGTCGCTGTTCAAATTTTCATAAAACAAAATTTAGTTATGAAAATTTCCGAAAAATCAATTTTATATTGATCAATCTATGTGAACCCGTATACGTTAAAGGAAACCTGATTTCAGCAAATGGCGTATATTTTAGATGACCAGGACCAAGTATTCAAAAACATCTAAAAATCCATGTTGCTTTCAAACGAATCCTGGTGACTTTTGTTTTACATATGAGTCCAACAATACATTAAAACAATAAATTTGCTGGGATAAAATTCTTCATGTGCCAACTTCTGTAGGCTTTTGCCTGATTTCTACATGGACAGCCTCTTAAAATCTTTCAAAGAATCCATGTACCGAAAGAAGCAGAGAAGCTCTGGTGGGGCATTTGAATGTCTAAAATCCGAGGGCAATGACAAAATCAGTAAAACGCATACAAATATTACGAAGAAACAGACAATATTAAAAGACACAAAAACAACTGAATAGCTATCAACAACTCAAACCCGATTCGTGTGAATCGGAAGGGTAAGCAGTTCTAGCTTATTGTAACTCACATGTCGCGTTGTCTAACAGTCAATTCGGTGTGAGATTGTTTTTTAACTAAAGGAATTATCAAAAAAAGGATGTTCACTTCTAGGCCAGAAACGTATAAACATACATGAAGATTGTAATCTTTATTCATTTCTTTTTCTAACGCCATTTTCAAACAATTTTACTATGTTTGGTCTGTATTTGATACGGAATGATTGTATAGCCCCTCGGCAATCAAGTTCAAGGCCAATGTATTTTTAGTATCGGAAGTCTTCTTCAGCTTTGCTCTTTTATTTTGAAACCAAATTTTGATTTGTGTCTCAGAGAGATCAAGTTCCTTCGCGAGAGCGATTCTACGCTTCTCTGATAAGTAGCGGCACTCACTAAATTCCTTTTTTAATTTCTGAAGCTGGTCATTCGTAAATGCCGTTCTTTGTCGCTTTTCCTCACTTTTAGTCTTGCTCTTTGATTTCAACTTCTTCATTCTTGGCCCTTCAAAACAGAGGAAAAGTGCTTCAAAATTAAACATTATAACGAAATAAGAAATCTTGAAATACTGGAAACAAGCTCATAAAAGGATACCCCTGTTCTATATTGAACTTTACATAAAAAGTAAAGGTCAATAACCTCTGAATGATACCCGAAAGCAATGAAATTTGTTCATGTTATTCAATCTGATGTAATTTCTTAATGAAGTTTTACCACAATCTGTTAAGCAGTTTAGTAGTTTGTGTACAAAAGAACAATCGGACGGACGGACAAAGCTATTCCTATGTGATCCAATTTGGTGGTGTGCATGAAAACTTTCTGAAAAAAAAAAGTTGAGAGAAAACAAACCAATAGATATGGAACCAACCCAGAATAAAAAATGCAAAAGCCTTTCTGGTAGTCGTGAAATTTATTTTATATAGTGTTGGCTTTTCGTGGCAGTGTTCAGGATGAATCTGTCTTTAGAGCAAATAATAAAAAGATTATATATAGCATCTACAACGCGATCGAGTGGATTATGGAATTTCGAACATCAAGGGAAATAAATTTGATTATTTTAATGGCGAGGCTTGCCGAGGTGTTAGAAATTTCATAATCATCGAGAATTTAGTTGTAGAAGGTTTTTCTCTAAATGTCTTCAGGTAAACAAAATTGAAAAAGGTTGGTCATCAATTGCACGTGCAATCACGGTAAGAACAAAATTGTCTCTAGAGGTGAGAAATATTTTTCCACAAGTTGATAAATCGGATGAAAATTAGAGAATCTGTGTTCTTTTTGTTTGGTTCGATTATGCAATAGGTGTGTGTGACTCCTGCCACGGTTTTCAATAAATCAATCTTTAGACCTCTGGTTTTAATTTCGTAATTCATCAAATTGCATTTCAGAAGCGGGTAATCATCGCACCGTCCGTTAATCACTCTCAATAAATTAATTATTATTAAATAATCTATATCTTATCTGAACAAGTTGGTTATATATTACTAAATTTAACGCTTCCGTAATTGTTTACATGATAAATTTGTTTATTAAACGCCCTCTTTTCGTATATCAAGACAAATTGTCAAATATCTCATCTCTAATTAGATTTCATGAAGAAACGAATTGATAAGGTCATTAACTAGACAGATTATCAAAAATTTCACAGCCGGTAGTAAGGTTTTTTTCATGTGGTAATGTTTTTTTTTCAGGAAAGAGGCAAATTAAACTCTCACAGCTATTTTTTTTGCTTTTTTCAGTGAGGAAGCATTCTTTTCAGGAAGGAAGCAAATTAAACTCTCACAGCTATTTGTTTTTGCTTTTTTTTCAGGGAGGAAGCATTGTTTTCAGGAAGGAAGCAAATTGAACTCTCACAGCTATTTTTTTGCCTTTTTTCAGGGAGAAAGCATTGTCTTCAGGAAGGAAGCAAATTGAACTCTCACAGCTATTTTTTTTGCCTTTTTTCAGGGAGAAAGCATTGTCTTCAGGAAGGAAGCAAATTGAACTCTCACAGATATTTTTTTGCCTTTTTTCAGGGAGGAAGCATTGTTTTCAGGAAGGAAGCAAATTAAACTCTCACAGCTATTTTTTTTTGTTTTTTTTTCAGGGAGGAAGCATTGTTTTCAGGAAGGAAGTAAATTGAACTCTCACAGCTATTTTTCTGCCTTTTTTTCAGGGAGGAAGCATTGTTTTCAGGAAGGAAGCAAATTAAATTGTCACAGATATGTTTTTTTTTGCTTTTTCACTTTTTCTGGGAGCAATCATTGTACATTTTCAAGGAGGAAGCATATTAAACTCTCATGTAGCTATTTTTAGTGTTGCTATTTTTTTAGGGAGGAATCACAGGTATTGTTTTGGGCTTTTTTCAGAAAGCAAATTGAACTCTAACAGTTATTCTTTTTTTGTTTTTTTTTTCAGGGAGGAAACGTTTTTCAGAAAGGAAGCTTAATAAGCCCTTGCACTTAATGTTTTTTGTTGTTGCTTTTTCAGAGAGGAATCGGACCTTTCACCTCTAATTTCTAAAATAATAAAAAATTCTCCGGAAAGAAAATAAAGGTCTAACAGCTAATTTTGTTTTTTTTAAGGGCGGAAGCATTTTTGCATTTTCAAAAAAGAAGCAAAACTTAAGGCTATTTTTGCTTTTTAAGAAAGGAAGCAAACATTTTGAACAGCTATTTTTGTTGCTGGTTTGAAGAAAGGCACAAAAGTTTGTTACTTTTTCATGGCAGAAGCAGAAATCTAACAGCTATTTTTTTTTCAGAGAGAAAACAAAACAGACAACTACTTTTGGTGTTTTTTTTCAGGGAGGAGGCAAACCCTCAAAGCTATATTTGTTCAGCGAAATGTCTTTGGAACAAGAGATCAGACTTAAAGAAACTTCACTTCAAATGAGTTATTTCCGCAACAATATCGCAACACCTTGAACCTTTATAGACGACAAATGGTTGATGAACTATTTATATTGACAGTTTTTAAAGATTTGAAAATATTCTTTTTGCATTTCATTAGTTTTTAACTTAGATCAGATTTTTTTCAGGCTTCATTTAAATCAAATTTTATCAGTGGTCGTTGATTTTGATTGTTTTCGTGTTCAATATATTCATAACATAAAAGTGTTTATCAAGATTTTGTGAAGGAATACTGTTTGACATATATTTTTCCCCAATATAAATGTGTTGAGCTACCCAAATAACCCAACAAAACTCAAATAACGATCGATCTGCTTTCTGAGGGTTTAAAAATACAAAATATCCAAGCGGGTATGAAATATATAACGGTTAATGTGTTTATGTTGTAAGCAGCAAGCTCTTAAAACGTTGGAAAGTACATTAAATTTGTGCTGTATTTGATAAATGGACAAATGTTAATAAGCAGACGCATGCACTATCAACAAAAACTGCAGACAACACAAAAGACAAAATACGTAAAGTAAAATTTCAGAGAATAATATACATGTAAAAGGATTATTGTTTTCCTATTTGAAACCTACCAGCCGAAGGTCTATCAGAATATCTGGTGCAATACACCCATGCAGGCCAGACTGAGCTGTTTGAATCGGAATCTGGTTTGTCTATGAGCTTCTCTGCTTCATTTTGATCTTTAGTCATACCTGTTCGCATATCTTGGCGGTTGAGTGCGGAAGACGCAGACGAACACATGAAGGTTTTGTATCGCGAGAAAAGGTCATCGAATGAAATTAACGGCCGCGGTGGTGTGCCGCGGTGCTGAAATGGGTAACTGTTCACACCATCAGTACTAAGCAATGAACCAGGAACGTCTCCAGGTTTTCTTTGACCAAATTCTGGTCTCAGAATTTCAGAGATTGAAAAGTTTGTTGTCTTAAGCGAGTCATTGTTGCTGTGGTTCGAATCCGTTGGATCCTCGTAACTATCTCGATCCGATTCACTTAGATAAGCACAATGAAGCATAGTTTAAATCCCAATTACAAGATAATTATCCATAAATATGTGTATTAAATCTTCTTGTGATAAAATAACTTCTTCCTTTTGGTTCGAAAAGAGGGCGGAGTTTATAGCATAATTTTATGCAAATGGACCAATCAACAGCTACACGATCCATCTTGTATTCAACGGACCTTCAGGCGTGACATTTTACATACGTATTGCAAGGAAAAAAAAATGGTACTACGAGTATATTTTGGTTTCTACACATTTTCATGTACTGAATTGGAACTAAATATGGGGACAATTTTGAAATAGAAGACTAGTTTTGACATGATCAACCGTGTTCTACAACTTCTTCAATAAAACATCTCTTTCGCTAATATAAAGTAATTGATAACTATTTTATATATGAAAATATGATAACATTTGTGTTTTTGCAGGTGTGACTGTCTTAGAGACCGACCATTTAACTTGAAGTGTGGCTCTAGTCAGAAATTTTCTCTTCCGTGCAAAGCTCAGATTTTTTTTTCCAAGGAGCGATCACATATTTTTTTCATTATGAAAATTATTTCATATGACAAATCTTTCTTCAGAATATTTTATTTTTTTAATTTCAGGTGCCAATTTCTTTTTTCATCACACATTGGATCAAGAATATATTAAAGGAAAAAAAACAAGCCCCTTTTTTCAAGTTAAATGGCCCGGCGGTACCTTAAACCAGATCTTTAAAAGAAATCAAGCATGAATAGCCAGATATATTGATGATGTATTCTCTGACAACGGCGATTCGTTTGCTAGACGGAATCCTTCAGTTTAGATATTTAAGAAACCATCAAATCTACTACTTGCTTCGCGTAGTTCTTGCATGATTACATACATTTCAACCGGCATTTCAATTATTTTACATTTTACCTGTGCTGCCTAACCTAACTTCCCCTATCATGTCTCACAATAGTGTCATGTTTTTTGTTATTCCTATAAACGAAGAGGAAGGTTTTGGTGCCATATGTAAAATACTGGAACTGATATGGATATTGTAAATACGATTTTAAATCTGGTTTTCTCTGAAAACAAAGGGTTTGAAAATAGTATCTTTCATGGTAAAAGAAAGAAAAGTCTAAAATCGCCGCCATATTTACCATGACAATTTTATTTTTGTGTTGCATTTATCAATTTCATTTTATGACATAATACTCAGCAGATTTTGTGACATGTGACAGACTTGCTGTTAATTCTGTGGTTCTGAGCGATGATGGTCTAAAGTTTTGTTTTGCTTTTTGGGGTCTTTTCTAGATTTTTGGACTTGTTTGCCTTTAAGATATTTCTCTGCTTGTTTTTATTTTTCAAATCCACCTGACAACTAACTTTTTTCTCTCATAAAATCTATCAAAATTATGTTTATTTTGGTTCCCCTTTTCAACTAACTATTAAATGTGGTCACCCATCTATTCTGCTGTCTTTTCAACTTGCACGTATACATTACTCGTACTATTTACAAAGTAAACAATTTATTACTATATTACGCTGAATGACCATTGGTCATTCGCCTGATTTTGTCATGTTGTCGCCTTTTCTTTTGATAGATGCTTAAAGTTTAATTACCAATATCAATAACCTAACCCGATCTCTTTCATTTTGGAAGATAACAGATCATTAAAATACTGGTACTCTCAGAAGTGCCCGGATATAATAAGCTATCATCATTAACCCAATGACAATCATGTGCTCTTAACGTTTCGTGGCCACGCCCCCTTCGTTGTATGGAGTGTCATGAAAAACGGATACTTGAATTCTTGGGTTATTAAGTTGATATTTGTAAGGTATAATTGAATTTAATAAGAAATAGCTGCAGATAATGATAGATGGTTTTGGTTAAAGGTGATTTTGGTCAATTTTTGTCTCTTGTTTGATCTGCTTTCAAGTAAATAATCCATTCTGGCACAGATATCAGGCGCTTCGAATTAGAACTGAGAGGTTTCAGTGCAATTCGCTATCATATGTTGGAAATAATTAGATTGTATTTCCAAATGATAAAATTAAGGACTGAAATCAGAACAAAGCCTTCTGATCTTTCATCTGATGTTCGACAGCAAATTTGAAGCTTAAGAAAATGTCGACAACCAACATATTTCGAACCGAACAACACATGCAAGTGACTTGATTGTATTATTTCATTATTTCACTGGAAATGTGATAATATATACTTTCATTCTCTATACCAATAAAGTTTTACAAAATAAATAAAAAGCTTCGCCGAGCGCAGCATGATACGACCGCAACATGTTAAACCCTGTACGTTTTAGGCCCAATATGGATAGTCAATTGCTCTTGACACATGCAGCCCATGATGGACTGGCAAAGGTTTTTGACACATGCAGCTTTTGGTGGACTTTCCACTCACATTTTAAAAGGAATTATTTTTTTCCGAAGGAGATCTAATCAAACCACAAATAAATAAGTTTCAATTTTGGCCCCTAATTAGATAATAGGGGGAAAAGGGGGGTCGCAAAAACTAATTTTCCCATTTTGTATCAACTATTTGACAAGAACAAACATGCAAAAAAAATCAAAATCGGATCACAAGTAAATAAGTTTCGATTTAGGTCCCTTTTGACCCCTTATTACATAATAAGGGGAAAAAATGGGGTCGCAAAAATTAATTCTTTATTTTGTATCCCCTATTTGACAAGAACAAACATGCAAAAAATTTTTTCAAAATCGGTCTACTTATAAAAAAAGTTTCGATTTTGGCCCCTTTTGGCCCTTAATTACATAACGGGGGAAAATAGGGGCGTGCGAAAGTTAATCAAGTTCATTCTTTTATTCTAAGAAACATTCTTCACAATTTTCACAGCAATAAGCCAACAAGGACCAAAGTTATGGTGGAAACAATAAAATATTTGAATTTTCTGTCCCTTTTTTGGTCCCTAATTTTGAAACAAAAAAGGGGGACCCAAAAATCAATCCCATTCACCCTTATTATTGCCAAAGTACAAAGCAATCGGATAACTAGAACTAAAGTTATCATGGCAAAAAACATAAAAGTAGCATTTTTTGCCCCTTTTTGGCCCCTAATTTCGAAACCAAAACAGGTGGGACCCCCAAAATCAATCCCAACCATCCTTTAATGGTAAGAAATATCATTGTAAAATTTCATTGCATTTGGATTACTAGAACTAAAGTTATCGTGTATACATTAAAGTTAACAGACAACGACGACAACGACAACGACGACAACGACGACGACGACAGCAGCATGCCATTATACGTCCGCAATTTTTTTGCGGTCGTATAAAAATAAGGAATGATTTATTTTGTTATACTGTATATGCATATTTAAGGACTAGCAGCATTTGAATCAAAAGATTGGAAGATCAAAATCCAAAAAAAATATTTTAAGAAGTTCTCAATCCCCAAAAGTTTGAGCCTGAAAGCCAAATCCATCACCAATGATATCGACCATGTGTATTTCCAGGAAAAAGACCGGCGTTTTAAATAACCTTTTTTGGGGTTTATTTTGACAATTAATTATAACAATTGAAAATATGTATTGGCCAATTCGTATTAAATAATTTAAATTTTTTAAAATCTACTAAATCGAACACCACTCGAGCTGCTTAATTGATTCATATTAATCTTTTTTATATCAAGTTGTAATTAGAACTTGTAATTGAACCCTGGAACTTTTCTTGTAAAAACAATTTTAGTCGTGAGGCATGCCATCCTTGGCGCTAGACTGATGACCATTCTTAATGAAAATGTACTGACTGACAAAAAGCTTTCGGAAGCCTGTCGCCGGCCCGATGAACAGTCTATAGCTTCTCAATGAGGTGCTTGTTTATGTTACCAACCCACTAAAAACAAACTTTTGTAAAAGTGACAACTATTTGGATAATTAGTATCAAGTGCCGATATTCAAACAAAGTCATTAATGACAATTCCAGGACTGAAATAAGACTTTGTATCTACTTCAACGCTTGCCTCGGAAAATAGTCTACACGGCGATACTGGATAATTTTATCACGAATAAATAAATACATGTAAAAGTGTTCAATCCTTTTTATTCAATAAGCAGACACTTAACAAACCATCGGTAGCCTGTCGCCACCATAGTGAACAGTCTATAGCTTCTCAATGAGGTGGCTGTTTATATTAACAACCCAGTAAAAACAAACTATTGTAAAAGTGACAAATATTTGGATAATTGAAATTCTAGCAAAATATAAGTACCCGTGTCAGTAATGACGATTCCAGCACTGACATGGCATTTTTTCATCTTTCAAGCTTGCTTCTGAAAATTGAATACATTATCATCGGTTTTCAATGCACATATTTTGAGAACATCTTCAAACGGGCGTCTTTCTTGCTTATTTAGGACTACTTTTTTTTATTCTTAATCTTCCGGAGCACCTGAATTCGCTCTTCTTATATTACGACTTGAGTTCGCGTTCTTGATTTCTGTTCGGTTGATTTTGTGCTTTGTGTTTCCTTGTGCTGCTCTTGTTCGTGTTTACCAGTTTGTCGTTGCCCTTCCGGACTTTTGGCACTCGAATTGGTGCCTCTTTGCCCTTCCACGATGGCTTTTGTAATGCGGTGTACCTTCTCATCCAAAATTTGACTATATTACTCGAAGTAAATGCAATGATGCACTGTCTAATGATTTCAGCTATCTGTCTTTAGTGTGCGGGAAACGATGAGAACATATAATATTTGTTTTACTGACACTTTTTAAATTTTCTTCTTAAAAAATATAATGGATTGTCTAATCTTGAATGAATAAAAACATGTATAGGAGTTTAGTCCTGTTGATTAAATGAATAGACTTGCAACAAACCACCGGAAGCCTGTCGCCAGCATAGTGAACAGTTGAACACCCCACCAAAACCGGCTGATGTAAAAGTGACAGATAAATTAATACAAAGTAATTAATTTTAAGTATCCAAATTCTAAATAATTTAGAACCCGATTCTTGAATGACAACTTCAGATTTGAAATAACACTTCTTTAGTGTTCAAAGCAAATGAATGCCTATTAAGCATATAAAACATCAATCGTAATGGTGATATAATTATGATCATTGTATAAAACATATAATAAGAAAAAAAAATACATTGAATTGTTCTGTGGGAAAAACAAACTTGAGATCCATAGGACATCGGTATCCTACCACCCCAAAAAGGAAGTAGAAGTCTGATAGGTCTGAAAATCGTTTAATACACCGCGTACATGTATACATTTGGGGGTACGGCACGGTGAATCATGGGGACGCGGATCGGAAGCGGACAATTGACAGGTCAGTCAGCTTTTTTGTTTGATTCTAGAAAAATAAAGATTCTTCTGCAAAAAGCGATTTGTCCACGGAACTCTGTGTCATTTAAGCTTTCTTGACATTACTTCTCTGTAGTCAAAAGCCTCCCGGGAATAGGTAAACACTTCAACAGTTTGTCGAAGGGGGTACGTCAAAAGTAATGAATTGGCCATTTGGTACTGATTTTCCACGATAATTAACACAGAAAGGAACTGCCGACCTTCGGCTTATGATGCTCCATTCGCCCAACACCGTTTACTTTCAAGAAATCCAGATTTAAGTTCATACAAACCAATTTTCACAACTCGGGTTTGTGACGATAGGGGGTAAAATTTTAGGTGGCGATCGGGGAAAGGGATTGACTAACAAAATTGTCCAAAAGTTGAAAAACACTTGTCCATTTTGGGGTTTCACTTGTTGGAATGCTTCTTTTTAACTGTTTAAATCTTTCTTTACATTTGATTTCATTTCCAGTAATTTTTAAACACCACGCGAGTTTATGTATGCATACATACCTTTGAATTCAATGAAGGCATGAAAAAACACAAACCATTGGGACTTACGTGTAGCTACAATAGGAGAGAAGCAAACGTGTACCCGAGGGGTAATCAGACATCATTAGCCGAAAAAAAAACAAATACAAAATCATCACAACGAAATGAGCCACACAACAAACAAAAACACAATAACAACTAAATAGCAGTCAGCAACGTGAAATCAAGTCGAAACGAGCGTGAACCCAGGTGCTCCGTCACATTGCCAAAGATCGATTTAGTGTTGATAAAATCCAGAAAAGATGACATTACCGAACAGTTTGTCAAACCAATTGCAACACATTTGCTCTGAGAGAAAGAAACACAGTATTTGTATACAAGCACATCCATGATGTCTTCCGTAAAATTTCTTATTAATAAGTGATGACAACAATCTGGGAGCATCGTATCCCTGTGTTTAACAATTTGCTTGTCAGCATTGTTGCTAAATCGCTTCTTCGCTGTTTGTTATATATATTCAATACACGAATTCACGAATGAAGCGACACTGTTAGCAACCATTGGCGTACTTTATATTTTATATGTTAATATGACATTAATAGTATTCATTCATCGAAGGCACCGAAAAAAAAGTACACAAACCAATGGGGCATACATGTAGCTAGAATAGGAGAGAAGCAAAGATGTACCAAAGGGGTAATCAGACATCATTATCCGAAAAGACAACGACAAAATCATCACAAGAAAACAAACCACACAACAAACAAAAACACAATAACTAAACTGCAGCCAGCGACGTGAACTCAATTCGAAACGAGAGTGAACCCAGGTGCCCCGGAGGATTAAGCAGATTACATACGTACATACTAGTAAGTTGTAAAATAATAATCTGAGCACCTTCAAATGTTAATGTACTCATGTATTTTATTTTATCATGTGAGCATTACCAATTGTTGTCTGGTCCTTTGTCCCACACCTTGTACTTTCTGGACCCAATATGAAAAGTCAATAGTTTTTTAGACTTTCAACCTACGTTTGGACTGACCAAGCATATTTGTCAATGAAACGCATAATAGACTGACAACGAATATTTTGAATTGCAGATATTTTAGGTTCCTTCCAAGAATTTGAAAAAAAAAAACAAACAAGCATTAAAGTTTCGTATTTTTCCTTTTGGGACCAAGAAGAAATTTATCGTCCGTTTTATATCAAATATATCACTAAAATACCTGGAAAAAAGTGTGGCCACTAAAAGTATGTGTCGCCTGTCAGCACCATCACTAAAATCAACTACCTAAGCTTTCATTTCTTGATATAAACACAAAAAGAGTCTATATAGGCGATAAAGAGATGTGGAATTATATAAGTGTACGCGACACAATCCAAATAAAGAAACGGAAATTTAAAACAAGAGTTAACACTAGAGTATGTCACCATGCCGTGTGATCCTCGACACCATCGGAATGCCTAAATATTCAACTATTCGTTTATTAATTCTTTCCTGTGACAGTTGCCTAGACATTTACAAAATATCAGGTGTCTAGCTATAATGCTTTTTAAGTAACTTATTTTCCACAAAAGTCTTACAAAGGAGTAACCCTCTAAGTTCAAAAAGTCACTTAAGCGTGAAATTTGGATCGAAGTCACACGGCATGGTGACACTAGAGTAGACTATTACTCCAACTGTCTGTATACCAAATATCAGATGCCTAGCTATTATGCTTTTCAAGATATTCATTGTCCACAAAAGTCTTACAAACAAGTTTTTGGACTGAAAAAAAAAGAACTAAGTTCACAGATTCACTGAAGCGTGAAAGTGGGGCCAGTGTCACACGGCATGGTGACAGTTGCGTAGCTGTCTATTTACCTAATATCAGGAGTCCTTTTCACAAAAAAATCTTAAGAGTAAAATAAATCCTAAGTGTAGATTTCAGCCAATCAGAATTTGGAAATTTACACTTAAGATAATTTTGAATCTTAAGATTTTTCGTGAAAAGAACTGCAGATGCCTAACTACTATACTTTTCAAGCAATTCATTGCCCACAAAAGTCATACAAAAATGTTTTCGGCCAGAAAAAAGACCCAAGTTTACATAGTCACTGGAGTATGAAAATGGGACCAGGGTCAAACGGCATGGTGACAGTTGCATAGTCCTTACACTCAATTGTCTGTATACCCAATATCAGATGCCTAGCTATCATATTTTCCAAGCAATTCATTGTCCACAAAAGTCTTACAAAAAAGTTTACGCCGCCGCCGCTGCCGCCGGAAAGTAATACCTATGTCTCACCTTTCGCGACTATTCGTCGTAGGCGAGACAAAAATGACCACTAATAAAAGTTAACCTTATGCTCCTTTTGCGCCCCTCAACAAATAAGAAGACCTCAAACCATTATGATCAATCATTCTATGGTAAAGTAAATTTTATAGTAATCAGTTAACATGCAGCACTAAAGCTATTGAGGAAAAAGTTTAATTTTAGCTTCTTTTTTTGGTCCCTAATTTCTTTAATGGTACATGTAAGTAACATTACTGTACAGTTTCATAGCACCTGGTTAACCAGAACAAGTTATTGTGGGTACAAAGAAATAAGGTCGCTATTTGTCCATTTTGGGTCCCTAATTTCTAAACGGAATTATAAAATGATTCCAGAAAAGGAGGTGCACATTTTAATATATGTGTATCTGTAATCATTGTGTAAAATTTCAAGAAGATCTAGACATTTTATTTAATTCAGATAACACAAGACAGGCACCCTTTTAGCGCGACGGACGGAGTGGCCTGACTCCTAGACCTGCTTTCGCCTTCTTTGGAGCAGGTAAAAATATGCAAACTATGGATCGCACAAATAGCTAAAGACCCTTGTTCGTCCGTACTTACGTCCGAAGCACGTTGGTTGAGTTCTTGGTTAAGGCCCTTAACCTTGATACTAGATGTTGGGGGTCTATGATATTTCACCACTGTGCATCTCGAGTAGCGCTACACCACCCACTAGAAAAGAGGTCATAGCGACCTATATTTCACTCATAAACGACTTTAGTTTAGCTTTTTACGTCCCATTACTTGGATACTGGCTGGATGTAATGTGGTATTCACCACTAGATGTATTTTTTGGTAACACCACATTATCCATTAGAAATACGGTCAATGCTATATTTTACGCATGGACGACTTTGATTTCTTTTACCCTACCTTTTTTCTTGGTAAAGGTCTATATCCCAAGAAATACATGTCGGGGATAAAATGATACTTTAATAACGGGAGGGTCATTCTTTGGCTCATCGACACATTTTCTAGTTTTAAAAGAAGAACCATGCAAAGTAACGCAAACATCATTAGTTTAACAAAACGTTTAATTAAGATTTGGTATTCAGAATGGTGTATTGTTCTCATCTGCAACACTTAAAGCTTTTAATATATGGGTTGAATTTTAAGGCGATCGGGGAACATAGCCATGTCCTTGTTGATATATTGTTTGTTTTTAGTTTGTTTTTCATGGTGAGTGGGGTAGTGTTAATATGAAAGGAAATTAGACTACTAGTATATATTACTTTGTGGTTTTACTACATACGTTTGCTTTTCAATTTTGAAACAAGAAGTTTGATTATTTAAAATGTCGTTCAAATTTGTTCGACTCTTGTCAATAATAAATTATGGAAGATATTGTAAAACAAAGCTTACTGGGTATTTTGAACAGACACTCAAATGAAAACCGGACTAATACCAACTACTTTCTATTAACCCAGCATAACTTTTGGTTTTAGATCATAAAGATAATATTATCATGATTATTGAGACGTGAAAAATGTACATACACAGCCAAGAACTAATTGTTGCAAGTAAAGCGAAACACGATAATCAAAATTAAAAATAAGTTACAGTCAATAAGTACAGAGTCAGCTCAAGGTTGCATGGAATGGCTGTACTAAGTCATCACCATTGCGAATCTGAATGTTTTCATATGTATATGTTTTACCCTACGACAGTAGAAGTAGAAGACATAAACTAGTGCTTGTCCACCCGTCAGTTCGTCCGCAAATCAGGTTAGAAGCTAGAGGCATGACATCATTATGATTTTGTATAAAATATTCCTATCGGAGTCTTTGGTGTCCCAGCTGTTTTAATGCTCACTGAAATACCGCGCATACGGTTCACTTTTATATGCAGACTCCGGTGCCATTAAATAATAAATATTATCTTTGGAATAATAACTTCCATAGTAAACACAATGAGTGAAACAAATTCTCAGACCTTTTCTTTTCTTTTTTTACGTTTTGTGGTACCGGCCCAGGTGTTCGAGTTCTGCTTTTACAAGAATACTTTGACGCCTGTATGTAATCTGGTTTGTTAGTAACCCGTTCAAGATCGGTTGTTTCTTCTGGGAACTCTGGTCTTATAATTAACTGTGTATTCCACGTGCACCACAAAGGGCGAACCCATAAAATCCTCATTGAAACTAACCGCAGATTTCAACCTTGTGTTTCTTCATTGTTTAATCGGACCAAAATATGAGATTGGATCTTCCTCTTGTGTTAATATTCCCATATGCTGTGATGGCTCGCGTAGATTGAAGTCTGGGAAATGTCAATTATGAGTGGCAAAAGACTTTGAGGTCTTGCAGTACTTCGTGTGAAACATATTGTATTAGCAGACGTTAGAACTTTGGGAAAAAAAAACGTTTCGTTTGTGTCAACTATTGACTGTAATAATCTCATTTTGTGCTCTGTCTTACTTTTACAGGACATAGTTGTCTATTGAATTGATACTATTGAAGTGTTATATTCTTGAGTATTTTAGAATTTTTTTTTTTTTTGCTTATATATCACAAACAGATATTGAAATTGTAACACCAGATGATAAAAAAAATCAATTATAGTGACTGTTTCAATTAGTGTGTTGCAGTTTTTTGTACTGAGATGATCACCTCATGTCTCGCAACCGTGTTGTGTTTTGTGTTGCCGGACCATAAGACCGCAATTGAAAGAAAAATTTGGCGTCATAAAATATTTTTTAACCCATTCTTTTGAAATGGCTGTACCAAGTCAGCACCATTGTGATCTTTTTTCGATTTTTTTTTTATATGTCTTTATATGCCCTGTTTTGATATATGGGATTGATCATCCCAGTTCGGTAGTTTTATTACCTTTATAGACAAAAAATATACATAAATTCCTAAATAATATAACCGCGTGTTTTCTGTTCCGCTCTAGTGGTTTGATGTAATTTATAGGTATTTTTTAACATTTTTTTCAAATATTTTAAATTTATACATTATGCTCAAGAAATTATAACATCATATAACTGATAGAAAAAATACAACAGGAGCCATGGAACGCCATAGCTGCCTTATGATAATGAGTTTCATTATGTGATGATACTTTGTCATTATGTGATGATACTTCTTCAATATGTGATGCGAGCGAATGTGTTACTGTTCATGAAAGTATGAAGGATTTGGCCCCATTTACCCCATAATTTCTGGGGGCCTTGAGCAGCCCCAGATCCCCCGGCCTGCCGAAAAAATTTCGCCTTGCCTCTCTCGTGATCAGGTTTGTCTCACTATTTTGGGGACCCTAGCTATGACCATGAACTTTATTCTATACAACAGAGAACAGGAGATATCTCGTATTCCAGGTAGGTCTCATTGGTTTTTGTTTTTTTACTGTGCCTTCGTCATATATATATAGGTATATGATGCTTATTTATACTCGAGCTGGTGTTTTGAGGTGAATGGATATGGAATCTAATATAATGAAAGGCTAAACCCGGAAAAAAGAAGCATTCCAACAAGTGAAACAATAAATTGGACAAGTGTTCTTCAATTTTTGGACAATGTTGTTAGTCAATCCCTTTCCCCGATCGCCACTTAAAATTTTACCCCCTATCGTCACAAACCCGAGTTGTGAAAATTGGTTTGTATGAACTTAAATCTGGATTTCTTGAAAGTAAACGGTGTTGGGCGAATGGAGCACCATAAGCCGAAGGTCGGCAGTTCCTTTCTGTGTTAATTATCGTGGAGAATCAGTACCAAATGGTCAATTCATTACTTTTGACGTACCCCCTTCGACAAACTGTTGAAGTGTTTACCTATTCCCGGGAGGCTTTTGACTACAGAGAAGTAATGTCAAGAAAGCTTAAATGACACAGAGTTCCGTGGACAAATCGCTTTTTGCAGAAGAATCTTTATTTTTCTAGAATCAAACAAAAAAGCTGACTGACCTGTCAATTGTCCGCTTCCGATCCGCGTCCCCATGATTCACCGTGCCGTACCCCCAAATGTATACATGTACGCGGTGTAATCGATCTTTTGCTTTATATATCTTACTCCACTGACTATAATAGCGTACGTTAAATGTGCGTATAATAAACCACAAAAGAATTAAAAGCTTAAGCATTTATTGACATATATAATATAAATTATTAATTTTCGATCATCATATATAAACATATTTTATATATTATCTTATTTTTCAATCGTGGGAAAATTATCACTAATAACTTCTAGCAAAATACAAAAGACTGTAAAGGCTCGAAAATAAGCCAAACAATATGTGAAATATTTCATACATAAGTATTTCATGTCCTATTAATTTTTTACTTATCTGGACAATTTTGATAATGAGGGAAGATTGATCAATCATCTTCATGCTGAATTTGATCCTTATTTTTATTAAGGCGTTGTTGTGGTTTCTAAATCGTAAATCTAGAGCAAACGTTTTTTTTTTTAAGAAAATGATGTTGCAATAAAGTTTGAAGTCTAAAAGATTTAAAAAAAAAACAACATCGAAATTATGTGTTGTTCTATATCATGTACATATGTTTTTTGTTGCTATTGGGCTTTTGTCTGTATCATCATTCTTCAATTTAAAATGGAATTATTAATCCAAGTATTGCAAGCTTATTTCAAATTGAATGTTTTTTTTCAAATGCTTTGCTTCCTTTAGAAACAATTTAATGTCAATTAACGTAGTGGGGTACTAAATTTCGCATTATCCACGAAAAAAAGTATAAGCAAATATACTGACGACCAAAAGAAAGGATACACATTTGAATGCTCTTTAAAATAAGATATTTAGTGCAAAGCTACAAAAACACCGACAGTATCATTTCAGAATTGTTTTAAATCACCCGATACAGTAGAAAACATGTATAGTCTTTTTTTTATATTTACAAGTTTGTTTGTTTGTTTTGTAGACGTGATTCCAATTCTAAGCATTGGACATGTCAAGATGAAAGCATGATATTTTAAAATCACATTCCGATTGTTAAATTCAAAATTATTTAAAACACCAGGAGCGGTGTTCTCGAAAGTATCCTAAAATTTGTCTAAAGATGCGTCTAAAGTCAAATTTTGAGACCTAGTTTGGACCATCTTTAGACCATCCTAATCTGTTTCTAGAAACTATCTTAGACGCGTCCTTTGTTATGACGTCTCAATATAGATTTAATACAATTTTTATTCAAACAAAATTTAATAATTTACTTTTTTAAAGAATATATTCCTCTGTATGTACACCAAAAGGGCTACGATTTGAATGCTAAAGCTAAAAGTCAACACTGTTTTAGCTACAGTTTTTATTTTAAATTCATAACCACGTTGTCCTAAAATAATTAAAACAACATACAGGGTCATCAAAGTATGTGAAAATAAGTTCAAAGTTTAAAACCATGCATGATGCCTTGAATACAAGTTAATCGATGATTAAATGTAATTAGGTGAACACATGGACAAAATATAGTGAGTTATAGCGTATAAAATAAGTAAAATTTAAGATTGGATGGTCTAAAGACATCAAATTTGGTGTCTTAGTTTTTATCCTAAAATAAGACAAGAGCTTAAAATAGGACTGCTTCGAGAACACGACTTAAGAATATGACAAGTCTTTAGATGGTCTATAGACACGTCTTTAGTCCTAAGATAGCTTCGAGAACACTGCCCCTGGTTTCTTTCCTTGAACTGCACATGGTCGATATCCTCGGTGCTGGATTTTGCTTCCTTGTTCGAACCCTTTGGCTTTGAGTACGTTCATTCATTCATTCAATATTTTTGGTTTTTTGATCTTCCAATGTTTTGATTCAAATGCTGCTGATGAGAGGTTACTTCTTGAAATATCGATGTACAGCATAACCAAATCAACCGTTTTTCATCCCATTTAGGTATTGTATTTTGAATGTGAGGTAAAGTGTTAATGTTTTTACTGAGAGAAAAGGATATCTTGATACATTTCAGTCATTTTTTCTAAAATTGTAGTGAAGATTGGAACTGTGGTATTTTTTTTTCATTTGAACCAACACTTCCGGTTGCCAGTACAGCTTTCAAAAATCATAAATTTGATATCAACCAGAAACATGGATTGATTCCGGAGAAAAAATTGGTAATAGATCTCCTCCTTAATAAAGATAACGTGTACTGCGCCGAAAATTTTGAATGAAACAATCTTTCGGAATGAAATCGATATTGCACACTCCCCTCCTGACATTATGAAGTCTATAGAACATGATGGACAATTAATGTTTAAAAAACAAAACTTGTGCTATCCTGGCATTTCCAAACATAATGAGACAATAATTTGTTTTTTTCGATAAAAAAAACCCCCAAATAAATCTTCAATACGAATTCGTGATTTTGACGACTTTTTAAAATTCAAAATGGTGGATTATTATAAATTGTCTAAACCTAAGATTATTCCTACCCCAGACATAGGTTGACCATCTTAGTTTCAATTTGGTTCAACATTTCGGTATTTTTGGTTTCATTGTTCTATGCTCTTCATAATCATATGTTTTTGGCTTTTCAATATTTTTGGTAGAGCGCCTCTGATGAGTCTTGAATAGTCGAAATGCGCGTCAGGCGTAGCAAAATTTAATGTCTGGAACTTTGTTGTCATTTGAATTTCATCAAAACTTTACAATTTTTTATGCCTAACCTTTGCGAGGAGAATTCTTATGACAATTTAAAAAAAAGGAAAAAAATTATAATAACAAAAATGAACATATTTTCCGATGTGTATCCTTTTTTTGCCGCCAGTATATGAAATATTTGTATCAAAATCAATGAACAAAATTTTAAAAATCTTGAAAATAATTATTAGCATGACTGAATTCTTTAGAAATCAAATGCATGAAAATTGTAATGGGTGTGCAGTTCTTTAACCTAAGCGAATTCGTTCTTACACATATCAGATATTTAATTTAATGCACGTTCTTGTACCTTGTGTTTTGCTGTAATGTATATTTCTGTATTGCGGAGCGGACGTCCTAAGTATGCATTTACTTGTGTCCAATCCATTTTGTATAATTTACAAATAAAATATG
Source organism: Arcuatula senhousia (assembly GCA_963971305.1). Classification (NCBI taxonomy): domain Eukaryota; kingdom Metazoa; phylum Mollusca; class Bivalvia; order Mytilida; family Mytilidae; genus Arcuatula; species Arcuatula senhousia. The sequence goes on along the minus strand of OZ020311.1, from coordinate 7,792,674 downwards.
TTTAAACTATCAGATATTAAAAATTTGTACATATAAATTCAAAGGAACATATAAGATTACTGAGAAATATTACTGATTGACTTTGGTAAAATTACCAAACTTTGTGCCTATTGGGCATATATTACACGTGTTTAATGTATCAATTGATCATGCTGTTAATTGATCACACAAACAAGTTAACTTCCTTTCCTGTCAATGATTGATTCCAACGTGACTTCCACTGCTATATATGGGAAAGAAACAGCAAGAACAAAGTAGAGGTATACGTACTTTGCGTTTTAACTTTAGCTCTGCTACACAGCGAAATGTGTCTGACCGAACGAAATGTCAAAGAGAATTTCATTTAGCCAGTAAGAAAACTTGAAAAAATTAGTGTATGTTACAGGCCTATCACATTCCTCAAATGAATCTTTTCTGCGGAGTCTGCAATTTTTTGACCTTATGATGGCTAAAAATCAGTAAAATAACGACAAAGTAATAGTTGTTTGATACCATGCGTTTAAGATGCATCCTAACCTTTTCCTCTCAGATAAGTTTTGGGTTTAACAATTAACAAATGCTAATGTTATTACGTTGTAAAATATTCTATTTGTAAACAAATTCTTAGATTTAAAGTTTTATCATAGCAAAATGCAAGGCGATGCGTAGCTGTATAAGCACATTCTATTTTTTTTTTTAAATTTGGATTATGATATTAGATCTGACTATATTGCTATATGACCTGATACACTCGTATTTTCACCTTTTAATTTAGACATTTGTCCATGTATGTATTTGTATATTACAATTTACAAAAAGATAATCACGAAAAACACTGTTTATCTCCAGATAAAATATTTCAGATAAAAAAAATTTGTCACGTGATTTCTATTCAGAAAACCCAAATTGGTTATGGTGAGTGAGTGAGTTGGTGTTTAACGCCCTTTCAACGCTGTATAGGTTATTTAAAGGCGATGGACATGAAATAGTCTCGATCACCCAGACGCTTATCAATAGATGATAAGAGTCTGGAACAGTCCCATTACCTATTTTGTTATGTGTACATTCGGAGTACTTTCAGGCTTTATCATAGTGTTTGACGAAAATCACTCAACCGTATGTTCAGAATTCCGTGCCTATGGTTCAGTGAATTTATGCAAATGCAACAGCGAGATAACTTCTCGAATTGATGTGAGTTGTTCTCTTATATTATAGCATTTCTTATTTTATAATAAGACATCATATTTTACATTTTTGAACACAAGTTGGTTTTGTTAACAATAAAAAAAATCGTTTTATCGTTAAATTGTACTCACGGGCGTCTACCTGGTTTTTGAAATTGTTTATGTTTATTTGAGTTAAAAATTGGGACATTCTTGATTACAGAACCATACACGTTTGACCAATCCGATTCTCGATTTTGCAGAACCAGTTGTCAAAAACCACGGAAGACCAATGAAACGTTGAGTTTTTAAAGTTGGTTCATTTCAGATTGAAATGAATCTTGTATGCTAAACACGTCATATACACACGTGGTAAAGGTTAAAAGGTATAACGATCGCCACCTAGTGGTTACGAGAAATCAATAGGTGTTTTCCCAGACTCACTACCTTGGTAGTATGAGTTTGGGTTCGAGACTAGACATGAAAAGGATGATAAAATGAACATGAAATGATGATGAGAAATGAAATATGTTGATGGGATGGGAAACAGGAACAGTTAAATTTGAAGACCACAGGAAAAGGGGAGAGGTGGGTAGGGACGGCAAATTTAGCCTATGTGGTGCACTACTTGGCGGTGCACAAAAGGCATCTTTAACAAGCATGAAGCGTCTGATGTTTACGCTGAAAGCATGTAACTAACTGTCATATTGAACTGTTTTAAAAGGTTTCTGTAACAAGTCTCAGTAATTTGGAACTTTTCATAATCTTGCAGGTTGTCCTACACCTAAGATGTCCAAATAAAGTAGAGTATCGTAACCTCTTAATTTAGACATTTGTCCCGAGGTGTATTTGTCTGCATAGTACACCGATGTCTGTTAAACATAACATTTTGTGTGTCACTACGAACACCTCGAGATAATTGTCTAATTGAGCCTAAGCGCCATCATAAATCGTAACATTGGATCAAATTGGTTTGTCTCACCATGAAGAACAAATGTCGAAATATATATATCTATACTTACTTATCGTGCATAAATTAAAATATATTGGTAGATTGATAAAATAAATAGCTTTATCGGAATTTTCCCACGATCATGTATGGGATTGCTTTTAAAAACAAAGTAAGAAAAAAACTGTGAGCAGCAGCTCAAAGATCATCTTCGCTAGCTTAGGGTTAGGTGAAGAGGAGGGGGCGGATCGTTACCCTTGGCTAGCGAAGATGCTCAAACATAAATACCCTCGTCCTCAAATATCAAATTTAAACAAGAGGCTCCCAGGAGCCTGAATCGCTCACCTGGTCTTGATGTCAACCCTATGAAGACTTTTGTATAGCTAAATGAGCTGAATGTTTAAGCATGAAAAAGCTTTCTCTATCTGCAATAGTTTTCATTCTAAATAATCAAAAAACACTATTATTCAACTTTTAAGGGGCTGTAACCCCTATAAGGGGTTATCAGACAACTTCAACCCTATGGAGACTTTTGTAGAGCTAAATAAGCTGAACATTTAAGCAAGCAACAGCTTTTCTCTATTTGCAATAGTTTTCATTCTTTAGGCTAAAAACACTACGCCTATAAGGGGTCATCTCACAAATTTGACCCCTGGAGACTTTTGCAGAGCTAAATGAGCTGAACATTTTAGCAAGCAACAGCTTTTCTCTATCTGCAATAGTTTTCATTCTATAGGCCAAAAACACTATTTTTCGCCTTTAAGGGGCTGTAACCCCTATAAGGGATCATCTGACAACTTTGACCCAATGGAGACTTTTGTAGAGCTAAATGAGTTGAACATTTAAGCAAGCAACAGCTTTTCTCTATCTGCAATACTTTTCATTCTATAGGCCAAAAACACTATTTTTCGCCTTTAAGGGGCTGTAACCCCTATAAGAGATCATCTGACAACTTCCACCCTATGGAGACTTTTGTAGAACTCAATGACCCGAACATTTAAGCAAGCAACAGCTTTTTCTCTATCTGCAATAGTTTTCATTCTATTAACCCAAAACATGAAAAATGCTATTTTTCACCTTTAAGGGCTGGAACCCCTGTAAGGGATCATCTGACAACTTCGACCAAATGGAGACTTTTGTAGAACTTTTAATGCTGAAGCAGTAGGCTGGCGTCAGATTTCATCTATCTCTTATACTTTTTGATTTACAAGCAAAAACAGTAGTCTGACCCCCCTGGTCTATTTTTAGTAACGGTGGCCATGTTTTTTGACGGATCAAAAATTGAAACACAAGTTTGGTGCAGGACACCCTAAGGATCATTCATACCAAGTTTCATTAAATTCTGTTCAGTAGTTTCAGAGGAGAAGATTTTTGAAAAATTGTTAACAGACGACGACGACGGACGCCAAGTGATGGGTCCAGTTGAGCTAAAAAAGGAGGTGCACATTTATACATTATGTAACATCTCTTTATCGTCTATTGTGTAAAGTTTCATTAAAATCCATTGAGGGATTAGAAGGAATTGCAGATAAGCGATAAGTGCCCCGTGTCGTCAAATGGTCCATGTTTTGCTATAAGAAACTGCAAAAATCATTCTGATTAAAATTTACAATAGGCGGTGCGCATTATGTCAAAAAGATTGTGTGAAAGTTTCATTTAAACTCATCGAAGCAAAAACAGTTCTATGTATTATATGCAATAGCGAATATAACCAGAGCAGACAGGGTAAGTATCATACCACATTGATAATGTTTTAATAGAAAATAATGTTTCATGAAAATACTAAAGAGAATATTTTCCCGATGTTTTTTTTACGCTGAAAAAAGGGAGATGCAAATCAAGTCTAAACTGAAAATTGTGTCTAAAATCTATTAACTGTGCATAGACATGTAGTTCCTTAAATAATTGTTCAAATTAATAAAAATAAATATCATAATAATATGTCCTATGCCGCAGTATCATGAGTATGCTTTTTACATCTGCCTTTTATACTTATTTCTTCATTCGAAAGATTTTTTGCTTTCTTTATTGAAATATCATATAATCTGTCAGTTCAGACAACTCGATTTATACAATTGAAAAAAATCAGTTATTAAGAATAAAAACTAAGTCCCTATATATACATCTGAGATTTATATAGTATGGCCGAAACATGTATGGCCGAAGTGTCGACGGCCGAGGAGTCATATGGCCGAGACTTCCTATGGACGAAATAAAGTGTGGCCGAGGTGTCCAAATACCGAGGGGTTTAGGAGGAGTTGCGGAAAAGAGACGGGTACCCTGATTAAAAAACATCTGCATAACCATCCTTTCCACGAACAAAAAATATTTAGCGTAAATTTTGAACAATCTTTTAAAAGAGAATCAATCTATTTTATTACTGATACATTTCGCTTGGCTTTTAATCCTTTAGCGCTTTGATTTGCTTTTATGTTATAACCTTTTTGATAGAAAAGGTCATTTTTGACAATTTTTTTTTGCAAGTTTCAAAATCTTTCAACTCGAATGGAGTTGCTTCTTGGCATATATAAATTAAGAGTCTCACCTCTGCCCAAAGTAGGCTTTAAATAAAAATAATTTAATAACCTACATGTAAGTGTATCTTGGGGAACTCTAGATATGGTTTCGTAGCTCATAATGATTCTTTTCGAAATTTTCTGATTTGACTGGTCCGCATATATTATATCAAAAGGTATACATACAGAGCTATGAACCACAGCTAGGAGAACTCCATCTTCAGAGCCTGGCATCCAGAATATAAAACTATGTATATTTGCTGGCTTTATTTCCTGTAGGAAAATACATAAGTCTTCATGTGCACTAAAGGCACCACACTACATGCATATGTTGAACTGTAGATTGAAAATAAGGAAGGAATGTGTCCATGGGACACGGATGCCCCCGCTAGGCCCTAAACAGTAAGTAGAAGTCCGACATAGCTGAAAGTTGCTTAGGACGTCCAGTTTGTCATACTGAATTATCCTACTAAGTTTCAAATCATTCTTATGTTCGGTTTCTGAGAAAAACTTGACGGAAATTTTCATATTGGTCCAATCCCAAACAGGAAGTTAAAGTCCAAAAGGTCTGAAAGACGTTTAGTACGTACAGTTTGTCAAACTGAACCATCCTACCTAATTTCAAACCATTCTAGCTCACGTACGGTTTCTGAGAAAAGCTTGACGGAAATTTGTACGGACGTACGCACGACCGAACATGAGTATAACTTAATGCCCCTCAACATGCCGTCGCCGGGGCATAAAAATCATAATGATTTCATCCGAACGATTTGATTGTCTTACATATATATAAATAAAGGAGTGTCAACAAGACCCATTTTTGGCCCAAGAAAATGACATTGCTTAGAATATGATATATATCAGAATTATCAACTTATTAGCTTAAAATAAATCACATTAAATAGGCAAGTTTCTTTCATTATGATGTCATTATGACATCACAATTGGCAGTCTGTGTTCTAAATAATTACGAAAATCAGCAATTATAAATATTTTTGGTGCTGAAAATAACAACTTCAAACTTTCAGAAATAATGTATTTGATCATTTTACCCATTTCCACTAAATACATGTATGAGATCATCATTTAGATGTGCCAATATTTTCCAGGCAAAAAAGTGTTAAAAAAACAGCAAATATTAATGAAAATTGGACAATTTTCTGAAATAAAAGTTTTTACAGTAAGCTGATTGGCACAGCATCTATATGCTGATATGGAAAAACACCTTATAGTGTCTTTTAGCTTAATCTTTGATCAATGTTTTATTAACTTATTTCATCTTTATGACCAGGTTTAGTTTCAGGGGAAATCTGTGGCCAAAAATGCCACTCATTCTTTCCCCCTTTGTACTATCTACTGTAAGGATAACTTAAATGATCAACACTTAGCCAAGACTACTGAAATCTGCTCTCCTTTGGTACGAAATTATCTATTTTATTATCACTGTGTAAGCTGAATTATCCAAGTTTTGGACTTTTGGTAACTTCCTAAATATCAGACTGCCCAGTGAATTGATACATCTTTGCTTCTGTAAGTTTAAGATAACCAATGCATAGTATTTTTTTCTCTCTTTCTTTTAGATTTATACCATGTGTACATGTATCTGTTCAATATCTATTGGCGAAATAATATTTCCATGAAGTAAGTAATAAGAACATCAAAATGTTCAAATGAATTGAACAAACTGTTACTGTGGAATAGTACCTTTTATTTTCTGGGATTGATCTCAAAGCAAAGAGTATTAATAAAATGCTGTTTTACATTAAAAGGTACTATTATAAGATAATAAAATTACAGCTTTTATAACTGTGACCGTGTGTATATTTCATATTTATTAATTTGCTTTATGATCGAAATTTGATTTCAATAGCAAACAGAACACATGTTGTATATGCATAAATTTATTTTACCATTAAAATATATTTGTTTTGTATTATAAAGGCTATTACATAAAACATATGAATTTTTCAGCTTTCAAAGCACAGAGTACTATGCCTTCATTGTGTATATTCTAATCTATTTTTACCACTTTAAGGTGAATTTGAATGGACATTTATCAAAAAATAAATACATGTATACTGATGAAATGTACTTAAATGATTGTACTGAGTTTATTTATATCAATAAATTGCACTTGGAATGATTATTGGGTTATTCATAGTTATTCATACATTTACAAGTAAGGTGCACTTGATCACTAATCCTGAATTATTTACATCCATAAATTAACCACCTAGGTGCACTTGAATGGTATTTCTGGGTAAGTTGTCTCCACCTGTGCCCATTCTGGGTACAGAAGGGGCAATTCTCTGGTAATATTTGAAATTACAGGTTTTAACAGCTCAAACAGATATTCTGATCCTCTTTTGGACAGGTGGAGACCATCATTTAACATATTTTCCCACATCTGAAAAGAAAATAGATTTTGAAATACTATTGTATTGCAATTAGAGTAACCTTTTTATTGTTGACAGTATAGCCGTTTATATCTATTACATGCTGTTTTTCAAACAGTAGACATGTTAATTGTGATAACGGCACTAATGGCGTTCATGAAAGGCTATTATTTATTTTTGTTATTATTGAACTATAAAGCATGAAAAAAAAGCTTTTTTGACATTAGAGGGCCATAACCCCTATAAGGGGTCATCTGACCTCTAATACCCAAAGGAGACTTTTGTAAAGCTCAATGAACTGAAGGTTTAAGCAAGCATCAGCTTTTCCTTATCTGCAATAGTTTTCATTCTAAAGATCAAAAACATAAAAAAATGCCATTTTTTACCTTAAAAAGGCCATAACTCCTATAAAGAGTCATGTGACAACTTTGACCCATGGAGACTTTTGTACAGCTCAATGAGCGGAAGGTTAAAAAAAGCAACAGTTTTTCTCTATCTGCAATAATTTTCATTCTATAGACCCAAAACATGAAATAATGCCATTTTTGACCTTAAAACAGCCATAACCCCTAAAAGGAGTCATCTGACAACTTCAACCCAATGGAGCCTTTCTTAGAGCTTTTGATGCTGAAGAAGGATGGTTGTATCAGATTTTCTTTATCTCTTTTACTCTTTGATTTACAAGCTGAACACAGTTGTCTGACCCCACTTGTATATTTTTAGTAACAGCGGCCAAGTTTAATAACAAGAGTTAACACTAAAGTATGTCTCGCCTGCCGGCACCATCAGAAACAACTTTTTTTTTTACTTCATCTATATTTTGAAGTTACATGGATTTTCAGTTTCTGAGATCAAAAGATGTTTATAGAACTTAAACATTGTTAATATATGCAATAAAAATAATCAAAGTCACTCAACCAGAAAATCAAGGTCAAGGTCAAAAGATGGGGATGTAACTGTGCTAGGCTACTATTGGGGCAAATGCATACTAAGTTTCATCAACCTAGGACTTATAGTTCTTGAGATATGGAGGTGCTCGCAAAACTTTTCCATTGCTTTTATATGTATTGAAAATTGTCAAAGTCACTCAACCATAAAATCAAGGTCAAGGTCCAAAGATGGGGATGCAACTGTGCTAAGCTACAATAGGGGCATATGCATACCAAGTTTCATCAACTTACATGTAGGACCTGTAGTTTTTCGAGATATGGAGGTGCTCGCAAAACTTTTCCACTGCTATTATATGTATTGAAAATTATCAAAGTCACTCAACCAGAAAATCAAGGTCAAGGTCAGAAGATGGGGATGCAACTGTGCTAAGCTACTAATGGGGCATATGCATACCAAGTTTCATCAACCCAGGACCTATAGTTCTTGAGATATGGAGGTGCTCGCAAAACTTTTCAATTGCTATTATATGTATTGAAAATTGTCAAAGTCACTCAACCAGAAAATCAAGGTCCAGGTCAAAAGATTGGGATGTAACTGTGCTAAGCTACTACTGGGCATCTTATACATTGTATATTGACTGTATCACCATGTTGTCTATTGTATTTTATGTGTAATCTATCAAATATGTTCTTTTCCTTTACATGTACAACTCTCTTTGCTCCCAGTGGGCTCCTGATTGGAAATAAAAGATATGTTATGTTATGTTATGCATATCAAGTTTCATCAACCCTGCAGGACCTGCAGTTCTTGAAATATGGAGATATGGAGGTGCTCATAAAACATTTCCAAAAAGTTAACGTTGCCGTCGCCGCCGCCACCAGTTAAGTAACACCTAGCTATGTCCCGCTCTGCTTCGCAGGCGAGACAAAAACACAATTTTTATGCAGGACACCCTCGGGATCAATCATACCAAGTTTAATTAAATTCTGATCAGTAGTTTAAGAGTAGAAGCTATTTGAAAAATTGTTAACAGATGATGACAGATGCCAAGTGATGGCAATGGCTTACAAGGACCTTCGATCCAGGTGTGCTTAAAACTTGAAAAATCAAATTACAGAAAATACGCTCAATTGTTTATTGATTGTATATTCTGAATAAAAGATGGTGTTATAACATTTATACACATATATCATACCTCTTCTTTCATCATCTCAGTATACATGTCTACAGACACACATCCCACTTCCTAGCCCCCCCCCCCAAAGTTAACATATATCATACCTCTTCTTTCATCATCTCAGTATACATGTCTACAGACACACATCCCACTTCCCTCCCCCCCAGTTAACATATATCATACCTCTTCTTTCATCATCTCAGTATACATGTCTACAGACACACATCCCACTTCCTAGCCCCCCCCCCCAAAGTTAACATATATCATACCTCTTCTTTCATCATCTCAGTATACATGTCTACAGACACACAGCCCACTTCCTTGCCCATCAAAGTTAACATATATCATACCTCTTCTTTCATCATCTCAGTGTACATGTCTACAGACACACATCCTACTTCCCTCCCCCCCAGTTAACATATATCATACCTCTTCTTTCATCATCTCAGTATACATGTCTACAGACACACATCCCACTTCCTAGCCCCCCCCCCCAAAGTTAACATATATCATACCTCTTCTTTCATCATTTCAGTATACATGTCTACAGACACACATCCCACTTCCTTGCCCATCAAAGTTAACATATATCATACCTCTTCTTTCATCATCTCAGTATACATGTCTACAGACACACATCCCACTTCCTAACCCCCCCCCCCCAAGTTAACATATATCATACCTCTTCTTTCATCATCTCAGTGTACATGTCTACAGACACACATCCCACTTCCTAGCCCCCCCCCCAAAGTTAACATATATCATACCTCTTCTTTCATCATCTCAGTATACATGTCTACAGACACACATCCCACTTCCTTTGCAGCATCAACACAAGCTTTAGCATATTTAGCTGTTTCTGTGTTACATTTATGACATAACCGACCTACAAGGGTTATACATGTACAAATGTATTATAATCAAAAGCAATCAAATTTTCAACAATTCCAAATTTTGCTGTGCCTGACATGTCTATCAGTCAGCTTAACAGTTGAAAAATATTCTAAAGGTAATCACATGCTCAACTGGTGCACACTTACAAGTTAATTTAGAAAAAAAAACAAAAAACAGACAGCTCTCAAATAAATATTCCGCACCAGAGAAAATCAATCAGAACTAAATTTAAAATTAGAGGTGCACATCTACAATATACAGTGCATAGGAATATATTATAAAACTATATATACAAAGAAAGATAACTGCAATTTGAAGAGATTACAAACAACTTTCTTCATGTAGAAAGGGGGAACAAGATGATGTTTGAATTTTTCCATAATAAATTTCTTTAACATTAAATAGTCTATAATCTGTACCTTTGGATTGACATTCTTTTTCCCAAGCAGCAATGTCACTTGCTGGTGGCCCTATTACTACTATTTTCTCCCTTGAAACACCATGTGCCTAAAAACATATATACATGCATTTCTTCCACAGAAAACACATACATTTTTGTACAAGTAGTTGTATCTTGTCCTTTTGTAAATTATACATAAAATGTTCATGTAAATGTAATTGCAATTAAATCAATTACTTTTGAAAAGTAATTGAAATCAATCAATTACTTTTCTAAAAATTGCTGTAATTGCAATTGTAATGTAATTGAGGAAAATAGTAATGTAATTGAAAATAATCAATTACTTTTAAAAGCATTTGGCCCCATCCCTGAGTCATGTATTATAAAATTTACAAAAGACATCCAAGAAAAATGTTGATGAAAGTTGAATCTAGATAATGAAATGCCTTTCAAAGTAATGAGCTGTTTTCAAACATTGTCTAGCCACTAGTGGATTCATTTTGAATTTTACTTTTGATTTGGTATACAACCATATGATCACAATGGATGAGGGAGGTTTGGTGCCATACAACTGTTTAAACTCACCACGTCTTTTAAAATGCCTGTACAAATTCAGGACCATAGCAATCTTCAATTTCTTCAGAATGTCTACTTTGTTTTGTCTTTTTTCATGGACATTTGAGATTGATCCTCCAAGTTTGGTAGTTTCCGTATTACTTTTTTTAACTTATTTTTACATTGTTTTACTCACTTGTATTTTCTCTATTATTTCTATCATGTTGCTTTTGAACTCATCCAATGGGACATGTTGTTGTGTATTTGATGGTTTATTCGAGTCATTTGCACCAAGGAAAATTGTCACTGCCGCTATAGATTTTGGGTCAAACTCGCTCAGTACAGAAGGCAGCATCTTATTACACCACCTTGTGTTATAACCTGAGAATCCCCTGTTGATGACATCACACTTCCTATAATACAGAAAAATATGGAAGTTAAAGAGTTTGATCTACACGTATATTAAAGGATAGAAGTTTGTTAAATCCAAACACTCTTATCATCACATCCATACCATTATGTCCAATAATACCAAGAGGCAGACTCAAGGGATCCGAGGTCTATCCCCTCTTCAATTGGAAAAACAAACTGGTTGGACAGATTGGAAATCATTGAAGTGTGACCATAGTAGACCGGTCCTTAGTCAGTCATCCCCCCCCCTAGAAATTTCTGGCCCCCCTTCGAAATTTCTGGATCTGCAACTGACATATCCCATGTGGAAACTTTATTTCATATAAAGTACAGAATATCATAGGTCAAAAATATTTGTTCCCTGCTTCTACGGTTCTAAGCCTTGAAAAATAACATATTATAGGTTCTGATGGAGAATGACCAAAGATAGCTAACATGTACAATACCCTTTGTAAATGGAAGACGTCTTGATTTTAATAGGACTAACTGAATTTATCAGCAAAAAATAAATAAATAAAAATTAGGAAAGGTATAAGGAAGCAACCATTTAACTTGAAGGGGGTGGGGGCCTTGGTTTTTTCCTAAAAAAAATATTCTGAAAATTATTTTTGATGAAAAAAAAATATTTTGGCAGCACAGGTTAAAAAAATTTTCTGAAGAAGGATTTCTGCCATATAAAATAATGATAATAATGAAAAAAATATCACGACGCCTTTGAAAAATTTTACTGACCAAAACAAACTAGAGGCTCCCAGGAGCCTGAATCGCTCACCTGATCTCTTATGCCAAAGTTTGAATAAATTTCACAAACTTTCAAGTATACAAAGTTGCAAAACAATCCTTTCAGTGGTTTCAGAGAAGATTTTTGGAAATCAGTTTAAATTAATAGAAAACAGTTAAAGGGCAATAACTCCTGTAAGGACCTTTTGATGCTGAACATGAAAAGTTGCTCCAGATTTTCTCTATCTCTATATACTTTTTGAGTTATAAGCCAAAAACAATGGTCTAACCCCCTATTCTATTTTTAGCAATGGCAGCCATGGTTGGTCGACGTGTACATAATTCACAAACTTGGTAGAGGACATCCTAAAGATCAAGTATACCAAGTATCAATGCAATCCCTTCAGTGGTTTCAGAGAAAAAGATTTTTTAAAATCAGTTAAAATTAATGGAAAAAACAGTTAAAGGAGAATAACTCTAAAATGGCTGATCTGACAATATTGACCCTGAAATCATTTTTGTAGATCTCAATGAGCTAAACAATTCTGCAATGCTAACTTTTCCTCTAGCTCTATCGGTTTTCCAGATATCGTCCAAAAACTGCAAAAATAATCAATTTTGATGATTAAAGGGCAATAACTCCTATAAGGAGTCGTTTCACAACTTCGACTCAATGGAGAGATTTGTAGAGCTTTTGATGCTGAACACAGAAGGTTGCTTCGGATTTTCTCTATCTCTTATACTTTTCGAGTTATAAGCCAAAAACAATGGTCTGACCCCCCTGTTCTATTTTTAGCAACGGCAGCCATGTTGGTTGGTCGACGTGTATATAATTCACAAACTTGGTAGAGGACATCCTAAAGATCATGTATACCAAGTATCAATGCAATCCCTTCAGTGGTTTTAGAGAAGAAGATTTTTGAAAATCAGTGTAAATTAATGGAAAAAAACAGTTAAAGGGGAATAACTCTTAAACGGCTGATCTGACAATTTAGACCCTGAAATCATTTTTGTAGATCTCAATGAGCTAAACAATTCTGCAATGCTAACTTTTCCTCTAGCTCTATCGGTTTTCCAGATATCGTCCAAAAACTGCAAAAATGGTCAATTTTGATGATTAAAGGGCAATAACTCCTATAAGGAGTCGTTTCACAACTTCGACTCAATGGAGAGAATTGTAGAACTTTTGATGCTGAACACGGAAGGTTGCTTCAGATTTTCTCTATCTCTTATACTTTTCAAGTTATAAGCCAAAAACAATGGTCTGACCCCCCTGTTCTATTTTTAGCAACGGCGGCCATGTTGGTTGGTCAACGTGTATATAATTCACAAACTTGGTAGAGGACATCCTAAAGATCATGTATACCAAGTATCAATGCAATCCCTTCAGTGGTTTCAGAGAAGAAGATCTTTGAAGAAAAGTTAACGGACGGACGACGGACGACGGACGGACGGACGACGGACGCTTAACGATGACAATAGCTCACATGACCCTTCGGGTCAGGTGAGCTAAAAACCAAGGCCACCCCCTTCATGTTAAATGGTCCTTCCCTAACAAAAATGAATTACAAATCTAGTAACAGATCTTTTTGCTGAATGTACTAACCTTTGGAGAAAATCAGCTATCAGACTTCCCCAGCAGCCATCGGGTGAGAAACTGTACTGAAAAATGAAGAAATCACAATGTATTATTTACTTGAAATCATAAGCCTGCAATTGATGGTATTGACCATGTGCGATAGGGTGAAAGAGATCAAATCGCTTTCTTCATTCTTTAAATAACTTCACAAAATTTCACTTGTACCAAATGTACAATCAAAATGTTCTTTATTTTCTAACAAAGTAAGGCACAAATGAATCTTTTACATGCACAGTACTTTGAGAATTTCTTTTAAAAACTTCAATATTATGTGTATACCAAACCCCTTTGCAACTAAATAATTCTGTCAGTTTTGACAGGTGCTTATAAATGAATTTTAAATATTTATATTAAACATGTTAAAGGAATTATAAATATTTATAAATACGGACTTTTGTCAAGTTTGGCTTGCCATAGGTGCCTGCTTTGTACAGGATAAATATTTGGCAGTGTCTGCGCGTCCACGCCGCGTGGATGAATAGTCCACAGGCTGCGCGTCCACGCTTCCGATATACATGTAACGAGTAATTAAGGATTGTTTCCGGACAATTTCCGTTATTTCGTAATTTTTATAAACTTCCCAATGCGTCGAGCAATAAAGTAATTAATATTTAAACATAAAAATGTATTTTAATATTCACTGATATACAATTTAAGTATTAAATAAGCGAAAATTAGCGAAAACTGCTAGAATTTCGTAATTGTTTTTATTAATTTTTATAAATCATCAAAGGGAATGCAGTGTAAACAATAATTCTTTGGGAATTCGAAAAAAAAATATAAAGAATGATATAAAAACGTAATTATGGTCTAAAAGAAACCAGAAAACTCTAACTGAACCGTTTTAATGCAGACTGCATAAAAATAATTGCAGTGAAGATATATTACAAGTGTGGCCACTAAAAGTATGTCTCGCCTGCCGGCACCATCACTAAAATCAACTACCTACGCTTTCATTTCTTGATATAAACACAAAAAGTGTCTGTATACCCAATAATAGATGCCTAGCTATTAAACTATTCAAGCAATCCATTGTCCACACAAGTATTACACAAAGTTTTCTGTGTGAAAAAAAGACCTAAGTTCACAGAGTCACTAGACCGTGAAAATGGGGTCAGGGTCACGCGGCATGGTGACAGTTGCGTAGACCATAACCTAAACTGTCTGTATACCTAAGATCAGATGCCTAGCTAATATACTTTTCCAGCAATTCATCGTCCACAAAAGTCTTACAAAAAAGTTTTTCGGCCTAAAAAAGACCTAAGTTCACAGAGTCACTAGACCGTGAAAATGAGGTCAGGGTCACGCGGCATGGTGACAGTTGCGTAGACCATAACCTAAACTGTCTGTATACCTAATATCAGATGCCTAGCTAATATACTTTTCCAGCAATTCATCGTCCACAAAAGTCTTATAAAAAAGTTTACGGCCTGAAAAAAGACCAAAGTTCACAGAGTCACTGGAGCATGAAAATGGGGTCAGGATCACATGGCATGGTGACAGTTGCGTAGACCATAACCTAAACTGTCTGTTTACCAAATATCAGATGCCTAGCTAATATACTTTTCCAGCAATTTATTGTCCACAAAAGTCTTTCAAAAAAGTTTATGGCCTGAAAAAAGACCTAAGTTCACAGAGTCACTGGAGCGTGAAAATGGGGTCAGGGTCACACGGCATGGTGCCAGTTGCGTAGACCATAACCTGAACTGTCTGTATACCAAATATCAGATGCCTAACTAATATACTTTTCCAGCAATTCATCGTCCACAAAAGTCTTACAAAAAAGTTTACGGCCCGAAAAAAGACCTAAGTTCACAGAGTCACTGGAGCGTGAAAATGGGGTCAGGGTCACACGGCATGGTGACAGTTGCGTAGACCATAACCTGAACTGTCTGTATACCAAATATCAGATGCCTAGCTATTATACTTTTCAAGCAATTGATCGTCCACAAAAGTCTTACAAAAATGTTTATGGCCTGAAAAAAAACCTAAGTTCACAGAATCACTGGAGCGTGAAAATGGGGTCAGGGTCAAACGGCATGGCGACAGTTGCGTAGACCATACCCTCAACTGTCTGTATACCAAATATCAGATGCCTAGCTATTATACTTTTCAAGCAATTCATCGTCCATAAAAGTCTTACAAAAAAGTTTACGCCGCCGCCGTCGCCGCCGCCGCCGCCGCCGCCGGAAAGTAATACCTATGTCTCGCCTTCCGCGACTATTCGTCGCAGGCGAGACAAAAATCGTATACACAGATACATCAGGGATGTCCAAAACAATCAGTTTTATCTAATCCCTGTATACATGTAACAGTTAGGCTATCAGTCGCGGACACGGAAAGAATCTTTCCACAGGAATTTTAAGCTTACGGCATACACTAGTACATATACTTATGATAGAACGAGGACTTGCTCACATCTATCAATATTATGCCAGGATTCAAATGATAAAAGTTGGTACTAAAAATCTATAGCTTGAACAATCAGTCTCTATCATTATTTGATATATTTTAAGAGTCAATGTGCATACGAAAAAAAAACAAAACATTTTGTTGGGATTTGTTGTGTTTTCTGTTAGGACGTTGCTGGGATGTCCGAAATTCTGCATTCTGTTGTTGTTTTTTGCCGAATATTCTCCTTTTTCTAAAGATTTTGACTACTTGTTCTCGTTATTAAAGTTTATATAAATTAGAACTTTCATTTACTGAACTTCCATTCATTGTAGTATGAAATTGAATTCTTTGTTCACATTAGATGCGAAATGTGCATGCCGAAATGCAAATACCGGAAGCGTGGACGCGCAGCCTGTAGAATGTGTAGTCTATTCGTCCACGCGGCGTGGACGCGCAGACACTTCCTAAATATTTTAGAGTAGAAAAAGGATAGAAATGTAAAGGGGGTTGGGAACCACTTTCTTTTAGACAGGGTTTTGGTTTATTCAATTTTTTATCAAAGCAGGTTTCACTGTATGAATCATAAAATATATAATATATAGTACCTGAGTTCCAGAACTTCCTAGCAAAATTACTTTGGGCCAAATATTCTTCAATGCCATTTTATATGTTTATACTCTGTCTGTACAAGTTGAGGTCTCAATACTTAAAACGTAAAAGACTTTTAACATTAAGTCATGTAAGTGGTTGAGAATTCCAATCTTATATCAAGGTTGACTTTCATTTAGACCCTAATTAGCTTGCTCTATATAGACATCCCCACTAAGTATATGTATAGATGTTATACATACAATGATAGTTTGTTTGCCATCCCTAATCATTGTTAAATTTATTTTAAATTATAAAAAAGGAAGGGTATACATCATTTAACTGTTTAAACATGATAATTAATGATTTGTGGAAGTAATTGACATGGCTTTTCATCGTATATTGAAACAGTTGGAAATTACCATACTGGCATGTGCCTTAAATACCTGGGTACAATAATTACAAATGACTAAAATGTACATGAAAAAAAATAGTAAAAACAGAACCCAACCAACTTATTTTTCAAACAATACAAACGCCCACATATCAAGAATTTTGTCTGTGGTTGTACATAATTTATTTCTTGAGATTATAAGTTTGTTTTAAAGATACACGTAAAGGAAACATTGCTAATATATATAATACCTGTGTGAGAGAATCACCGAACAAGATTAGTTTAGGCCAAGCGTTTTTCGCCATCCTAATTTTTGACATCTAACTGCAAAAGGTTAAATGCACAGAGTAAAAGTGATTCAGGTAGACCTTAGGTAATGTGCAAGGACTTACTAATTTAAGTCATTTCAACCCCGACACGATTTAATTCTTTTTCTGGAAAGTAAGTATCCGAGGATTATAGATTACAGATCTTTATCAGGGAGTAAAATGTTAGATATGACAATCAATTACAAAATAAAAAAATATAATGCTGCACAACTTACCATTAGATTATTTGACATTTTTTTTAATTAGTATTAATTAGTGATTTAGATCAAACAATCAGCATAGAACATCAAGTTAGTAAGTAAAAAATGATAGGGAAAAAACTGCTTATTATCAATAGAGAAGTGAACATAATGTTGGTCCAAATGGCACACATGTTCAGTGGCAGACCTATTAATTTCGAAAAAGAGGGGGTACTGACGGAGTAAAGGCAAGTGGCTACTCATAAGGGCCCCCGTCTGGTAATGCACAGATGATTTCCTATACCGTATACCCAAACACTTACTAGATATAGAATTATGGTTTCACGACTTTTTGGCGATGTTCATAACAGCAGATACGGTAAGTTTTGATTTTTGTTAGTGTGTTTTTTTTATGCTGTCTGTTTCTATGAGTCTTGTTTGTGTTTTTGCATCATGTCTATGTTCTTGTTATAGGCAATACTTTTTGAATTCATATTCACCGTGAGTTTTTTCTTCCGAATTTCTTGTTGAGTTTTTCTTGAAAGTATCAAATGCTGCACAGAACCACATTTTTTTCTTCTTAAAAATTTAAAACTTTAGTGGGTAACATAGTTATCATGAATGTTATGGTAATATGAAGTGCCTTTCGCATATATTTTATAAGTATGAAAACTTTACAACCTCTCTGAATATCAGAGAAGCAAAGAGGCAACAATGGGGCATTCGAGTGTCAAAAGTCCGAATGGGCAACGACGAAACCGGTAAACACAAACAAGAACAGCACGTAGAAACACAATACACAAAATCAACCGAACGGAAATCAACAACGCGAACTCAAGTCGTAACCAGAGTGAACTCAGGTGCTCCGGAAGAATAAGCGGTCCCTGTCTGCTATAGCACACCCGGCGTGTTGCTAATTTCCAATTCAGTGCATCAAATCCGGTAAAGGAAGACAAAATAAATTTCTACGACAAACCAACATCTGCACTATTTTGAAAGATAGAAATCCAATATTTGTCTACGAGTGCACGATGTCTACCGTAAGATCTTTTTGACAGCAACCGTTGAGCAACAAAACCCTGTGTCAGCAATTGTTGTGTCAAACGTACGCTCTGCCAAGGAAATCGATGTAATTCCCACAAGCTCTGGAGTAAAGAGACTCCATAAGCAGAAGCGGACGAAATGTGGCTACTCAAAAAAGGGAGATTGAAGTCATCACGTTTGTCATAGAGCTTTGTTGAAAGTCTTCCTTGAAAGTCACGAGATGTAGATCTATATATGAAGCAGACTTCCTAGAATCCGTCATGTCATTTATCTCAAGTTTCTAAGGATATATGAGATGGAGAAAGTCACCAAATCGAAAATTGTTACAACTAAGCGAAAGGACATCATCAATATAACGGAACGTGAGGTTAAAAAATAGCTAGTCTACGATCTTTTTTTGTCTAGAAGAGAGTAAAAAGTCTGCTTCATATGAATGTAGAAACAAATCAGCAAGCAAAGGTGCACAATTAGTGCCCGTTGGAATCCCTATTGTTTGCTGAAAAACACGTCCATCAAACTGAACAATTATGTTGTCGATAAGAAAATGGAGCATGTCGCTTATTTGGTCTTCTGTATATTTGTTCTTTTTCTTAGATTCATTGATGACAAAGTAATTCTGTAATCGACTACCAGAAATGTGTACCTGCGTTTTCCATTCTTTTTTAAAAAGCTGCGTTTATTCATGCAGCTGTGGCAATCGTGATTTGAGTTGTTCATGCGGAATAGAAGTGTAAAAAGTGAAGAAATCGAACATTTTGATGCTGTTGCAAGATGAAACTGATTTCGAATTCGAGCTTAGAATTTCCAATAGTTCTTTGTTCAGGATCCACATTCGATCGACGCCATTTCAAGAATAACAAAAACCAATACCAAAAACGGGTATAAAACGGTTAATTTGGTTATGCTGTATATCGATATATATGGAGAGACCACTCATCAGCAGCATTTGAATCAAAATATTGGAAGATCACAAACCAAAAATATTGAATGAAAAGTTCTCAAAACCAAAAAGTTCTACCAGGAATGCCAAAGCAGTCAATATATAGTGTTTTTTGCACTCAAAAATGATGTTATTTGGCGCTTTTTCTGCAGGTTCTACAACATATTTGTCATGCAAGGTGGACAGTGTTTCTACACCATCAGCGTTGTTAAAAATGGACGTTGCTTTAGTGCTCATTAAGCCCTTCAAAGAGTTGATTCTTTTCAAAATCAATATCCTCACAGCTTTCTCCGACAAAACGTCATTTTCTTTCTCCTGTTCTTATTTGGTCCATTTTCTGGCATAGTCTTAAACTGCCATCGTCTAGGCTCACGATATTTTGGTCCTTTAGCAAAAACATCTTGAAGAAAGTCATTTTCCACGATGTTCAGATCACCAGTAATAACGTGGCCAAAGAGACCATAATTGAATGGGGACTTTTAACAAGAGCAGTCTGGATGTTTCGCATTGAGGTCATTGATTTAAAAGTCCCGCAAGACCTTTTGTAGTTGAAACAATGGAAGTATAAGTATTAGAGATGATTGGAATACTTCTGTCTTTGAAATAAGGAGGAATATGCGGCGCAATAGATTTTTCATCGGATGTAGAATTTGCTAAATTAATGGCATCCAAACCACAGGATTTGATTTTATTTTAAATAACGTGTAAACAAACAAACAAACAAATAATTTTATTGCTAATCACAGCGCCCAAAAAGAGCAGAATAATCACAGAAAATTACAATATACAGCACATTATGCTAGATTATAATGATTGGTTGAATATATTAACCCGAACCCCCCCTTAAAAGACTAAGCCAACAGAGGCACAAAAGTCAATTCAGTAAGTAAGTAAATGGGGCAAGACTCGCTAGGTAATGTGAATTATTACTATTATTATATTATTATCATAATATATATATATATTTTAATATAAGCCAATTTGAGATGTAATTAATTATATACTATATTCATATTACTTGGATAAACCATATGTAACTATATATAGGACACGCCAGTTTCCAGAATATTTTGTCTGGCAGTGACTGATGGATTTCTTATAAGGTTTGCTAAAATTTTTAGTATTTCTGGATTTTTATTTGAAAGAAGCCAGATAAATTTTCCTTCTGATTTACAATTAAGTAAATTGGGATAGCATTTTGTTATGTCCTTAAGGACTGCATCACGGATAAAATTTAATTTTGAACAGTAAATTAGAAAATGAATCGCATCTTCCACGTCTGATTTACATAACTTACATATATACGCTCGTTTACAGGAATACCATTTTGTCTGCTAGTCTCAATTTCCAGAGAATGGGACCCAATTCTGAATTTACACAATGTATATCTATCCGCAGTACTGGTTGTGGATATATAAGGTTCAAATTTAAAATGGTTTTTGTAAAGGCGATAAGTTCTAAGTTTATTTTTTTGGTTATCATTTTTTCTTTTATCACAGAAGAGTTCTTCCTTCCAAATTACCGAATACATTACAGTCATTTTTTTCCACAATTCCCTTTTAATATTCATTTTATTGTTTAAAATATGACTTGGAGGAATATCAAATAAATTTAGTATGCTTTTAATACAGCTGTACCAAGAGTTGACCCCATTGATATCCAAAGACTTGGATAAAGAGAGGGCCTCTTTTAATAAAACATTTGTAGACTTTTCTAATCTTGTCCAATATTTTATTAGGTTTATAATTATACTGAAAAATAATGGGAATCTACCTATCTCTGCTAGTACTGCAGCATTAGTACTGCGTCTATTCACTCCTAAAATGAATTTACTTGCTTTACCGTTTAAATTTTCAATTCTGCTAGTATTGCATAATTTGTAAAAGGCCATAGCTGACTTGAGTTTACTTGGTATGCATGAGCCCCATATCTCTGATCCATACAGTAATACAGATTTAAATGTATGATCAAAAATATGTAGAAAAGAGGTTACCCTAGGCTTTTTCTCTCCAAAACATTTAGTTAATTTAAATAAAATATGCTTTAAGTCCTTTGTTAAAAATTTCTGTGGCTGCAAAAGAAAATGAACCAGAAGCTGAGAAATTAACTCCCAGATAACAGTAGTTTCTTACATTTTCTATGACATGATTGTCTATTCTAAATAGATGAGATGGAATCTTACCACCAGAATTAAAAGTTAAACATTTAGTCTTCTTAAAATTTACAATAAGTTGCCATCTAGTACAATATTCATTTAGTTTATCAAGCATGATATTTTGTAATCCATCTCTAGGGGATGACAATAACACTAAGTCATCAGCATAAAATAAACAACTTAAAGGGTCACAATTTGCATCAAGGCAGTTCTTAAAATCATTGACAAAAATTTTAAATAGATTAGGTCTTATATTATCCCCTTGACGCACTCCAATGTTAGAGTATATAAACATTTTCATCTCGTCTCTATACTATTTCCACATGGAAATAGTAATATAGCGAGGGTCAGATTTTTTTTAAAACATACACTTAATAAAAATAAAATCCTGGACCCAAAGGAAAGTGAGAGAATGAACGGTTTTCTTTACTATTTTCACGGCGAAACCGATATCAGATTCATGCGGTAAAATTTAATGCTTTCTTTAAAAAAGTCAAAAAAGCTTGACACTTAGATTCATTTAGTAATTGCTGAAAATGTAATCATAAATTAATCAAAAAGTAATCACGATTACAGTCTTGTTTTTTTCTTTAATAAATTACATAACAAGTAATTACATGTATAACTAAATGCATGTACATTGTACATGTGATTACAAACTGTATTTCATGACCGCGGGTACCATTTAACCGAACAAAATAGGATCTCCGAATAAATGTAAACAAATAGAATGGCTTTGAATTTGTCCAAAGTTCATGTTGTAAGATCGGTTTGGTTTCCAGTAAAACGATGTTTACAGCCAAGGAAACATTTGACCAGACAGTTCTCCTCAACATCTCAATGTTTCAATTACAAAGAACATATTTACACGACAGAGCATGAAGAACTTCAAACAACACTAAGAAAGGTTGTATAACGTTAACTGTCACAGTGGAGTATTCTTACTTACATTTTGTATCAAAAAATGAAATGTATATATAAAGTTAGTCTGTAAAATTTCTATTTATTATATGAGATATAATTGTACAAAATCACAGGCGTTTGGGTCCAGGATTTTATTTTATTATAAATAACGTGTGTATAACGTGACGGTACCCAAATTGCAACAACTTTGGCAGTTTTTGTCTCGTATCTTTATCTGGGCACGATTGCTTAAAATTTTGGTCGGCTATGTTCTAAGAGTAAGGTTTACTGTATTTATCCATATAGAAAGAATTTTAATATTTGACACACAGATGTCATAAAAGAGATTTAAAGACACCTGAGAATGACCCTAACTTTCCACATCAGGGGTACCCAAATTGCACATGGGGGTAAAAAATTTACTCCTTAAGATTTCTCTTAAAAATCTTGCTTCATTATTGAGAGTGATTACTTTAATTGATTTTTATTTAAAAATCCAATCGAGACAAGGTATGTTAAAAAATTCTAAAGGCATTTTATGACTCCAGGTCGTATTTTTAGACAATTGCACAGTATTCCCAAAAAAGGCTGTATAATTGCGTATTTTCTTGTTTGCAGCTAAAACAACGGTATAGGCATGCAAAGTCCGTTGTAAATGAAGCATTTACATCCTTTAAATATTTAAAAACACTAAATACAAACATAACTGACCTGAAAACAAAGTTAATTTGAAGTCTAAATTTAGGTCTCCATTACGTCATCTAGTGCGGACGTGAAAGAAAGCACTTTTATTTTAGTTCCGGGTTGAGATCTTGGAATATTCATATGAATTTTGTTGTCTGAATAATTTGGCAACAAATGATATTTAGCAAAATGAAAAATATACAACAATTGTCAAGATTTTCAACATCAACCAGAAGTCCTGTCTGTCGCACGGCAATTTTCAGCATAGGGCCATATTGGATAAGGTATTCCACTATCATATACAATCGTATCTTTTCTATTAGAAATGACTTTTTTATTCATATTTTTGTTGAAAACTTTAGAAGAATATTCTAATATCAATAATAGAAAAGAAAAACTAGTATTACTTAACAATCCTGTTATTTTAGAACAATTTATGTAAAGTGTTGCAATTTGGGTACCTGTTGCAATTTGGGTAGCGTTACGTTAAATTTTTTTATCTTATCTATGGTGGAAATAGTATATAGACGAGATGAAAATTTTTATATACACGTTATTTATAATACAATAAAATCCTGGGCCCAAATGCCTGTGTACAAAATAGGTAATCAAAAGGATATATAATAGAATATACAACCTTATGTACGTCATGTACATGTACGTATTACAGAGTTAAAGATATTTTATGCTTATATCGTTTTTCTTGTTGTGTAAATATATATAATAGACAAATGAATGTATATAAATGTTCGAATAAAAGGCAATAATTATACATAAGTCAAAAATCATCAGTGATTCAAAATTTTTTATTTAAACTAATTTTTTAGAAAAATATGATTGTCTCAGTTAGTAATCACATAAGATTGATTACGATTTATTTTCTTATAGTGATTGTAATTATTTTATTGCAGATTATAGATAAAGATATTAATCCTTATGTTGAAGAATGGGAAGCAGAAGGAATATTTCCAGCTCACAAAGTCTTCAAAATCCTGGGAAATGCTGGTATCTTAGGGGTCTCTAAACCAACAGGTGAATTTATGCTTAATTTCATGCATACAAAATGTACATGTAACCATACAATTATTATATAAAATTGTATAGATACAAGACCACTATTACATTGGAAAAACACCAGGAATTGTCCAGTGAGGCACCTAACAATGAAATGAACATGACACAACATTTTTAAAATAATGAAAGCAGTTGGGAAAAATAACACATCATATATAAAAAGCTACATGTACTAGCTGTATACGGGTAATATAATATTCCAACTTGCTTTTTTTAATCTTGTTGATTTATATAGGTTGGGTTGCATACAACCATTCCACATCTCATTATCATTTCTATTATAGGCCAATATAAAAATTATCCTATAGATTCTCATCCCCTCCCCCATGATTTTGTCAGCCCTGTCAAATAATCTTACTTTGATTTTTTGGCAAATTATGTCTGATTTTTTGACTTTTTCTTTAAAATGGCAGCATATTTTATCAAAATGGATAAAAAATAAAATTCACCCACCCGCCCCATATTTTCAAGAAATTTGGATGAAAATCTGGGAATTATTTCATTATGGCCATACAAGTAAATGTGACGTCTATTTTTAGAATATGGAGGTCTAGGTTTGGATTATTCCTACAGTTGTGCAATGGCAGAGGAGCTGGGACGTATAAATTGTGGGGCATTACCTATGGCCATTGGCGTACAGAGTGATATGGCAACACCTGCTCTAGCCAGGTGTGTAATTTAAACTGAAGATGGTTTTTTTGTTCAATTTAGAAATATTTACATGTAAAATGTAATGTATTATATGTAAAGGAAAATGTAATGTATAAAATATGTAAATGTAAAATGCTTCATTTGAAATGTAAAATGTATAATTTGAAATGTAAATTTAAAAATTAAATGTAAAAAAAAATTAGTGTATAGAAGTACGGTTACTTATTGTTTCAAAGAATGTATGAATTTTAGGTTTGGTAGTGACAAACTAAAGAAAGAGTTTTTGGCTCCCTCAATAGCAGGTGACTTAGTTGCATGTTTAGGAGTTAGTGAAGTCCAATCTGGATCTGATGTTGCAAGTAAGACTATAACGCAAAAAACTAAGTTCAAATTAATAGCTACAGTAACACCTTTCTAAATAGAACCCTTAGAAAATGGAAACCAAAAAATATTTAATCCTAATAAGTTTTAAATCTAGACCATGTACAGTGGTTGAATTCTTACAGTTATTTAAACTGAACAAATTCTTCAGTCACATTCATATGGTTTAGTTTAGTCATTTTAAAGCTTATTAGTCAAAATCAATAGATTTTATTTACAGCTGCATGGGTTTAATTAAACATCTTAACTTTGCGTTTTTCCTCAATTTTGAGACTTTCCTCAAATTTTATATAGAAATTCTTAAGAGAAAAATCCTCAGGTTTGAGATGTTTTATGAAACTGGGGCCTGCAGAAGTTAAAAAAAAATTGCCCAAACAATAAGACCAAACACAAAGCTTTAAAAATTCACAAAAAAGAGCTAGCATATTAGCCCTTGTTTTTTTACAATACTATAGGCTGAAATTTTATTTCATTGTCATTTTATCATTTATAAAGCAGACAAGGTGATTAGAAAAAAGTCTGTAGAATTTTTCATGAAGTACCTTTTTTTAAAAATATTCATTTGAATAGGGAAAAGCAAATTCTTTAGGAACCAGTTAAGGTACATTTTGAATTATGTCCCTTTGTTTGGCATTTATCAGGTTTAAAAACAACTGCTGTCAGGAAAGGAGATGATTTGATAATCAATGGTGGTAAAATGTGGACAACCAATGGAACTCAGGCTGACTGGATGTGCCTCCTAGCCAACACATCAGAGGGCAAACCCCATCTTAACAAATCATTGATTTGTTTGCCTATGAACCTTCCAGGTAAAGAAGTTCAGTATTTAAGACACAGAGGAGTACCCAATTGAACATTCAAATGTCAAAAGACAAAAGAGGAAAGACAAAATCAAGTCAACACAAAAGAGAACAACACAGAGAAACAGACAACGCATATCACACAAAACAAAAGAATAACAATCACCAATGGGTATTAAAGTCATAACAAAGCGAACTCAGGTGCTGTGGACTGGTAAGCAGTTCCTGCTTGTTGCACCTGCAAAACAATCGCTTATGGTCAATTCCATTTGCCAAATACAGTAAAGGAGGGCAAATCAAAACCTATTACAAATATTATTTAACTTGAATGAGGTAATTATTGAACTTCAACTAATGTTTTTTTTCAAGAATTTGAGCCAGTTTTCAAGCTTATGTCTGAAAAATATTAAAATGGACAGAATGACAGCTTATTTTGTTATGCTACATATGCATACTTCAAGGACTAACATCTCATCAGCAGCATTAAAATCTAAACATTTGAAGATCCAAACCAAAAAGTATTGTAGGAAATGTACTCAAACCAAAAACGTTTGAACATATACAGAGAAGCAAAATTCAGCACTGACTAACCATGTACAGTACAAGAAAAGAAACCTGGTGTTTTAACGATTTTCATTTAAAATATTGGTAAGAATATCCATGTTATGGTTATTGAGATTGTTTTGTTTTTGATTTACAAGTTCTTCCTTTTATAATACAGGTATAACAATAGCCAGGAAAATAGACAAGTTAGGCATGAGAAGTTCTGACACTGCCCAGGTTTTTCTTGAGGATGTCCGTGTTCCTGCTGATCATATCATTGGTGATGAAGGCATGGGGTTTACTTATCAAATGTTACAGTTCCAGGAAGAAAGGATATTTGCTGCAGCTGCAGGTTAGTATCAAACATTGGAGGATTCAGTTGTTTGTTTCAGGATTTTATACCTGCACAAAGTATGGGAGAAGCAAAGAGGCACCGATTGGGCATTCGAGTGTCAAAAGTCCAAAAGGGCAATGACGTTATCGGTAATCAGGAACAAAAGCAGCACAAAGAAACATATTACACAAAATCAGCTGAACAGAAATCAACAACACGAACAAGAAGTTGTTACAAGAGATATATAGAAATCACCCTGTCTGTCCATCCTGACCAGAAATATCCAATAACTTATTGCTAGATCTTTATAAAACTTAACATATAAAAGTACATAAAAAAGAAAATGTGCATGTAGAAACTATATTGCTCTTAGTTATCATAAAAGCTAATTGGACTTTTTTCAATATAGAATTCAGTAAAAAACAGGAGGTAATCCTTTTTGTGAGCATGCTTTGTTTCATTTAAGGAAGACGGTTCTTCGTCCTCTTGTGGATCAAGAACAAGAATTGTTTGATTAATTTCATAAAATCACCCTAAAATCTCTAAATTAAATTTATTTATGAAAGCCTTATAAATCATATGCTTTTGATGCTGATTATAAAATGTCATATGTGTTCAGTACAGTGTCAGATTATGTTTTTTACCTTTCAGCAATATTACCATTAGACAAGCTGATAGAAATGACAATAGACTACACCAGGAATAGAAAAGCCTTTGGTCAATCAATCTTAGACAATCAGGTTGTCCACTTCACTCTAGCAGAGCTTGCTACAGAAGTTGAGAGTTTAAGATCAATGCTATACAGGACTGTGGGTAAATATTGTAAGAGTGGGCATGGGCAATGTTGGACTTCACCCTGCAAGAGCTACTATCTCAAGAGATAGAGTGCCCCAAGATTGTCTTGTATAGTGTTGTGGGTAAATATTAAGCAGATTGAAAAATCTAAGAAAATAATGTTGTTCACTTTACCTTGGCAGAGCTTGCTACAAGATCAAAGTGTGACTATTTTGTTAAGGGTTGTAAATATTTAAAAGAGTTACAGTATGGATATTTGTTTTCCACTTCACCCTTGCCGAGCTTGCTAAAGAAGTCATGGAAGCTCTTAGATCACTGCTGTACCAGACTGTAGGTAAAGATTGAATAGTTGTAATAATCTTAAACAATCAGGCTGTTTGTGTGATCCACCATTGTAGACCTAGCGACAGAAGCTTGGAGCATTAGGTCAATGTTATATAAGACTATAGGTAAATATTTAAAAGGATTGGGATAGGGGGAAATTAAAGCCAATCATGTTGTCTGTTTCATACAGGCATAGCTTGCAATAAAAGTGGAG
Source organism: Arcuatula senhousia (assembly GCA_963971305.1). Lineage (NCBI taxonomy): Eukaryota > Metazoa > Mollusca > Bivalvia > Mytilida > Mytilidae > Arcuatula > Arcuatula senhousia. The sequence continues at coordinate 7,764,258 of OZ020311.1, read as the reverse complement.
ATTCTAAGCGCAACGCTCTACAGGACTGGATGTAAATATTACCTTTGGGGAGTGGGGAATCATAGACAATCAGAAGGTTCACTTCACCCTAGCAGAGCTTGCAACAGAAAATGAGAGTTTACGATCAGTGCCCTTATGGAATAGCAGTGTTTACTGCTTCTTTATCAAATACTGCAAATATGCTGCTAAAATACTGATAATATACTGCCAAATTGCAGCATTTTTGCAGTGTATTGATGGGAAATATGCTGCAAGGAAGTAGATGCTGCAATTAAATCTCTTTTCTACCGAAAATAGACTGCATTTCCAGCATATTATCGGTAGAAATATACTTTTACTATTACATATGCTGCTTTTATGCTGCATTTTTATTGCTATCAGAATCTGATGCTGCAAATATATTGCTTTTACTTTATTTTATTAAGAAATACTGCAGTTATGCTGCTTAAACTTTTAAAAGTATTTCGAAATACTGCAATTATGCTGCTTTAACTTTGCTTAATTTTGAATATACTGCAATTATGCTGTTGTCTTTGTTACATGTACTTTTTAAATACTGCAATTATGCTGCTTTCCAGGTCGTAGAAAGGCTGCACTTGATGAAACCAATAAATGTATCTGAAAAAATCAAAGGAAGAAATCTACTATAATTTTATATTAGTCTGTTGAATCAATTCACTATACAAAATCTTGTATGCAATATATGGGATTTTAATGGTCCACTTCAATGCAGTATATGGAATGTTTCCAGGTCTTGTGTAAGGCAGTATATGGAATTTTCATGGACTAATGGTATTTTACTTGGTCTATGACAAGGCAGTATATATGATTTTTGCTGGTCTAGTGTGATGCAGTATATCTATTTTTTTCATCTTCTGCAAGGCAGATTATTTGATTTTAAATGGTCTACTGCAAGGCAGTATATTTTTTTACATGGTCTTCTTCAAGACAGTATATGGATTCTTACATACTACACTGCAGCATATGGTATATTCATGGTCTACTGTGATGCAATATATTGATTTTACATTGTCTACTGTAAAGAAGTATATGGGATTTTGTAATGTCTACTGCAATGCAGTATATGGAAAATTTAATGGTCTACTGCAAGGCAGTATATTTTATATGGTCTACTGAAAGGCAGAATATTGGATTTTTATGTGCTACTGTGATGCAGCATATAGATTTCACATGGTCTACTGCAAGACAATATACAGGACTTTACATGGTCTACTGCAAGGCAGTATATGGGATTGTCATACTCTACTGCAAAGCAGTATATGGGTTAATTGTAATCTACTGCAAAGCAGTATATGGGTTAATTGTAATCTACTGCAAAGCAATATATGGGTTAATTGTTATCTACTGCAAAGCAGTATATGGGTTAATTGTAATCTACTGCAAAGCAGTATATGGGTTAATTGTAATCTACCGTGATGCAGCATGAAGATTTTACTAGAGGGTCTACTGTAGTGCAGTCTTATAGGGATTTCATCGTCTACTGCAAGGCAGTATATGGCTTATTTGGAACTACTGCAATGCAGTACATTTATTACTTCACTAACATTATGCTGCAAAACAGTATATGTTACTTAACACTAGTATTCCAGCATTATTGCAGCATAATTTGCATATTTGCAGCATAGATGCAGCCTAATTGACATAGTTGAAACACGCTGCATTTACTACTGCAAAATGCATTGTCCTCGTATACTTCTTAAGCAGCGTCTTTTGCAGTACTACTTTATGTACTGTTATTATGCTTTATTTAGTACTGCGCATGCAAATCTACTTCATATTCGCTGCAAATACGCTGCTGTTCCGTAAGGGGTGTTTTATATGGCTGTAGGTAAGTATTAACTTTGAGGAAATCTTAGACAACCAAGTTGTTCACTTCACTCTTACAGAGCTTGCTTCAGAAGTATTGAGTCTTAGATCAATGATACACAGAGCTGTAGGCAGGTATTATTAAAGAGGGGATTGCTGACAATCTAAGATAATGAGGTTGTACTTCAACATGGCAGAGCCAGGAGAATTTTTATTAAGGCAAAGGAATTGATGTAAGATAACCTAAATATTAAACGGGAAGTGGATAGTTTAAATAATCGAAGACAATCCGGTTGTTCACTTGACTTGTGGAATTAGCTACACAAGAAAAGTTAGAATAAAATGAGATTTTGTACAAAAATTGTTGGTAAATATTAAACATTGGGGGTGTAGATGATTTTCTACAATCAAGTCATCCATTTTACCATTGCAGAGCTTCAAGTAATCAACAAAAGTTGAGACTCTTAGACCAATGTTTTATAGAAATGAAGATGGATACTAACACTGGGTGTAAATTATGTTTGATGACCTGAACAGAAAACATCTCATTTTACTGTTCTGATCTGTCGTCTAACTGTATTAACTGATCAGATTGCAGACCATATTCCTTATGATTCAGAATACATGTGTATCTTTGGAAGGTTATGAGGACAGACAGTAGAGTGATAACTGTAAAAGGGGAAATTTTCACGAAGGGTTTATTTTTGCTAATTTCTCGATCATAACGAATTCGCGAAAAATATCTTCTCGCAAAATTACATTTAGAAGGACCCAATATTCCATGATCTTATAAAACACGAGACTAAAACCTTGCGAATGCATTTTGGTATTGAAAACACGAAATTTAAACCATGCGAAATTATCCCATTTTACAGTATCTTTAGATTTAAATGCAGTAAATGTAGGAAGAAATGATAGATATGATTCAACCAAAGCTGGTTTATGACCTCTCAAAATTCAATAGTGTTTGTCAAGGCGAGACATAAGTATTACTTTCCGGCGGCGACGGCGGTGGCGTAAACTTTTTTGTAAGACTTTTGTGGACGATGAATTGCTGGAAAAGAATAATAGCTAGGCATCTGATATTGGATATACAGACAGTTAAGCTTATGGTCTATGTAATTGTCACCATGCCGTGTGACCCTGACCCCATTTTCACGCTTCAGTGACTCTGTGAACTTAGGTCTTTTTTCCAGCCGAAAACTTTTTTGTAAGACTTTTGTGGACGATGATTTGATGGAAAAGTATAATAGCAAGGCATCTGATATTCGGTATACAAACACTTGAGGTAATTGTCTATGCACATGTCACCATGCCATGCGACCATGACCCTATTTTAACGCTCCAGTGACTCTGTGAACTTAGGGTTCTTTTTTCAGACAGAAAACTTTTTGTAATACTTGTTAGGACAATGAATGGCTTGAAAAGTATAATAGCTAGGCATCTGATATTGGGAATACAGACACTTTTTCAAGAAATGAAAGCTCAGGTAGTTGAATTAAGTCATTTTGCCGGCAGGTGAGACATACTTTTAGTGACCACACTTGTTTCTTTGCTTTCTGTTACCAACAATTTCTTTTGAATCACTACTACCAAGTGGATCACTGCAGTCTCTAATTGCTCATTCAATTGCCTCATTTTGTCTTCTTTCTTTGAAATCAAAGAATGCATTTGATCAGCCCCATTCAGTTATTTTTTGTTGTTGCATACATGTACTTCCCCAAATGAAATTCAAATTTATAAAAAAGAATCTCACAAATTCGTTTCAACATGCCTTTTTCAAAGGCAGTTATGTGACAAAAGTTGCACCTGTGTGTAAACTGTGTGTCATTTACCTTTCCAAAACACAGTGCTCCAATGTCCATCACTTTGTATTACCTATTATTCATCTAAAGTGAACCAAATATATGACACCCATATTAATATTTGTATTATATAAAAAGTTTATTTATTTTCAGGCTTATATATCCAGGGCAATGATGTGACAAAGCTGGCATCTATGTGCAAACTGAAGTCAGGAAGGTTGGCTAGGGAAGTGACAGACAAGTGTCTCCAGTTTTGGGGTGGCATGGGATTCACCAATGAAGTTTTAGTCAGTCGATTTTACAGGTAAGTTGAAATTTTAGTCAGTAGATTTTACAGGTAAGTTGAAGTTTTCATTAGTCAGTAGATTTTAAAGGTCAGTTGAAGTTTTAGTTAGTAGATTTTACAGGCAAGTTGACGTTTTAGTCAGTAGATTTTACAGGTAAGTTGAAGTTTTACTCAGTAGATTTCACAGGTAAGTTGAAGTTTAAGTCAGTAGATTTAACAGGTAAATTGAAGTTTTAGTCAGTAGATTTTACAGGTAAGTTGACGTTTTAGTCAGTAGATTTTACAGGTAAGTTGAAGTTTTACTCAGTAGATTTTACAGGTAAGTTGAAGATTAAGTCAGTAGATTTAACAGGTAAATTGAAGTTTTAGTCAGTAGATTTTACAGGTAAGCTGAAGTTTTAGTCAGTAGATTTAACAGGTAAATTGAAGTTTTAGTCAGTAGATTTTACAGGTAAGTTGAAGTTTTAGTCAGTAGATTTTACAGCAAGTTTGAAGGACATTAGGTCTAGTAAGTTCATTTAACCAGGCAATTTGAAGTTCTAGTAAGTAGATTTAACATGAAGTTCGAAGTTCGTGTCATGTGATTATACAGGTAATTTGAAGTTTCAGTCAGTAGATTTTACAGGTAATTTTGAGTTCTAGTCAGTAGATTTTTCAAATAATTTGGAGTTCTCTTCATTAGTTTACTTTTAATTTGAAGTTCTAGCCATAAGATTTACAGGTAAGTTGAAGTTTTCATTAGTCAGTAGATTTTAAAGGTCAGTTGAAGTTTTAGTTAGTATATTTTACAGGCAAGTTGACGTTTTAGTCAGTAGATTTTACAGGTAAGTTGAAGTTTTACTCAGTAGATTTCACAGGTAAGTTGAAGTTTAAGTCAGTAGATTTAACAGGTAAATTGAAGTTTTAGTCAGTAGATTTTACAGGTAAGTTGACGTTTTAGTCAGTAGATTTTACAGGTAAGTTGAAGTTTTACTCAGTAGATTTTACAGGTAAGTTGAAGATTAAGTCAGTAGATTTAACAGGTAAATTGAAGTTTTAGTCAGTAGATTTTACAGGTAAGGTGAAGTTTTAGTCAGTAGATTTAACAGGTAAATTGAAGTTTTAGTCAGTAGATTTTACAGGTAAGTTGAAGTTTTAGTCAGTAGATTTTACAGCAAGTTTGAAGGACATTAGGTCTAGTAAGTTCATTTAACCAGGCAATTTGAAGTTCTAGTAAGTAGGTTTAACATGAAGTTCGAAGTTCGTGTCATGTGATTATACAGGTAATTTGAAGTTTCAGTCAGTAGATTTTACAGGTAATTTTGAGTTCTAGTCAGTAGATTTTTCAAATAATTTGGAGTTCTCTTCATTAGTTTACTTTTAATTTGAAGTTCTAGCCATAAGATTTACAGGTAAGTTGAAGTTTTCATTAGTCAGTAGATTTTAAAGGTCAGTTGAAGTTTTAGTTAGTAGATTTTACAGGCAAGTTGACGTTTTAGTCAGTAGATTTTACAGGTAAGTTGAAGTTTTACTCAGTAGATTTCACAGGTAAGTTGAAGTTTAAGTCAGTAGATTTAACAGGTAAATTGAAGTTTTAGTCAGTAGATTTTACAGGTAAGTTGACGTTTTAGTCAGTAGATTTTACAGGTAAGTTGAAGTTTTACTCAGTAGATTTTACAGGTAAGTTGAAGATTAAGTCAGTAGATTTAACAGGTAAATTGAAGTTTTAGTCAGTAGATTTTACAGGTAAGGTGAAGTTTTAGTCAGTAGATTTAACAGGTAAATTGAAGTTTTAGTCAGTAGATTTTACAGGTAAGTTGAAGTTTTAGTCAGTAGATTTTACAGCAAGTTTGAAGGACATTAGGTCTAGTAAGTTCATTTAACCAGGCAATTTGAAGTTCTAGTAAGTAGATTTAACATGAAGTTCGAAGTTCGTGTCATGTGATTATACAGGTAATTTGAAGTTTCAGTCAGTAGATTTTACAGGTAATTTTGAGTTCTAGTCAGTAGATTTTTCAAATAATTTGGAGTTTTCTTCATTAGTTTACTTTTAATTTGAAGTTCTAGCCATAAGATTTCAGCCTGAGTCAGTAGCTTGGTAACATATATTGTAGTTCTAGTCAATAGGTTTTACTTTTAATAAAAAGTTCTAGTCAGGGATTTTACAGGTATTTGGAAATTATTGTACCTAGATTTTAGAAGTAATTTGTGGTTCAAGTCAGTACTTTTAACTGTTAATTTCAAGTTGTAGTCAGTGGGTAACTGGTTTTACAGTTAATTTGAACTTCTATTCAGTATATTTCAAGTCAGTAGATTTTGATGGGAAAGTAAAGTTTTGTAAGTATATTTGACACTTAATTGAAACTTCAGTCGGCAGATTTTATTTGTAACTTAAAGTGCTAGTCGGTAGATTTTACAGGTAATTTGAAGTTCTCATCAATAGATCTTAAAGGTATAGTGTCAGTCAGCAGACTTTAAAAGTAGTTTAAAATTCCAGTCAGTAGATTTTACAGATAATTTAGTTTCTAGTCAGTAGATTTTACAGGTAGTTTGAATTGCCAGCAAGTACATTTTGCAGGTAATTTGCAGTTACAGTCTGTAGACTTGAAGGTATTTGTTATATATTTCAGAGATTTCAGGTTGTTGTCTATAGGAGGAGGAGCTGACGAAGTTATGCTGTCAATCATCTGTAAATATATGGACACTTTACCAAAGCTGTCAAAATCTAAGGGAAAGAAAACATCCTAACAACACATGTGACCTAACAACACATGAACTCAGGAAAAAGCACTTTGTGATTAGATTTGTGATACTTTAAAAAAAAAGTGATTTTTATAAGCTCAAAAAGTATTTCAACTAATTTCACAAAAGTTTTACTTTGTTTTAAACTATATATTATTAAATATAAAAGTTATATCCAAGGAAAGGCATTTTTATGAGTTTTTTTTTAAGTTGTGTCAAAGTTTACAGCTCGAGGTCATAATTACCAAAAAACTTAAAGATATTGTCAACGTAAAATTTGAAAATAGAACATATACTATTGGGTGGGGTTCCAAAATAATAATACTAAAGTCATATTGTGCCTGAGTGTATATATTTGTTCAGATATTGTTGAATAAATCTGTTATAAATTTACTTGAATTCAGAAATCTACCAATTCTTATAACGATCAGAGTAGTTTAAAGTATTTATATATCATTTTTTGTAAGGCGTTTTGATGGTAATAATGAACTGAGGCTGCACATTATGATATGGACTGCATTGACAATCATAATTCATACGAAACCTTTAGTAATAAGTGACTAAACATTTTTTATTAACTTGTAAACACCACTTTTTGTTGAAAAGTCTGAATTTTATATTAGATTGGCTAGTATATATATTAGCTATACAATTTAGTTTTATCAAATGTGGACCAATATATATATAAACAAAATAAATGTTTTTTTTTTTTAATTTCTTGTTTTTTAAACCATTTTCATGGTTTCAGTGTGTGTTCATTTTTTCAGTCATAATGGCTAATTTATGAAAGGATATGGATTAAATGAACATGAGACCCCAACACATATGTTAACTCCAACTGCAATTGTTTTTTATGAGCTGTATGGCCATTTCGGAAAATTATTCCTCATCAGCAGCACTAGAACCCAAAGGAAATCCACAATTCAAAAGATGTTCAAAATGTATAAAATCAAACGAAATCAAAATGAATAAACATAGCTAAGAGGCAAAGCTACGATAGAGGGAGTTAAACCTTAGGTCTAAGGCGTGTTCTTTGCATTTAATCTTTATATGCAAATCACATACACTTTGGATCACATTTGTTTGGTGTGTAATTTGTTTTTAATCGATCTTAAAAAGGTGATGAGGAACATAATTTTTTTTGTCTGTCTGTAAACTTATAATTTGTGTCATTAATTTTTTTTGGGAAGAGTCCTATGTAGTCATGAAGCTATCTGATTTTCGCGTTTTTATACGACCGCAAATTTTTTGCGATCGTATTATGTTATGGCGATGTCGTCGTTGTCGTCGTCGTTGTCGTTGTTGTCGTCGTCTGTAGACACTTTAGTTTCCGTGCGATAACTTTAGTTGTAGTTAACCAATTGTTATAAAATTTTGATATGATATTTATAACCACTAAAGGAAGGTTGGTATTGCATTTTGAGTTTCTGGCTCCTACTGTTTTAGAAAAAAGGACCAAAAGGGGCTAAAACGTCTGTATTGACAAAACGTCTGTAGAATGTTAAATTTTCATCCGATTTTGATCATTCTTTTTTAGCTTACCTGGACCGAAGGTCCATGTGAGCTATTGCCATCACTTGGCGTCCGTCGTCGTCTGTCGTCGTCTGTCGTCTGTCGTCGTCTGTTAACAATTTTCAAAAATCTTCTCTGAAACTACTAAACAGAATTTAATGAAACTTGATATGAATGATCCTTAGGGTGTCCTGCAACAAACTTGTGTTTGGATTTTTGATCCATCAAAAAACATGGCCACCGTTACTAAAAATAGACCAGGGGGGTCAAACTACTGTTTTTGGCTTTTAAATCAAAAAGTATAAGAGATAGATGAAATCTGATGCCACCCTACTGCTTCAGCATCAAAAGTTCTACGAAAGTCTTCATTTGGTCGAAGTTGTCAGATGATCCCTTATAGGGGTTACAGCCCTTTAAAGGTGAAAATAGCGTTTTTTCATGATTTTGGCTTATAGAATGAAAACTATTGCAGATAGAGAAAAGCTGTTGCTTGCTTAAATGTTCAGCTCATTTAGCTCTACAAAAGTCTCCATAGGGTCAAAGTTGTCAGATGACCCCTTATAGGGGTTACAGCCCCTTAAAGGCGAAAAATAGTGTTTTTGGCCTATAGAATAAAAACTATTGCAGATAGAGAAAAGCTGTTGCTTGCTTAAATGTTCAGCTCATTTAGCTCTACAAAAGTCTTCATAGGGTCGAAGTTGTCAGATGACCCCTTATAGGGGTTACAGCCCCTTAAAGGCGAAAAATAGTGTTTTTGGCCTATAGAATGAAAACTATTGCAGATAGAGAAAAGCTGTTGCTTGCTTAAATGTTCAGCTCATAAGCTCTACAAAAGTCTTCATAGGGTCGAAGTTGTCAGATGACCCCTTATAGGGGTTACAGCCCCTTAAAGGTGAAAAATAGTTTTTTGGCCTATAGAATCAAAACTATTGCAGATAGAGAAAAGCTGTTGCTTGCTTAAATGTTCAGCTCATTAAGCTCTACAAAAGTCTTCATAGGGTCGAAGTTGTCAGATGACCCCTTATAGGGGTTACAGCCCCTTTAGGGTGAAAAATAGTTTTTTTGGCCTATAGAATCAAAACTATTGCAGATAGAGAAAAGCTGTTGCTTGCGTAAATGTTCAGCTCATTAAGCTCTACAAAAGTCTTCATAGGGTCGAAGATGTCAGATGACCCTTTATAGGGGTTACAGCCCCTTAAAGGCACAAAATAGTGTTTTTGGCCTTGAAAATGAAAACTATTGCAGATAGAGAAAAGCTGTTGCTTGCTTAAATGTTCAGCTCATCTAGCTTTACAAAAGTCTTCACAGGGTCGAAATTGTCAGATGACCCCTTATAGGGGTTACTGCCCCTAAATTTACTTGTTTTCATGTTTTTGGCTTATATAATGAAATACAAATGACAACAAAGTTCCAGACAATAAATTTTGCTACGCCTGACGCGCGTTTCGTCTATTCAAGACTCATCAGAGGCGCTCTACCAAAAAATATTGAAAATGCCAAACACTGTATAAATATGAAGAGCATAGAACAGTATAACCAAAAATACCAAACTGGGGAACCAAATTATTACTAAGATATTCAACCTATGTCTGGGGTAAGAAGAACCTTAGGGTTTAGACAATTTTAAAATTTAGACGGATAATTTAAAGCTTTGATGTATTCTCCAACTCAAAAGTGTTGGTGCCGGAGAGGGCTAACCTCGGGGAATTTAAACTCCACCAGCAGTGCTAACCTTCACGTGTGTTCGAAATACAAATGACAACAAAGTTCCAGACAATAAATTTTGCTACGCCTAAACTATAGCAGATAAAGAAAAGTGGTTCCTTGCTTAAATGTTCAGTTCATTAAGCTCTTAACAAAAGTCTCTATAGAGTCAAAGTGTTCAGATGGCCCTTAATATAAATAACATTTTGCACATTTTTGGCCTACAAAATGAAAATTATCGCTGAAAGAGAAAAGCTGTTGCTTGCTTAAATGTTCAGCCTATTTAGCTCTACAAAGTTCTTTATAGGGTTGACATGAAGACCAGGTGAGCGATTCAGGCTCCTGGGAGCCTCTTGTTTATTGTATTCCTCTATAAATTCTGTCAACAAAATGTAACAACACCTTTGATGTATCTTGTACGGTTACATTGCTATAAGGGGTCAAAAAGGGGCCACACCCAAAAAATCGACTTTTTTATTTGTGGTCCGATTTTCAAAATATTTTTTTCATTGGCATCCTTGTAAAAATCCCCGCCTGCGTTTTTCAATCAGATTTGCAAAATCTCATACCGTTTTCGAGAAATTAGGGGTCAAAGGGGCCAAAAACACCATTTATAAAAGTTTGTCCAGGCAAATAGTTTTTAACCAATATTAAGTTGTAGTGGGCCAGCCGATTGTTATGAAGTTTAAATATGATGATTATATCTACTAAAGGAATGTTGGTTTTGTATTTGGTGTTTGTGGCCCCTACTGTTTTAGAAAAAAGGGCCAAAGGGGCTTAAACGGGTGTATTGACAAAACTGTTGTAGAATGTTCATTATTCATTCAATTTTGAAAATTCTTTTATGTTGAAGTGCTCATGAAATTCTGTCTACTACATATGTCAATGATTTTGATATGTATTTCACCATTACATTGCTACAGGGGGCTAAAGACAGGCCACGCCCATAAAATAAACTTTTTTATTTTTGGTCCGATTTTCAAAATCTTTTTTTCATTGCAATCCTTGTGAAAATTCCTGGCTGCTTTTTAGCTCACCTGACCGAAGGGTCAGGTGAGCTATTGTCATCGTTAGGCGTCCGTCGTCCGTCGTCCGTCCGTCGTCCGTTATCTTTTCTTCAAAGATCTTCTTCTCTGAAACCACTGAAGGGATTGCATTGAAACTTGGTATACTTGATCTTTAGGATGTCCTCTACCAAGTTTGTGAATAATATACATGTCGACAAACCAACATGACCGCCGTTGCTAAAAATAGAACAGGGGGGTCAGACCATTGTTTTTGGCTTATAACTCGAAAAGTATAAGAGATAGAGAAAATCCGAAGCAACCTACCTTGTTCAGCATCAAAAGCTCTAAAATTCTCTCCATTGAGTCGAAGTTGTGAAACGACTCCTTATAGGAGTTATTGCCCTTTAATCATCAAAATTGACCATTTTTGCAGTTTTTGGACATTATCTTGAAAACCATTAGAGCTAGAGGAAAAGTTAGCATTGCAGAATTGTTGAGCTCATTGAGATCTACAAAAATGATTCAGGGTCAAAATTGTCAGATCAGCCGTTTAAGAGTTATTCCCCTTTAACTGTTTTTTCCATTGATTTACACTGATTTTCAAAAATCTTCTTCTCTGAAACCACTGAAGGCATTGCATTGAAACTTGGTATACTTAATATACATGTCGACAAACCAACATGGCTGCCGTTGCTAAAAATAGAACAGGGGGGTCAGACCATTGTTTTTGGCTTATAACTCGAAAAGTATAAGAGATAGAGAAAATCCGAAGCAACCTTCCTTGTTCAGCATCAAAAGCTCTTCAATTCTCTCCATTGAGTCGAAGTTGTGAAACGACTCCTTATAGGAGATATTGCCCTTTAATCATCAACCATTTTTGCAGTTTTTAGCGCACCTGACCCAAAGGGTCATGTGAGCTATTGTCATCGTTAAGCGTCCGTCTGTCGTCCGTCGTCCGTCGTCCATCGTCCGTGAACTTTCCTTCAAAGATCTTCTTCTCTGAAACCACTGAAGGGATTGCATATATACTTGGTATACATGATCTTTAGGATGTCCTCTACCAAGTTTGTGAATTATATACATGTCGACCAACCAACATGGCCGCCGTTGCTAAAAATAGAACAGGGGGGTCAGACCATTGTTTTTGGCTTTGTTAAAAAAGTATAAGAGATAGAGAAAATCCGAAGCAACCATCCTTGTTCAGCATCAAAAGCTCTACGAATCTCTCCATTGAGTCAAAGTTGTGAAACGACTCCTTATAGGAGTTATTGCCCTTTAATCATCAAAATTGACCATTTTTGCAGTTTTTGGACAATATCTTGAAAACCGTTAGAGTTAGAGGAAAAGTAGCATTGCAGAAATGTTTAGCTCATTGAGATCTACAAAAATGATTTCAGGGTCAAAATTGTCACATCAGCCGTTTAAGAGTTATTCCCCTTTAACTGTTTTTTTTCCATTAATTTACACTGATTTTCAACAATCTTCTTCTCTAAAACCACTGAAGGGATTGCATTGATACTTCGTATACATGATCTTTAGGATGTCCCCTACCAAGTTTGTGAATTATATACATGTCGACCAACCAACATGGCCGCCGTTGCTAAAAATAGAAAAGGGGGGTAAGACCATTGTTTTTGGCTTATAACTCAAAAAGTATAAGATATAGAGAAAATCCGAAGCAACCGTCCTTGTTCAGCATCAAAAGCTCTACGAATCTCTCTATTGAGTCGAAGTTGTGAAACGACTCCTTATAGGAGTTATTGCCCTTTAATCATCAAAATTGACCATTTTTGCAGTTTTTAGACAATATCTTGAAAACCGTTAGAGCTAAAGGAAAAGTTAGCATTGCAGAATTGTTTACACCGCGTACATGTATACATTTGGGGGTACGGCACGGTGAATCATGGGGACGCGGATCGGAAGCGGACAATTGACAGGTCAGTCAGCTTTTTTGTTTGATTCTAGAAAAATAAAGATTCTTCTGCAAAAAGCGATTTGTCCACGGAACTCTGTGTCATTTAAGCTTTCTTGACATTACTTCTCTGTAGTCAAAAGCCTCCCGGGAATAGGTAAACACTTCAACAGTTTGTCGAAGGGGGTACGTCAAAAGTAATGAATTGGCCATTTGGTACTGATTTTCCACGATAATTAACACAGAAAGGAACTGCCGACCTTCGGCTTATGATGCTCCATTCGCCCAACACCGTTTACTTTCAAGAAATCCAGATTTAAGTTCATACAAACCAATTTTCACAACTCGGGTTTGTGACGATAGGGGGTAAAATTTTAGGTGGCGATCGGGGAAAGGGATTGACTAACAAAATTGTCCAAAAGTTGAAAAACACTTGTCCATTTTGGGGTTTCACTTGTTGGAATGCTTCTTTTTAACTGTTTAAATCTTTCTTTACATTTGATTTCATTTCCAGTAATTTTTAAACACCACGCGAGTTTATGTATGCATACATACCTTTGAATTCAATGAAGGCATGAAAAAACACAAACCATTGGGACTTACGTGTAGCTACAATAGGAGAGAAGCAAACGTGTACCCGAGGGGTAATCAGACATCATTAGCCGAAAAAAAAACAAATACAAAATCATCACAACGAAATGAGCCACACAACAAACAAAAACACAATAACAACTAAATAGCAGTCAGCAACGTGAAATCAAGTCGAAACGAGCGTGAACCCAGGTGCTCCGTCACATTGCCAAAGATCGATTTAGTGTTGATAAAATCCAGAAAAGATGACATTACCGAACAGTTTGTCAAACCAATTGCAACACATTTGCTCTGAGAGAAAGAAACACAGTATTTGTATACAAGCACATCCATGATGTCTTCCGTAAAATTTCTTATTAATAAGTGATGACAACAATCTGGGAGCATCGTATCCCTGTGTTTAACAATTTGCTTGTCAGCATTGTTGCTAAATCGCTTCTTCGCTGTTTGTTATATATATTCAATACACGAATTCACGAATGAAGCGACACTGTTAGCAACCATTGGCGTACTTTATATTTTATATGTTAATATGACATTAATAGTATTCATTCATCGAAGGCACCGAAAAAAAAGTACACAAACCAATGGGGCATACATGTAGCTAGAATAGGAGAGAAGCAAAGATGTACCAAAGGGGTAATCAGACATCATTATCCGAAAAGACAACGACAAAATCATCACAAGAAAACAAACCACACAACAAACAAAAACACAATAACTAAACTGCAGCCAGCGACGTGAACTCAATTCGAAACGAGAGTGAACCCAGGTGCCCCGGAGGATTAAGCAGATTACATACGTACATACTAGTAAGTTGTAAAATAATAATCTGAGCACCTTCAAATGTTAATGTACTCATGTATTTTATTTTATCATGTGAGCATTACCAATTGTTGTCTGGTCCTTTGTCCCACACCTTGTACTTTCTGGACCCAATATGAAAAGTCAATAGTTTTTTAGACTTTCAACCTACGTTTGGACTGACCAAGCATATTTGTCAATGAAACGCATAATAGACTGACAACGAATATTTTGAATTGCAGATATTTTAGGTTCCTTCCAAGAATTTGAAAAAAAAAACAAACAAGCATTAAAGTTTCGTATTTTTCCTTTTGGGACCAAGAAGAAATTTATCGTCCGTTTTATATCAAATATATCACTAAAATACCTGGAAAAAAGTGTGGCCACTAAAAGTATGTGTCGCCTGTCAGCACCATCACTAAAATCAACTACCTAAGCTTTCATTTCTTGATATAAACACAAAAAGAGTCTATATAGGCGATAAAGAGATGTGGAATTATATAAGTGTACGCGACACAATCCAAATAAAGAAACGGAAATTTAAAACAAGAGTTAACACTAGAGTATGTCACCATGCCGTGTGATCCTCGACACCATCGGAATGCCTAAATATTCAACTATTCGTTTATTAATTCTTTCCTGTGACAGTTGCCTAGACATTTACAAAATATCAGGTGTCTAGCTATAATGCTTTTTAAGTAACTTATTTTCCACAAAAGTCTTACAAAGGAGTAACCCTCTAAGTTCAAAAAGTCACTTAAGCGTGAAATTTGGATCGAAGTCACACGGCATGGTGACACTAGAGTAGACTATTACTCCAACTGTCTGTATACCAAATATCAGATGCCTAGCTATTATGCTTTTCAAGATATTCATTGTCCACAAAAGTCTTACAAACAAGTTTTTGGACTGAAAAAAAAAGAACTAAGTTCACAGATTCACTGAAGCGTGAAAGTGGGGCCAGTGTCACACGGCATGGTGACAGTTGCGTAGCTGTCTATTTACCTAATATCAGGAGTCCTTTTCACAAAAAAATCTTAAGAGTAAAATAAATCCTAAGTGTAGATTTCAGCCAATCAGAATTTGGAAATTTACACTTAAGATAATTTTGAATCTTAAGATTTTTCGTGAAAAGAACTGCAGATGCCTAACTACTATACTTTTCAAGCAATTCATTGCCCACAAAAGTCATACAAAAATGTTTTCGGCCAGAAAAAAGACCCAAGTTTACATAGTCACTGGAGTATGAAAATGGGACCAGGGTCAAACGGCATGGTGACAGTTGCATAGTCCTTACACTCAATTGTCTGTATACCCAATATCAGATGCCTAGCTATCATATTTTCCAAGCAATTCATTGTCCACAAAAGTCTTACAAAAAAGTTTACGCCGCCGCCGCTGCCGCCGGAAAGTAATACCTATGTCTCACCTTTCGCGACTATTCGTCGTAGGCGAGACAAAAATGACCACTAATAAAAGTTAACCTTATGCTCCTTTTGCGCCCCTCAACAAATAAGAAGACCTCAAACCATTATGATCAATCATTCTATGGTAAAGTAAATTTTATAGTAATCAGTTAACATGCAGCACTAAAGCTATTGAGGAAAAAGTTTAATTTTAGCTTCTTTTTTTGGTCCCTAATTTCTTTAATGGTACATGTAAGTAACATTACTGTACAGTTTCATAGCACCTGGTTAACCAGAACAAGTTATTGTGGGTACAAAGAAATAAGGTCGCTATTTGTCCATTTTGGGTCCCTAATTTCTAAACGGAATTATAAAATGATTCCAGAAAAGGAGGTGCACATTTTAATATATGTGTATCTGTAATCATTGTGTAAAATTTCAAGAAGATCTAGACATTTTATTTAATTCAGATAACACAAGACAGGCACCCTTTTAGCGCGACGGACGGAGTGGCCTGACTCCTAGACCTGCTTTCGCCTTCTTTGGAGCAGGTAAAAATATGCAAACTATGGATCGCACAAATAGCTAAAGACCCTTGTTCGTCCGTACTTACGTCCGAAGCACGTTGGTTGAGTTCTTGGTTAAGGCCCTTAACCTTGATACTAGATGTTGGGGGTCTATGATATTTCACCACTGTGCATCTCGAGTAGCGCTACACCACCCACTAGAAAAGAGGTCATAGCGACCTATATTTCACTCATAAACGACTTTAGTTTAGCTTTTTACGTCCCATTACTTGGATACTGGCTGGATGTAATGTGGTATTCACCACTAGATGTATTTTTTGGTAACACCACATTATCCATTAGAAATACGGTCAATGCTATATTTTACGCATGGACGACTTTGATTTCTTTTACCCTACCTTTTTTCTTGGTAAAGGTCTATATCCCAAGAAATACATGTCGGGGATAAAATGATACTTTAATAACGGGAGGGTCATTCTTTGGCTCATCGACACATTTTCTAGTTTTAAAAGAAGAACCATGCAAAGTAACGCAAACATCATTAGTTTAACAAAACGTTTAATTAAGATTTGGTATTCAGAATGGTGTATTGTTCTCATCTGCAACACTTAAAGCTTTTAATATATGGGTTGAATTTTAAGGCGATCGGGGAACATAGCCATGTCCTTGTTGATATATTGTTTGTTTTTAGTTTGTTTTTCATGGTGAGTGGGGTAGTGTTAATATGAAAGGAAATTAGACTACTAGTATATATTACTTTGTGGTTTTACTACATACGTTTGCTTTTCAATTTTGAAACAAGAAGTTTGATTATTTAAAATGTCGTTCAAATTTGTTCGACTCTTGTCAATAATAAATTATGGAAGATATTGTAAAACAAAGCTTACTGGGTATTTTGAACAGACACTCAAATGAAAACCGGACTAATACCAACTACTTTCTATTAACCCAGCATAACTTTTGGTTTTAGATCATAATGATAATATTATCATGATTATTGAGACGTGAAAAATGTACATACACAGCCAAGAACTAATTGTTGCAAGTAAAGCGAAACACGATAATCAAAATTAAAAATAAGTTACAGTCAATAAGTACAGAGTCAGCTCAAGGTTGCATGGAATGGCTGTACTAAGTCATCACCATTGCGAATCTGAATGTTTTCATATGTATATGTTTTACCCTACGACAGTAGAAGTAGAAGACATAAACTAGTGCTTGTCCACCCGTCAGTTCGTCCGCAAATCAGGTTAGAAGCTAGAGGCATGACATCATTATGATTTTGTATAAAATATTCCTATCGGAGTCTTTGGTGTCCCAGCTGTTTTAATGCTCACTGAAATACCGCGCATACGGTTCACTTTTATATGCAGACTCCGGTGCCATTAAATAATAAATATTATCTTTGGAATAATAACTTCCATAGTAAACACAATGAGTGAAACAAATTCTCAGACCTTTTCTTTTCTTTTTTTACGTTTTGTGGTACCGGCCCAGGTGTTCGAGTTCTGCTTTTACAAGAATACTTTGACGCCTGTATGTAATCTGGTTTGTTAGTAACCCGTTCAAGATCGGTTGTTTCTTCTGGGAACTCTGGTCTTATAATTAACTGTGTATTCCACGTGCACCACAAAGGGCGAACCCATAAAATCCTCATTGAAACTAACCGCAGATTTCAACCTTGTGTTTCTTCATTGTTTAATCGGACCAAAATATGAGATTGGATCTTCCTCTTGTGTTAATATTCCCATATGCTGTGATGGCTCGCGTAGATTGAAGTCTGGGAAATGTCAATTATGAGTGGCAAAAGACTTTGAGGTCTTGCAGTACTTCGTGTGAAACATATTGTATTAGCAGACGTTAGAACTTTGGGAAAAAAAAACGTTTCGTTTGTGTCAACTATTGACTGTAATAATCTCATTTTGTGCTCTGTCTTACTTTTACAGGACATAGTTGTCTATTGAATTGATACTATTGAAGTGTTATATTCTTGAGTATTTTAGAATTTTTTTTTTTTTGCTTATATATCACAAACAGATATTGAAATTGTAACACCAGATGATAAAAAAAATCAATTATAGTGACTGTTTCAATTAGTGTGTTGCAGTTTTTTGTACTGAGATGATCACCTCATGTCTCGCAACCGTGTTGTGTTTTGTGTTGCCGGACCATAAGACCGCAATTGAAAGAAAAATTTGGCGTCATAAAATATTTTTTAACCCATTCTTTTGAAATGGCTGTACCAAGTCAGCACCATTGTGATCTTTTTTCGATTTTTTTTTTATATGTCTTTATATGCCCTGTTTTGATATATGGGATTGATCATCCCAGTTCGGTAGTTTTATTACCTTTATAGACAAAAAATATACATAAATTCCTAAATAATATAACCGCGTGTTTTCTGTTCCGCTCTAGTGGTTTGATGTAATTTATAGGTATTTTTTAACATTTTTTTCAAATATTTTAAATTTATACATTATGCTCAAGAAATTATAACATCATATAACTGATAGAAAAAATACAACAGGAGCCATGGAACGCCATAGCTGCCTTATGATAATGAGTTTCATTATGTGATGATACTTTGTCATTATGTGATGATACTTCTTCAATATGTGATGCGAGCGAATGTGTTACTGTTCATGAAAGTATGAAGGATTTGGCCCCATTTACCCCATAATTTCTGGGGGCCTTGAGCAGCCCCAGATCCCCCGGCCTGCCGAAAAAATTTCGCCTTGCCTCTCTCGTGATCAGGTTTGTCTCACTATTTTGGGGACCCTAGCTATGACCATGAACTTTATTCTATACAACAGAGAACAGGCGATATCTCGTATTCCAGGTAGGTCTCATTGGTTTTTGTTTTTTTACTGTGCCTTCGTCATATATATATAGGTATATGATGCTTATTTATACTCGAGCTGGTGTTTTGAGGTGAATGGATATGGAATCTAATATAATGAAAGGCTAAACCCGGAAAAAAGAAGCATTCCAACAAGTGAAACAATAAATTGGACAAGTGTTCTTCAATTTTTGGACAATGTTGTTAGTCAATCCCTTTCCCCGATCGCCACTTAAAATTTTACCCCCTATCGTCACAAACCCGAGTTGTGAAAATTGGTTTGTATGAACTTAAATCTGGATTTCTTGAAAGTAAACGGTGTTGGGCGAATGGAGCACCATAAGCCGAAGGTCGGCAGTTCCTTTCTGTGTTAATTATCGTGGAGAATCAGTACCAAATGGTCAATTCATTACTTTTGACGTACCCCCTTCGACAAACTGTTGAAGTGTTTACCTATTCCCGGGAGGCTTTTGACTACAGAGAAGTAATGTCAAGAAAGCTTAAATGACACAGAGTTCCGTGGACAAATCGCTTTTTGCAGAAGAATCTTTATTTTTCTAGAATCAAACAAAAAAGCTGACTGACCTGTCAATTGTCCGCTTCCGATCCGCGTCCCCATGATTCACCGTGCCGTACCCCCAAATGTATACATGTACGCGGTGGTTTAGCTCATTGAGATCTACAAAAATGATTTCAGGGTCTAAATTGTCAGATCAGCCGTTTAAGAGTTATTCCCCTTCAACTGTTTTTTCCATTAATTTACACTGATTTTCAAAAATCTTCTCTAAAACCACTGAAGGGATTGTATTGATACTTGGTATACATGATCTTTAGGATGTCCTCTACTAAGTTTGTGAATTATATACATGTCGACCAACTAACATGGCTGCCGTTGCTGAAAATAGAACAGGGGGGTCAAACCATTGTTTTTGGCTTATATCTCAAAAAGTATAAGAGATAAAGAAAATCGGAAGCAAATTTTCTTGTTCAGCATCAAAAGGTCTGTCAAGAATACGCATTACAAGGACATTAACGTTAGCGCCGTTTTTCACATTGTAACGTCGCCGTGCTTATGACGTCTTCATTCTTGTAAATATCTTTGAGTATTGTAATAGAGATCCAAACCTACACAACGTCTTTGTTTTATGTCAATCTAAGACATTTGGTGCCGTGACCAGGATGAGTGGCAAGCTGAAATCGATACGTGCGGGACACAGAAGCGTAGTTTCCAGGCTAATGAACAAATTTGATGAGATTGAACACACGGCAAGCTTAAACTGTGATGAACTTTCAAACATTCTTGACAACTTGACACGGAAAAGGGATTTCTTACGGGGTATGGACGAAGAGATTGTGCAGTCACTTGGAAGCGAGGAAATAGAAGCAGAAATCGTGGATTCAGAAGAATACATGTACAACCTAGACGCGAAAATACGCAAAGTAAGTAAACTTCTTTCCACACATTCCTCCACACTCAACCCGAGGGCAGAAAGTTTTTCCAGCACTACCAATCAACCTTCTCAACCCGTATTAACACAAGAAAGCAATGGATTCCAAGAACATACATCACAAAGTTTTCAACCAGACTTCCGTTCAGCGTCCAATACTAGTAGTACACACAGTAAACTACCGAAATTGCAACTACCTACCTTCAATGGGGACATACTTCAGTGGCAATCCTTCTGGGACTCTTACGAATCCGCCGTTCACTACAATCAATCTTTGAGCAATTCACAACGCTTCAACTATCTAAAATCTTTGCTACACGATGAAGCTCTCCAAACCGTTAGCGGCTTTGCACTCACAAACAGTAACTATGATAGAGCAGTGGCATTACTTCAGAAGCGGTATGGTCAAAGTCACAAGATAAAACAGCGTTACATGCAGGCACTTTTCGACATTCCGCCACCAAGGAACACACACAAAAGTTTGCGCAATTATTACGATTCATTTGAAACATATGTTAGAGGATTAGAATCATTGGGTCTAAATGAAGAAGCTCTAGGGTCCTTACTTGTACCAGTCATACTCAATAAACTACCGGGACAAATGCGTACTAATTTAGCAAGAGAACACGGATCCACAGATTGGAATTTAGATGATTTACGCGAGGGTATATTTCATGAGATCAACATGTTAGAAGCCGGAGACGATTTGAATACGCCCTTTGAAGAGCCCGTGGCTACGGCTGCATTTGTCACACACGCAAAATCTCGTTCGAAGTATGAACACGCCAACAAATCACGACAAATAACTCACACTACCCATCAGAAGTCTTGTGTATATTGCAACGAACCGCATAATTCCGTGAATTGCATGAAAGTAACAGATACCGAAGCGCGACTTGATATTGTAAAACGATTGCGCCTATGCTTCAACTGCCTTAAACACCACAATGTAGCTGAATGTAAATCTAAACAAACATGTAGACAATGCAAGAAAAGACATCATACTAGTCTATGTAAGAATCGTCAAGAAAAAGAACAGCAAAACAGCGTAAGCGTAAATAACATTCAAGAGGCTGAGAACGAAGTTCAAACATTAGTTGCTGACTGTGAAGTTTTACATTCCCAAGTTTCGTCCGGAGTACTTCTCAAAACAGCTATTGCTCCCGTGAGTTCTGGATACAACATAGCCGAAAGTAATATCTTGTTTGACGAGGGCGCGCAGAGGTCGTTTGTTACAGAGAAGCTTGCAAGTAAGTTGAACCTACCTGTTACTGGTACTGAAGTTATTGCGTTATCTGGATTTGGTGATACCACAAAATCAAAGAAAGTTAGACGTCTGAACACAGGGACAGTATATCTTATCACAAATACAGGCACGAAATTACCGATTAAAGTACTAATTGTACCTGACATAGCAGCCCCGTTGAAAATCTTCGTACGCGAAACACAGAATCTGAAGTATTTGTCCGGATTAAAACTAGCACATCCGATGACTCAGAGTGACTATTTTGAAATATCATTATTAATTGGGGCCGACAGCTACTGGTCCATTGTACAAGATAAAGTAGTCCGCGGAGATGGGCCCACAGCAGTCCAGTCAAAAATAGGTTACCTCTTATCCGGACCGGCAAGTGTAAGCCAAACAAGTACCAACGTATCTATGCTAAATGTCATGGCAACAAGCAAAATCGAGAGCATTGATCTTGAGAAGTTTTGGAAGGTTGAGTCTTCTGGAGTCGAACTTGAAACAGAGAATTTAGAAGAAGCTAAATTTCAGGATCTATACGAAGAGTCAGGAATCCGTTACTGTGGTAACCGTTACTATGCTAAGTTACCATGGAAAGATGACCATCCTACATTACCAGATAATGAGGTAATAGCGAAGAGACGCACGGAAAATGTTATTAAACGGCTTACAAGACAACCCGATTTACTTAAGGCATATGGATCAATTATTGCCGACCAAGAGAAGCGTGAATTCATAGAGAAGGTACCAGCTGAAGATGACGAAACTAAAGGTAACAAAATTCATTACATTCCGCACCATTATGTGAAGAAAGAATCCGCTACCACGCCAATACGAATTGTTTTCGATTGTAGCTGCAAATCAAGTAATAGTGGACCTAGCTTAAATGACTGTCTAATGAATATCGCTCCTGACCTTAATGAATTATCTGCCATTCTATTGAGATTTCGCACGCACATCATCACAAATATATGATCCGCTAGGCCTATATAACGCAGGAAACAGAGCTGTTCAATTTAGACAGATTTTCGTCATACAAAAGACTACTTCGAGTTTGTGCGTATGTACTTAGATTCGTTAGAAACTGCAGAATAAACAAAAAACGCACAGAAAACATAACCGCCGAGGAAATACAGGAAGCCGCAGTCCTTCTGATAAAGGAATCTCAAATTCGAAAATTTGACGATGTATGGAACACTTTAAGATCTGGGACAACAAAGCATAACTTAGTGAGGCAACTTCGTCTGTATCTTGACGACAATAACCTTATTAGATGTGGAGGAGGACGAATCGACAATGCACCGATATCTGAGAATACCAAATTCCCGATATTACTTCCGTCGAAGGACAAACTCACAGATCTAATTATTTCCGACGCGCATTCAAAGAACTTGCATTCAGGAGTCGAGAGCACCGTAACCGCTCTTCGACAGTCTTACTGGATACCAGCGATCCGACAAAGCGTACGTACGATACTCCGCCGTTGTGTTGTTTGCAGAAAAGTTCAAGGAAAACCGTACGAACTACCTGATCCACCACCTTTACCAGCAAATAGACTTCGGGACGAACAACCGTTTACCGTAACAGGAGTTGATTTTAGTGGTGCGATGAACATAAGATCGAAATCAAATCAGGAATCAAAGGCATATGTATGTCTGTTCACCTGTGCCAACACACGAGCCGTACATTTAGAGCTAGTACCCGACTTATCACAGGACTCATTCTTATTAGCTTTCCGTAGTTTTACAAGTCGCCAGTCAACACCCCGAGTAATGATCTCCGACAATGCAACAACGTTTGTTGCAGGCTCAAAGGTAATAGAAACACTATCATTGTCCGGAACTACATGGAAATTCATTCCGAAAAGAGCTCCCTGGTTTGGCGGCTGGTGGGAGAGGTTAATAGGATTAACAAAGAACTGCTTACGTAAGGTTTTAGGAAAAGCCTTTGTGACTTTCGAAACACTACGAACAATTATTAACGAAGTGGAGAGTACACTAAATGATCGGCCTCTCACCCATGTTTCCTCCGACCCACTTGATGAGGAACCGCTGACTCCGTCCCACTTATTGTATGGAAGGAAAATTCGAACTCTCCCATTTGATGGCCGAAAAAGTGATTTTTGCGAAAGATCAATGTCTTCGAATGAAACAGTAACTAAACATGCCAAACTTGTATCTGATATCATTCAACATTTCCGAAATCGATGGAAAACGGAATACCTAACCGCTTTAAGAGAACATTATAAGTTCAGTGGTAAGAACAATTCCCAAAGGATCGTCGTTGGTGATATAGTTCAAGTACACGACGAAGGATCGCGGATGAACTGGACCTTAGCAATTGTGGACAAACTCGTACATGGACAGGACGGACTCGTAAGATCAGTGGTACTACGTACACGTTATGGAGTGACTTCAAGACCTATCAACAAGCTATATCCGATAGAAGTGAACGCATCTGATGAAGACGACGATTATGCCACCCCAAGAAGAGCTAAATGCAAGGCAAAGGAACTCATTCAACAATGGACAAAAATGTGCTAAGTACCCGAATCATGGACATTAAATTTTATTGTGTTTTGAAAATCAATTTTCATTCATTTTCCATGGACGTTTTAAAGATAACTTTAGATTTATGTTCGATCATTTGTAACTTTTGATTTAAGTTTTTCATTTTTTCCGCGCCCGGAGGATGTCAAGAATACGCATTACAAGGACATTAACGTTAGCGCCGTTTTTCACATTGTAACGTCGCCGTGCTTATGACGTCTTCATTCTTGTAAATATCTTTGAGTATTGTAATAGAGATCCAAACCTACACAACGTCTTTGTTTTATGTCAATCTAAGACAAGGTCATTACAGTAGTTAATTCCCTTTAACCGTTTTTTCTTTTAATTTAAACTGAATTCCAAAAATCTTCTCCGAAACCACTGAAAGGATTGTTTTGCAACTTTGTATACTTGAAAGTTTGTGAAATTTATTCAAACTTCGGCATAAGAGATCAGGTGAGCGATTCAGGCTCCTGGGAGCCTCTAGTTCAAAAATCTTCTCCTCTGAAACTACTAAACAGAATTTAATGAAACTTGGTATGAATGATCCTTAGGGTGTCCTGCACCATACTTGTGTTTCGATTTTTGATCCGTCAAAAAACATGGCCACCATTACTAAAAATAGACCAGGGGGGGTCAGACTGTTTTTGGCTTGTAAATCAAAAAGTATAAGAGATAGATGAAATCTGATGCCACCGTACTGCTTCAGCATCAAAAGTTCTGCAAAAGTCTCCATTTGGAGGAAGTTGTCAGATGATCCCTTATAGGGGTTAAAGCCCCTTAAAGGTGAAAAATAGCGTTTTTGCATGTTTTTGGCCTATAGAATGAAAACTATTGTAGATAGAGAAAAGCTGTTGCTTGCTTAAATGTTCAGCTCATTTAGCTCTACAAAAGTCTCCATAGGGTCGAAGTTGTCAGATGACCCCTTATAGGGGTTACAGCCCCTTAAAGGCGAAAAATAGTGTTATTGGCATATAGAATGAAAACTATTACAGATAGAGAAAAGCTGTTGCTTGCTAAAATGTTCAGCTCATTTAGCTCTACAAAAGTCTCCATGGGGTCGAAGTTGTCAGATGACCCTTTATAGGGTTTAAAGCCCCATAAAGGCGAAAAAAAGTGTTTTTGGCCTATAGAATGAAAACTATTGCAGATAGAGAAAAGCTGTTGCTTGCTAAATTGTTCAGCTTATTTATCTCTTCAAAAGTCTTCATAGGGTCGAAGTTGTCAGATGACCCCTTATAGGGGTTACAGTCCCTTAAAGGCAAAAAAAGTGTTTTTGGCTTAACGGATGAAAACTATTGCAGATAGAGAAAAGCTGTTGCTTGATAAAATGTTCACTCATTTAGCTCTACAAAAGTCTTCATAGGGTTGAAGTTGTCAGATGACCCCTTAAAAGCAAAAAATAGTGTTTTTGGCTTATAGACTGAAAACTATTGCAGATAGAGAAAAGATGTTGCTTGCTTAAATGTTCAGATCATTTAGCTCTACAAAAGTCTCCTCAAGGTCAAAGTTGTCAGATGATCCCTTATAGGGGTTACAGCCCCTTAAAGGTTTAAAATAGCGTTGTTTCATATTTTTGGCCTATAGAATGAAAACAATTGCACATAAAGAAAAGCTGTTGCTTGCTTAAATGTTTAGCTCATTTAGCTCTACAAAAGTCTCCCTAAGGTTGAAGTTGTCTGATAACCCCTTATAGGGGTTACAGCCCCTTAAAAGTTGAATAATAGTGTTTTTTGCTTATTTAGGGTTAAAACTATTGCAGATAGAGAAAAGCTTTTTCATGCTTAAAACATTCAGCTCATTTAGCTATACAAAAGTCTTCATAGGGTTGACATCAAGACCAGGTGAGCGATTCAGGCTCCTGGGAGCCTCTTGTTGGACTATATCTTGAAAACCATTAGAGCTAGAGGAAAAAATAGCATGGCAAAATTGTTGAGCTCATTGAGATCTACAAAAATGATTTCAGGGTCAAAATTGTCAGATCAGCCGTTTAAGAGTTATTCCCCTTTAACTGTTTTTTTCATTAATTTACACTGATTTTCAAAAATCTTCTCTAAAACCACTGAAGGGATTGCATTGATACTTGGTATACATGATCTTTAGGATGTCCTCTACTAAGTTTGTGAATTATATACATGTCGACCAACTAACATGGCTGCCGTTGCTGAAAAAAGAACAGGGGGGTCAAACCATTGTTTTTGGCTTATATCTCAAAAAGTATAAGAGATAAAGAAAATCGGAAGCAAATTTTCTTGTTCAGTATCAAAAGGTCATTACAGTAGTTAATTCCCTTTAACCGTTTTTTCTTTTAATTTAAACTGAATTCCAAAAATCTTCTCCGAAACCACTGAAAGGATTGTTTTGCAACTTTGTATACTTGAAAGTTTGTGAAATTTATTCAAACTTTGGCATAAGAGATCAGGTGAGCGATTCAGGCTCCTGGGAGCCTCTAGTTCAAAAATCTTCTACTCTGAAACTACTGAACAGAATTTAATGAAACTTGGTATGAATGATCCTTAGGGTGTCCTGCACCAAACTTGTGTTTCGATTTTTGATCCTTCAAAAAACATGGCCTCCATTACTAAAAATAGACCAGGGGGGTCAGACTGTTTTTGGCTTGTAAATCAAAAAGTATAAGAGATAGATGAAATCTGATGCCACCGTACTGCTTCAGCATCAAAAGTTCTGCAAAAGTCTCCATTTGGAGGAAGTTGTCAGATGATCCCTTATAGGGGTTAAAGCCCCTTAAAGGTGAAAAATAGCGTTTTTGCATGTTTTTGGCCTATAGAATGAAAACTATTGTAGATAGAGAAAAGCTGTTGCTTGCTTAAATGTTCAGCTCATTTAGCTCTACAAAAGTCTCCATAGGGTCGAAGTTGTCAGATGACCCCTTATAGGGGTTACAGCCCCTTAAAGGCGAAAAATAGTGTTATTGGCATATAGAATGAAAACTATTACAGATAGAGAAAAGCTGTTGTTTGCTAAAATTTTCAGCTCATTTAGCTCTACAAAAGTCTCCATGGGGTCGAAGTTGTCAGATGACCCTTTATAGGGTTTAAAGCCCCATAAAGGCGAAAAAAAGTGTTTTTGGCCTATAGAATGAAAACTATTGCAGATAGAGAAAAGCTGTTGCTTGCTTAATTGTTCAGCTTATTTATCTCTTTAAAAGTCTTCATAGGGTCGAAGTTGTCAGATGACCCCTTATAGGGGTTACAGTCCCTTAAAGGCAAAAAAAGTGTTTTTGGCTTAACGGATGAAAACTATTGCAGATAGAGAAAAGCTGTTGCTTGATAAAATGTTCACTCATTTAGCTCTACAAAAGTCTTCATAGGGTTGAAGTTGTCAGATGACCCCTTAAAGGCAAAAAATAGTGTTTTTGGCTTATAGACTGAAAACTATTGCAGATAGAGAAAAGATGTTGCTTGCTTAAATGTTCAGATCATTTAGCTCTACAAAAGTCTCCTCAAGGTCAAAGTTGTCAGATGATCCCTTATAGGGGTTACAGCCCCTTAAAGGTTTAAAATAGCGTTGTTTCATATTTTTGGGCTATAGAATGAAAACTATTGCACATAAAGAAAAGCTGTTGCTTGCTTAAATGTTTAGCTCATTTAGCTCTACAAAAGTCTCCCTAAGGTTGAAGTTGTCAGATGACCCCTTATAGGGGTTACAGCCCCTTTAGGGTGAAAAATAGTTTTTTTGGCCTATAGAATCAAAACTATTGCAGATAGAGAAAAGCTGTTGCTTGCGTAAATGTTCAGCTCATTAAGCTCTACAAAAGTCTTCATAGGGTCGAAGATGTCAGATGACCCCTTATAGGGGTTACAGCCCCTTAAAGGCACAAAATAGTGTTTTTGGCCTTGAAAATGAAAACTATTGCAGATAGAGAAAAGCTGTTGCTTGCTTAAATGTTCAGCTCATCTAGCTCTACAAAAGTCTTCACAGGGTCGAAATTGTCAGATGACCCCTTATAGGGGTTACTGCCCCTAAATTTACTTGTTTTCATGTTTTTGGCTTATATAATGAAAACTATAGCAGATAAAGAAAAGTGGTTGCTTGCTTAAATGTTCAGTTCATTAAGCTCTTAACAAAAGTCTCTATAGAGTCAAAGTGTTCAGATGGCCCTTAATATAAATAACATTTTGCACATTTTTGGCCTACAAAATGAAAATTATCGCTGAAAGAGAAAAGCTGTTGCTTGCTTAAATGTTCAGCCTATTTAGCTCTACAAAGTTCTTTATAGGGTTGACATGAAGACCAAGTGAGCGATTCAGGCTCCTGGGAGCCTCTTGTTTATTGTATTCCTCTATAAATTCTGTCAACAAAATGTAACAACACCTTTGATGTATCTTGTACGGTTACATTGCTATAAGGGGTCAAAAAGGGGCCACACCCAAAAAATCGACTTTTTTATTTGTGGTCCGATTTTCAAAATCTTTTTTTCATTGGCATCCTTGTAAAAATCCCTGCCTGCGTTTTTCAAGCAGATTTGCAAAATCTCATACCGTTTTCGAGAAATTAGGGGTCAAAGGGGCCAAAAACACCATTTATAAAAGTTTGTCCAGGCAAATAGTTTTTAACCAATATTAAGTTGTAGTGGGCCAGCCGATTGTTATGAAGTTTAAATATGATGATTATATCAACTAAAGGAATGTTGGTTTTGTATTTGGTGTTTGTGGCCCCTACTGTTTTAGAAAAAAGGGCCAAAGGGGCTTAAACGGGTGTATTGACAAAACTGTTGTAGAATGTTCATTATTCATTCAATTTTGAAAATTCTTTTATGTTGAAGTGCTCATGAAATTCTGTCTACTACATATGTCAATGATTTTGATATGTATTTCACCATTACATTGCTACAGGGGGCTAAAGACAGGCCACGCCCATAAAATAAACTTTTTTATTTTTGGTCCGATTTTCAAAATCTTTTTTTCATTGGAATCCTTGTGAAAATTCCTGGCTGCTTTTTAGCTCACCTGACCGAAGGGTCAGGTGAGCTATTGTCATCGTTAGGCGTCCGTCGTCCGTCGTCCGTCCGTCGTCCGTTATCTTTTCTTCAAAGATCTTCTTCTCTGAAACCACTGAAGGGATTGCATTGAAACTTGGTATACTTGATCTTTAGGATGTCCTCTACCAAGTTTGTGAATAATATACATGTCGACAAACCAACATGACCGCCGTTGCTAAAAATAGAACAGGGGGGTCAGACCATTGTTTTTGGCTTATAACTCGAAAAGTATAAGAGATAGAGAAAATCCGAAGCAACCTACCTTGTTCAGCATCAAAAGTTCTAAAATTCTCTCCATTGAGTCGAAGTTGTGAAACGACTCCTTATAGGAGTTATTGCCCTTTAATCATCAAAATTGACCATTTTTGCAGTTTTTGGACTATATCTTGAAAACCATTAGAGCTAGAGGAAAAGTTAGCATTGCAGAATTGTTGAGCTCATTGAGATCTACAAAAATGATTTCAGGGTCAAAATTGTCAGATCAGCCGTTTAAGAGTTATTCCCCTTTAACTGTTTTTTCCATTGATTTACACTGATTTTCAAAAATCTTCTTCTCTGAAACCACTGAAGGCATTGCATTGAAACTTGGTATACTTAATATACATGTCGACAAACCAACATGGCTGCCGTTGCTAAAAATAGAACAGGGGGGTCAGACCATTGTTTTTGGCTTATAACTCGAAAAGTATAAGAGATAGAGAAAATCCGAAGCAACCTTCCTTGTTCAGCATCAAAAGCTCTTCAATTCTCTCCATTGAGTCGAAGTTGTGAAACGACTCCTTATAGGAGATATTGCCCTTTAATCATCAACCATTTTTGCAGTTTTTAGCGCACCTGACCCAAAGGGTCATGTGAGCTATTGTCATCGTTAAGCGTCCGTCTGTCGTCCGTCGTCCGTCGTCCATCGTCCGTTAACTTTCCTTCAAAGATCTTCTTCTCTGAAACCACTGAAGGGATTGCATATATACTTGGTATACATGATCTTTAGGATGTCCTCTACCAAGTTTGTGAATTATATACATGTCGACCAACCAACATGGCCGCCGTTGCTAAAAATAGAACAGGGGGGTCAGACCATTGTTTTTGGCTTTGTTCAAAAAGTATAAGAGATAGAGAAAATCCGAAGCAACCGTCCTTGTTCAGCATCAAAAGCTCTACGAATCTCTCCATTGAGTCAAAGTTGTGAAACGACTCCTTATAGGAGTTATTGCCCTTTAATCATCAAAATTGACCATTTTTGCAGTTTTTGGACAATATCTTGAAAACCGTTAGAGCTAGAGGAAAAGTAGCATTGCAGAAATGTTTAGCTCATTGAGATCTACAAAAATGATTTCAGGGTCAAAATTGTCAGATCAGCCGTTTAAGAGTTATTCCCCTTTAACTGTTTTTTCCATTAATTTACACTGATTTTCAAAAATCGTCTTCTCTAAAACCACTGAAGGGATTGCATCGATACTTCGTATACATGATCTTTAGGATGTCCCCTACCAAGTTTGTGAATTATATACATGTCGACCAACCAACATGGCCGCCGTTGCTAAAAATAGAAAAGGGGGGTAAGACCATTGTTTTTGGCTTATAACTCAAAAAGTATAAGATATAGAGAAAATCCGAAGCAACCGTCCTTGTTCAGCATCAAAAGCTCTACGAATCTCTCTATTGAGTCGAAGTTGTGAAACGACTCCTTATAGGAGTTATTGCCCTTTAATCATCAAAATTGACCATTTTTGTAGTTTTTGGACAATATCTTGAAAACCGTTAGAGCTAGAGGAAAAGTTAGCATTGCAGAATTGTTTAGCTCATTGAGATCTACAAAAATGATTTCAGGGTCTAAATTGTCAGATCAGCCGTTTAAGAGTTATTCCCCTTCAACTGTTTTTTCCATTAATTTACACTGATTTTCAAAAATCTTCTCTAAAACCACTGAAGGGATTGCATTGATACTTGGTATACATGATCTTTAGGATGTCCTCTACTAAGTTTGTGAATTATATACATGTCGACCAACTAACATGGCTGCCGTTGCTGAAAATAGAACAGGGGGGTCAAACCATTGTTTTTGGCTTATATCTCAAAAAGTATAAGAGATAAAGAAAATCGGAAGCAAATTTTCTTGTTCAGCATCAAAAGGTCATTACAGTAGTTAATTCCCTTTAACCGTTTTTTCTTTTAATTTAAACTGAATTCCAAAAATCTTCTCCGAAACCACTGAAAGGATTGTTTTGCAACTTTGTATACTTGAAAGTTTGTGAAATTTATTCAAACTTCGGCATAAGAGATCAGGTGAGCGATTCAGGCTCCTGGGAGCCTCTAGTTCAAAAATCTTCTCCTCTGAAACTACTGAACAGAATTTAATGAAACTTGGTATGAATGATCCTTAGGGTGTCCTGCACCAAACTTGTGTTTCGATTTTTGATCCGTCAAATAACATGGCCACCATTACTAAAAATAGACCAGGGGGGGGTCAGACTGTTTTTGGCTTGTAAATCAAAAAGTATAAGAGATAGATGAAATCTGATGCCACCGTACTGCTTCAGCATCAAAAGTTCTGCAAAAGTCTCCATTTGGAGGAAGTTGTCAGATGATCCCTTATAGGGGTTAAAGCCCCTTAAAGGTGAAAAATAGCGTTTTTGCATGTTTTTGGCCTATAGAATGAAAACTATTGTAGATAGAGAAAAGCTGTTGCTTGCTTAAATGTTCAGCTCATTTAGCTCTACAAAAGTCTCCATAGGGTCGAAGTTGTCAGATGACCCCTTATAGGGGTTACAGCCCCTTAAAGGCGAAAAATAGTGTTATTGGCATATAGAATGAAAACTATTACAGATAGAGAAAAGCTGTTGCTTGCTAAAATGTTCAGCTCATTTAGCTCTACAAAAGTCTCCATGGGGTCGAAGTTGTCAGATGACCCCTTATAGGGGTTACAGTCCCTTAAAAGCTGTTGCTTGCTTAATTGTTCAGCTTATTTATCTCTTCAAAAGTCTTCATAGGGTCGAAGTTGTCAGATGACCCCTTATAGGGGTTACAGTCCCTTAAAGGCAAAAAAAGTGTTTTTGGCTTAACGGATGAAAACTATTGCAGATAGAGAAAAGCTGTTGCTTGATAAAATGTTCACTCATTTAGCTCTACAAAAGTCTTCATAGGGTTGAAGTTGTCAGATGACCCCTTAAAGGCAAAAAATAGTGTTTTTGGCTTATAGACTGAAAACTATCGCAGATAGAGAAAAGATGTTGCTTGCTTAAATGTTCAGATCATTTAGCTCTACAAAAGTCTCCTCAAGGTCAAAGTTGTCAGATGATCCCTTATAGGGGTTACAGCCCCTTAAAGGTTTAAAATAGCGTTGTTTCATATTTTTGGCCTATAGAATGAAAACTATTGCACATAAAGAAAAGCTGTTGCTTGCTTAAATGTTTAGCTCATTTAGTTCTACAAAAGTCTCCCTAAGGTTGAAGTTGTCTGATAACCCCTTATAGGGGTTACAGCCCCTTAAAAGTTGAATAATAGTGTTTTTTTGCTTATTTAGGGTTAAAACTATTGCAGATAGAGAAAAGCTTTTTCATGCTTAAAACATTCAGCTCATTTAGCTATACAAAAGTCTTCATAGGGTTGACATCAAGACCAGGTGAGCGATTCAGGCTCCTGGGAGCCTCTTGTTGGACTATATCTTGAAAACCATTAGAGCTAGAGGAAAAGTTAGCATTGCAAAATTGTTGAGCTCATTGAGATCTACAAAAATGATTTCAGGGTCAAAATTGTCAGATCAGCCGTTTAAGAGTTATTCCCCTTTAACTGTTTTTTCCATTGATTTACACTGATTTTCAAAAATCTTCTTCTCTGAAACCACTGAAGGGATTCCATTGATACTTGGTATACTTGATCTTTAGGATGTCCTCTACCAAGTTTGTGAATTATATACACGTCAACCAACCAACATGGCCGCCGTTGCTAAAAATAGAACAGGGGGTCAGACCATTGTTTTTGGCTTATAAATCGAAAAGTATAAGAGATAGAGAAAATCCGAAGCAACCCACCTTGTTCAGCATCAAAAGCTCTACAATTCTCTCCATTGAGTCGAAGTTGTGAAACGACTCCTTATAGGAGTTATTGCCCTTTAATCGTCAAAATTGACCATTTTTGCAGTTTTTGGACATTATCTTAAAAACCGTTAGAGCTAGAGGAAAAGTTAGCATTGCAAAATTGTTGAGCTCATTGAGATCTACAAAAATGATTTCAGGGTCAAAATTGTCAGATCAGCCGTTTAGGAGTTATTCCCCTTTAACTGTTTTTTCCATTGATTTACACTGATTTTCAAAAATCTTCTTCTCTGAAACCACTGAAGGGATTGCATTGATACTTGGTATACTTGATCTTTAGGATGTCCTCTACCAAGTTTGTGAATTATATACACGTCAACCAACCAACATGGCCGCCGTTGCTAAAAATAGAACAGGGGGTCAGACCATTGTTTTTGGCTTATAACTCGAAAAGTATAAGAGATAGAGAAAATCCGAAGCAACCCACCTTGTTCAGCATCAAAAGCTCTACAATTCTCTCCATTGAGTCGAAGTTGTGAAACGACTCCTTATAGGAGTTATTGCCCTTTAATCGTCAAAATTGACCATTTTTGCAGTTTTTGGACATTATCTTAAAAACCGTTAGAGCTAGAGGAAAAGTTAGCATTGCAAAATTGTTGAGCTCATTGAAATCTACAAAAATGATTTTTAGGGTCAAAATTGTCAGATCAGCCGTTTAAGAGTTATACCCCTTTAACTGTTTTTTTCCATTGTTTTACACTGATTTTCAAAAATCTTCTTCTCTGAAACCACTGAAGGGATTGCATTGATACTTGGTATACTTGATCTTTAGGATGTCCTCTACCAAGTTTGTGAATTATATACACGTCAACCAACCAACATGGCCGCCGTTGCTAAAAATAGAACAGGGGGTCAGACCATTGTTTTTGGCTTATAACTCGAAAAGTATAAGAGATAGAGAAAATCCAAATCCCCCCTTGTTCAGCATCAAAAGCTCTACAATTCTCTCCATTGAGTCGAAGTTGTGAAACGACTCCTTATAGGAGTTATTGCCCTTTAATCGTCAAAATTGACCATTTTTGCAGTTTTTGGACATTATCTTAAAAACCGTTAGAGCTAGAGGAAAAGTAAGCATTGCAGAATTGTTGAGCTCATTGAGATCTACAAAAATGATTTCAGGGTCAAAATTGTCAGATCAGCCGTTTAAGAGTTATACCCCTTTAACTGTTTTTTCCATTGTTTTACACTGATTTTCAAAAATCTTCTTCTCTGAAACCACTGAAGGGATTGCATTGATACTTGGTATACTTGATCTTTAGGATGTCCTCTACCAAGTTTGTGAATTATATACACGTCAACCAACCAACATGGCCGCCGTTGCTAAAAATAGAACAGGGGGTCAGACCATTGTTTTTGGCTTATAACTCGAAAAGTATAAGAGATAGAGAAAATCCGAAGCAACCCTCTTTGTTCAGCATCAAAAGCTCTACAATTCTCTCCATTGAGTCGAAGTTGTGAAACGACTCCTTATAGGAGTTATTGCCCTTTAATCGTCAAAATTGACCATTTTTGCAGTTTTTGGATAATATCTTAAAAACCGTTAGAGCTAGAGGAAAAGTTAGCATTGCAGAATTGTTGAGCTCATTGAGATCTACAAAAATGATTTCAGGGTCAAAATTGTCAGATCAGCCGTTTAAGAGTTATTCCCCTTTAACTGTTTTTTCCATTGATTTACACTGATTTTCAAAAATCTTCTTCTCTGAAACCACTGAAGGGATTGCATTAATACTTGGTATACTTGATCTTTAGGATGTCCTCTACCAAGTTTGTGAATTATATACACGTCGACCAACCAACATGGCAGCCGTTGCTAAAAATAGAACAGGGGGGTCAGACCATTGTTTTTGGCTTATAACTCGAAAAGTATAAGAGATAAAGAAAAACCGAAGCAACCTACCTTGTTCAGCATCAAAAGCTCTACAATTCTCTCCATTGAGTCGAAGTTGTGAAACGACTCCTTATAGGAGTTATTGCCCTTTAATCGTCAAAATTGACCATTTTTGCAGTTTTTGGACAATATCTTAAAAACCGTTAGAGCTAGAGGAAAAGTTAGCATTGCAGAATTGTTAAGCTCATTCAGATCTAAAAAAATGATTTCAGGGTCAAAATTGTCAGATCAGCCATTTAAGAGTTATTTCCCTTTAAATGTTTTTTTTAACCATTAGTTTTAACTGATTTTCAAAAATCTTCTTCTCTGAAACCACAGAAGGGATTGCATTGATACTTGGTGATCTTTAGGATGTCCTCTACCAAGTTTGTGAATTATATACACGTCGACCAACCAACATGGCCGCCATTGCTAAAAATAGAACAGGGGGGTCAGACCATTGTTTTTGGCTTATAACTCGAAAAGTATAAGAGATAGAGAAAATCCGAAGCAACTTTTCTTGTTCAGCATCAAAAGGTATCTAAAGGAGTTATTGCCCTTTAACTGTTTTTTTTTTATTAATTTAAACTGATTTCCAAAAATCTTCTCTGAAACCACTGAAAGGATTGTTTTGCAACTTTGTATACTTGAAAGTTTGTAAAATTGATTCAAACTTTGGCACAAGAGATCAGGTGAGCGATTCAGGCTCCTGGGAGCCTCTAGTTGGCTTAGTGAATGAAAACTATAGCAGATAGAGAAAAGTTGTTGCTTACTTAAATGTTTAGTTCATTTAGCTCTACAAAAGTTTTCATAGGGTCGAAGTTGTCAGATGACCCCTGATAGTGGTTATATGGCCCCTAAAATGTATTGGTTGACTCAAGACCAGGTGAGCGAATCAGGCTCCTGGGTCTTGTTTCCATCAGATTTGCAATATCTCTTACCGTTTTCGAGAAATTAGGGGTCAAAGGGGCCAAAAACACCAATTCCTACCACAGGATCTATTATAGAATATTCATCGTGTATGATTATTGTTTCAAGGTAATAAATCCCCAACTAAGAGGTACATTCTTATACCACCCCACTAAACACACTAACGTTCCAATTAGGTTCCCATAACGTTTATTCGTGGTTTCTAGAACGTTCCGAAATAACATTGCAGGAACGTTAAAGTGTAGACTCCATTTTCGGTTCTTATAACGTTCCGTCGGAACTATAATGGATCGTTCCCTGAACGTTTTCTGGTGGTTTTGTTTTACCTGTTGAGGTTCATGTATAGTTTTAAGAACGTTTTATTTACGTTCTGTTAATGTTTTACCAGCACCCTCTCACAACATTGATGGAACATTGGTGGGATGATTCTAGTTATATGTGATTAATGAAATTGTTTTTTTTTTTCATAAATCTTCGATTTTGATAGTATTAAAAGTGTTTTAACATTTTTGAATGACTTTCTGGTTTTGAATTTACATGGTGTCACTGCTCAATCTTAATAAGAGCAGTTATGTAATCTATATCATAATGAACACTCTTTGCAATGGCATTTAGATCTTCCAGATAGATCGTCTCTGACAAGTCTTAAATATACTATAAACATTTAGTTGAAACTTTCTTGCAAAAAGAAAAAGAAAAACAAAAATATATTTAGATAGAATATTTTATTAGAAAAAACTCCACAAACACAGTTAAAAGTTTCAAGTGCAGTCAATAATTATAGTCCATTTCCTCTTTATCCTACATATTCTCACTAATAGTTCCGTGTACATTTCAATTTAAGTTTCATTTCTATTCCATCTCAGTTGAAATTTTCAAGAATTACATTCATATTTGTCACTAAATTAGAATGATATGGTCTATTTTTTCATCGTACTCCAAGATACTTCATTCTTCATGCATTTGTTTTCCTGAAACGTAGAAGAAATTTATTTTATCCAATAAGAAAAAAATGACACCAAAATATACACAAGCCCGCAGTGAAATTATTTTTTATTTTAATAAGGCATATTGGACCTAACTAATACATTTATAAGCATAAATATAAACATCTTATAGTACATGTAAGTTAGGCTCTCAACAAGTTGTTGTCTATTATGATAAAATAATTTAATAATTACATAATTTAATGTCTTAATTAAGTACCAAATAGCTCCTATTAAATGGGCAAAGATCAATGAATATATTGTTGCTTTGAATATGATGCAATATAAGTAATCTCATATCCTACCTCAACCACCTATAAGATTCAACCCTTTAACATCACCAACACACTTTGAAGTTTCTAATTGAGTTAAGCCGGCATTTTTTTTCTATCCTGCATGTATGCATGTTATTGTGAGTGGACCTGAAAAGAAAAAAAAACATTTAAATGGTAAAACCGCTCATAATGTACATGTATTTCTAATTTTCAACATTCAATGATAAAATCATTACACTTAATTACACTTTCTTGTGGCAACTAATTACGATGAGTGTATCAAGTTCAGACATTTTTTTTTATCTTGGGTCACCATGACCGGTGTTGTAGCAGATGCAATTTGATATCTGTGTGTAGAGATAAAGCCCTCGTTTTTAAATACACAAACTCTCAGCTTAATTATTTTGATTTAATATCTTCTATATATCGTGTATGTATATATCAACCAATGAAATCAAAATAAACACAAATTTATAGAATTGTCGCTTACAAATTTATTATTCATTACATAAATGTGCATGAACACGAGAAGTTGATTGTCTGATTATTCATTTGTTATTTAAGAATATTTTGTCTAAATAGTAATACATATTAATCAAAACCGTTAGAAACCCAAATATAATTTGTTCTTTTCTCACATTTTGTCAAAATAAAAATAGTTTCTTACCGGTATATCCGAGATATTGAAATGTGTCTATCCTTTCGACAGGCAGTCATAATCACTACACATACATTTTTCAAACGCGGGCGATACTGCTGTGCGCATGTCTATTTTCAAGTGCAAGATACTTCACATGTTTTTACCGAATTTCAAATTGAAATTAATTTTATGTAAATTTGTATTTTTATAAGAATATCATAAAAAATTGCGATAATTCATATTTTAATAAATGTAAATTAAACCATGATATATTGATAAATACCATTGAATTTATTTATAAAAAAAAAATTAAAGAATCGTTTTAAAAATGCTGAAATACATATAGATTGACGCATTTAAAACAATTCCTTTTCTCAAATAATTGTTAAGGAATTATGAATGCTACATGTATAACAATAATGTTTTAATAAGTATCTTACATGTATTAAAGAAGAAATTCTTTATTTTTTCGAAGGACCTTTAAAACCTTCTTAAAACGTTTTAATTACAGTCCGTTTTCTTGCGTTTTGTACTAACGGTCTCAGAACGATCCATGAAATATTTGACCTTGATAGAACGATATAATAACGTTCGTACGGAACGTTTTAAAAATGTTACAGCAGAACGTTACAAAGGGACGTTTTTAAAACGTTCTGAGAACTATATAGTTTTAAAAAACACTGAGAGAACCATAAACTAACGTTCCGATACCGTTCCGTGTTCAGTGGGACTATAATAAATACGATATAAATGTGCACTACATTTCATATATATCGATACACCATGGCCAGTTGATGTACACTTAAGCATTGTGACCTTTTATCTTTAATTCAATCAATATGTCATATATACATGTATTCAAGTGGGCGGAGCCAAATTACGAATTTCTTAACAAATGTTTAAGTGGACAGACCAAACGAACAAAATTGATATGTTTCAAGTTGGTGAAAAACAGATCGTTCTATATTTTAGTGCTTAAATTTAGCTCTGCCTTTTAACGCGTAAGCGCTTTGATTTTGTTGTCTGTTGATCTAGATCATCGCCTCACTACTATTGTGTTATTTGCTACTACTGGACTTCAACTAAGATTGCAATTGAAGAGAAAGTTTTGGTGTTCAAAACCTGGTTTAACCCACCGGACCATTACGATTTTCAAAATTTCCCTGATGTGTCTTTTTCTGGTCTTTTCCTTTCGGGTGTACTGATATGAGATCAGCAGTTACAATACCAATACAACCACAACCTTGAATGATACATGGTTCCTAAAATGACTCATAAAATGAACCATAAAATGAGTATTTTTTCTATGGTATCGCTTTGTTTTTTAAGCATTTAAGTCATTATATATCAAGTCGATCCATTGTGGTAACTTTTACCTTAAGAAAATGGTTATACTAAGGTAAGGTCTTTTTAAATATATGCGTTGTGCTTAATCCTGGTGTTAACAAGTTGTTCAACTACAGCTAAGGCA
Organism: Arcuatula senhousia; assembly: GCA_963971305.1. Lineage (NCBI taxonomy): Eukaryota > Metazoa > Mollusca > Bivalvia > Mytilida > Mytilidae > Arcuatula > Arcuatula senhousia. Next base: position 7,724,812 of record OZ020311.1, on the reverse strand, counting down.
GTTGATTGCAAAACTCACTATTTAAGAAGGAAAAAAGGTCACATTCCCAAAGAAAACAATATATTCAAGCATAACTAAAATACTAGTATATTATTTATTTTGCATTAGCTCTACTTATAAACAAAGTTTACATTTGTACACATGTATGCATATTTTATTATCTAAAGTATTCTCATACTAAACAATGTTTAACACATTCCTAATAAATAAAATATTAGTATAGGTTAACAAAAATACTGACACTATCTTAAAGGAAACTCGAATCTGTAACATATATCAGTCACTACTAGGTATGTATATAAACAATCTATATAAATATGCTCCACCATGCCTTGTAAATTCCCCTTAAGTTTATTTATTTAAGGTATTACATAAAAACTTTGATTACCATATATGTACCATAATCTTTTTCTCTGATTCCTATTTCATTTATTTGGGGAGGGGACGTTTTTTTATTTTACCTTTTTTTCAGATGACCACCTGTCTCACAAATATGTTAAGATCAAAACAAACGAGGATTTGACAAGTTTAATAGAACATTGACAATCGGACACGACTTTTGTTAAAGGCATATCAACAAACCAAATTAAGTGTACCGCCCTTGAATTTATTGGATGGTCACTGCATTTCGATCATAGTCATTTTGATAATAACTGGACTAAATTTAAAAGGTTTAATCTTAACAGAACAATACAATGGCGGCATCTAACGGTATACAGTATATACTAGAAAATGTCTCTGTGGTACTTGGTCACTCTGTGGTAGTACCCATAGACTTGAGGCGTATATCAGGTACCACAGAGATTGAAATATCATTGCAGACAAACTTTACTTGTCCTATCTACAAGTCCCTTTTTGGTTCCAGTCACATGAACATTAAGTACTAGTACACTACCACACAGCATTTGCACTTTGCATTCTGATTGAAATGTTCCCAACTGTCATTGTATGGTAGATCTGGAGACGTCTTATTCTTTTTTTTCTGATGGCCTTCTCGAAATCCTCTGCATTTATTTTAAGGAATCATGCATTTAAAAGTATGAAGGCTAAATTCTGATTGGACAGTCTTCAAGGTCATTAGCACAGAAAGTAAAATGGGATGTTTACAGATCTGCCATATAGGGACAGTTGGAAGCAATAGGAAAATCACATTTTAGCCAAATTTTAATTTTTTGATTCATTTGACGAGATTCGTAGTCCATTTAGTGGTCCGTTCGATTGCTAGTTGGTAACCTTATGGTCCATATAAGTGATCTGTTTGATTGTAAGGTTGCTGTTGGTAAAGTTGTGTATTTAACCCAGGTGGGCCTTCCATGTAAATTCTGTTTGTACCAGATTCATACATCTAAAAAGACAGAGGGTTTGAATCAATTTTTGAGACTAGTTGAACATCACTGTTCAGTGTAATGTATAAAAAGTTTATTTTACAATTAACTGAATAAACAGTCAAAAAGAATTTATCACTTGGAGTAAGACTCGGATTTAAAAGTAAACCCTTTGGATTACAATGATATGCACTTTATCTGGAACTTTATCTCTGGTTTTCAGGCTATTAACGTCACATAAGTCAGATTTATAAACTTTCACATTGACGTAAAATTATTAACTTCCTCAAACCAATTCCTGGTCGATCCACCGGATGAAGTTAATACACAAACTTATTTGTATTATGTAAATGTGTCAGTTTAAAGCCAATTTTATAAACTCTTGCATGTCAGTTTGGACAAATTTTATAAACTCTTGCATGTCAGTTTGGGCCAATTTTGATATTCATGACCTGTTTGATCGTTGTATTCGCGGTTTTTGATATCAAAAATTAATTTTACACAGTCTTAAAGTTGCGGTGAATCGTTGCTCTTATATACTAGTACCTTTAAATCATTGAAGTCATTTGAAGAACAATTGTTTGCGCTAGACCAAGACCTGTCACCGTGAAAATAGAAGACACAAAACTGTAGTAATTATTATATATATGATACTTACTCCACTGTTCGTGTTTCCAATTCCATTATCTGTAATAGAACGAATTATTATTTTATTTAGGTTTTCCTTAGGGACGGACCATTTAACTTGAAGGGGGGTCTTGTTTTTTTTGTTTTGCTCAGAATTTTTTTTTTCCGCGCAGAGCGCGGATAAAATATTTATTTTTCGAAGGCGTCGCGACAGAATATTTTTTTTTCATTATCAACATTATTTTTTATAGCAGGAATTCTTCTTCAGAATATTTTTTTTCTTACCCTCAGCTGCCAAAATATTTTTTTCATCAAAAATTATTTTTTTTTTAGGAAAAAACCAAGGCCCCCCTTCAAGTTAATTGGTCGGTCCCTTTGTATGATTATTTATTTTGAAATTATTATCATCATCTCAAAACAACAAAGTTTTTGAAAATTTAATTTGAGACATTGGTCACTGAGTGAATGAGTGAGTTGGTGTTATGCGACTCAGCTAGCAACAAAGCATAGGTCCAGATGTAAATTCTTTATCAGAAAGTTAAGAAACTATAATAAACAGATATTGCATTTGAGCAAATCAAAACAAAATGGGAAAACTAAGAAATAAAAAAAACGTTAAACAATGAAGTTATATTAAAAATAGCTGCAATGCAAAACCCAGGAAATGATCATAACCCCTTCAGTCGATTCTCCAATTGTATAATTTTTCCTTGCTTGTTTTAATGCTTACATTTGTATAATTGTCTGTTTTCGATGGTTGACACCGTACATTGTTTCCTTTAATTAACATACTATTGTTTTTGTTTAAGGCTTCTTCTAAAGTTATTTCCCAATTTAAAGCAATATTTTATTAATCCAATATGTATGTTTTTTTTTTGTCTTTCCTGTATTAGCAACAGGTACAATGGCATAATTGACATTAAATGCGAATCACGTAAAAAGGGAATTCAGGTGTCCTTCCTGCTGGCATCGGGTTTTTTCCCCTGCCATTTCAAATAAAACACGCGACTGTTAAAGAACGTACCGTTAAAGGGCGATCCGTCGTAAGTCGATCCATAAGTAGCAGGTGTAACTGTAGGTAAAAGAATAAAATAAGTTATTGTACACATTTACTTTACATTAACATAAGTTACTGTACACATTTAGTTTGCATTAACATAAGTTACTGTACACATTTAGTTTGCATTAACATAAGTTACTGTACACATTTAGTTTGCATTAACATAAGTTACTGTACACATTTAGTTTGCATTAACATAAGTTACTGTACACATTTAGTTTGCATTAACATAAGTTACTGTACACATTTAGTTCGCTTTTACATAGTATACTGTACACATTTAGTTTGCATTAACATAAGTTACTGTACACATTTAGTTCGCATTAGCATAAGTTACTGTACACATTTAGTTCGCATGAATATAAGTTACTTTACACATTTAGTTCGCATTAACATAAGTTAATGTACACATTTAGTTCTCATAAAAGAACAAAAAGTTGGTAACGGTCGCCATACTTATTGTTGATGATTCTCAGCTAGCTGTCAGTAACAGCGAGTGTTCTATGGAGAGTTCCTTTACCGTCCTTTTGTTTGTTCTTGTTTTTTTGTCTTAGGTTCTCTCTAGTAGAATTGGACTTTGATCGATTTGATTTTTATTGTGTGTTTAGTTTTTGTGCTTTGTCTAGGAATACTGATAGGGGGAAGGTTGGGCCCCAAAAAACTAGTTTAACCCCGCCACATATTACATGTGCCTGTCCTAAGCCAGGAATCTTTGACAAAGCTTTCGTTTGTACTTGTCTTTTTGATGTTTTCTGTTCCTTGTTTAAGAAGGGGGTCTATCTGTGACTATTTCAGGGCTGGATTTGAATTATATGCATATTATTTAGACCATGGGCCAATTGCAGAACCGCGAGCAGTGCCAAATGGCCTCGTTGAAGGCTGCTGGCGGTTGTCCATTGTGGTTCTTCTAAATTGCCGTTTAATTGTGGGCTGTGGCGTACACTTATTCCACATCTCTTTATTTTCTATTATTGTTAAGTTGATATGCGTGTATTTTTTTTATCCGTCTAGCTATTAGATAATGATTTTGTCTTGACATTTTCGGACTCGCATTTGAATGTCCCATGGGTACTCCTTACTTCTCCCAGTATTATATAACAAATAAATGAAATTCATCTATCAATTTTTCTTACTATTTCCATTTCAGGTCAAATAGATGTAAGGTTGAGTTAAATCTTGAGCTAAATCATTCCCCTTCATTAAATTGCTGTAGCCTTTTTTTGGGTCAATTTGCATGATGCGTCATGATAGTTAATGAGAGTTTGTATGTAAAATGATGACATAAGAACACGATACCTTCATCTTTAATTCTATTGCTAGAAAGGTCACGTGCTATTCCGGAAGGAACTCCATGTGGCGCCAAATGTAGCGTGGGCGACTCTTCCTCCAATCGCTGGTGCTTCATGCTGGCACTGTATGAAAAACTACTTCTGTTCCCAAAAAGTCGATTGAGCCCAACGTACAAGAGCAAAACTATAAGGCATGTGATGCCATAAGCTCTAAATGTTATAACGCTTCCTGTAAAAAATGGACATCGATTAGTAAGGCCACCCTTACACTAAATGTTAGAAGCGTTTAAAACTTGTTTACTGATTGCTTTCATTCAATTTCAAAGCAATTTCAATCTTTTAATTTCTAGAACTTATGTTGATCTAATACTATATAGTATCTAATATCTACACAATTGCATGTTATTATAAGCCAAGATTTTTATTTGCATAAACCTGTTTCCGAGAAGAAGTGTAAATACGGTTTTTATAAAAAAAAAAGAAAAAGAAAAAAAGAAGACCCGTTATTTCATAGAGACGTCTTTTTAACATGTTCACGTAGTCTTCCCAATCTCGCAACTTTATTTTTCCCCGAGTTTAGAAAATACTACAATAACAGGTAAAGAAATCAGATTCTATAAAAAAGGAAAAATATTTCATAGTATATATTATTTAAGCCCAAGACGTTTAGTTTTATTTGTATTATACGATGGTCGTCATGACAGCATATTAGACGGCCAGTTTTATTAAAAGTTTCACCAAGAAAGTTTTTCTGATCAAAACAAAAAACCAAGGCCCCCTCTTCAAGTTAAATGGTCCGTCCCTTATGATCTACCAAATGTATTTACCGTAAGTGTATACCATTATACCACCGAAAACAGCACCACACCCTCTTCCTAACCCATGATGGAGGCCCTGCAGAATACCTTGAGCAGACGACCTAAGTTCTGGTGGGATAGCGTGGGTTATGTACGAGCAGCAAGACGCCCATACTGCGGCGTGAGTCAACCCTGTAAGGTTCAATAAAAATGTACATTATTACAATGATAGGAGTTACCAGAAGTTCTGACAAGATAGCATGAGTAATTTAGGAGAAACAAGAAGCTCACACTGCGGCATGGGTCAACACTGAAAAGTAAGACGGAGTAAAAGTGATCGGACTTCTGTTAACATGGCATGAGTAATGCTTGAGGAACAAAAACGCCAATACTGTAGCATGGGTCAACTCTGATGTACATTTTAGCAACGACCACCTTCTGTCGAGATAGCATGAGTAATATTATAGCAACATGGCACCAAAACTGCGGCATGAGTCAGTACTGAAAAATAAAATGAAAGCGAAATCAATGAGTGTATATCGTGGGTTATGAACGAACAACCCACACATGCCCTGAAAGATAAAATAAAATGTACATCATTACAACGCGTGACTAGAAATCTGGTGGTATTGCATATAACAAGACGCTCATACTAGGACTTCGGAAAAATAAATGATCGATGGCTATGCGCTATAAAGTAAAACAAAACACTCACATTGCGACATTGGTCAATCTGAAAAAAACAAGTGTGGCCACTAAAAGTATGTCTCGCCTGCCGGCACCATCACTAAAATCAACTACCTAAGCTTTCATTTCTTGATATAAACACAAAAAGTGTCAGTATACCTAATAACAGATGCCTAGTTATTATACTATTCAAGCAATCCATTGTCCACACAAGTACAATGTATTACAATGTCTGAAAAAAAGTCCTAAGTTCACAGAGTCACTGGAGCGTAAAAATGGGGTCATGGTCACATGGCATGGTGACAGTTGTGTTGTCCATAACCTAAACTGTCTGTATACTAAATATCAGATGCCTAGCTATTATACTTTTCAAGCAATTCATCGTCCACAAAAGTCTTACAAAAAAGTTTACGGCCTGAAAAAAGACCTAAGTTCACAGAGTCACTGGAGCGTGAAAATGGGGTCAGGGTCAAACGGCATGGGAACAGTTGCGTAGACCATAACCTGAACTGTCTGTATTCGAAATATCAGATGCCTAGCTATTATACTTTTCAAGCAATTCATCGTCCACAAAAGTCTTACAAAAAAGTTTACGGCCTGAAAAAAGACCTAAGTTCACAGAGTCACTGGAGCGTGAAAATGGGGTCAGGGTCAAACGGCATGGCGACAGTTGCGTAGACCATAACCTGAACTGTCTGTATACCAAATATCAAATGCCTAGCTATTATACTTTTCAAGCAATTCATCGTCCACAAAAGTCTTACAAAAAAGTTTACGGCCTGAAAAAAGACCTAAGTTCACAGAGTCACTGGAGCGTGAAAATGGGGTCAGGGTCAAACGGCATGGTGACAGTTGCGTAGACCATAACCTGAACAGTCTGTATACCAAATATAAGATGCCTAGCTGTTATACTTTTCAAGCAAATCATTGTCCACAAAAGTCTTACAAAAAAGTTTACGCCGCCGCCGCCGTCGCCGCCGCCGTCGCCGGAAAGTAATACCTATGTCTCGCCTTCCGCGACTATTCGTCGCAGGCGAGACAAAAATGATTTGTCTCAAGCGGTATGGAGTAAAATAAGTTTCCCATACTCAGGCATGACACAATCCTGAAAGGTAAATAATGTGGTGTAGAGTCCATTCGGCATAGTAGGCTATCCTACGATTGAAAGTGGTAAAGGAATGAGTTATAATCATGAATGGTATATTCATGTTGAAGCTTTATCTACATGTATTTGAAATACTATTCCCGCATTCTTTTCTAGTGGTTGGCTTCTCTTAATAAAGAACCGTGTCTCAGAATAATTTTATTCTTTTTCTGTTAATTTGTAGGAACTTGCTTTCCGCCTACACGACTACCGTATTATGTATGAAGGATTATGAGTAATGACTGAGATTTACAAATCCATTAACTATAGAGCTGTCTTGGATGTTGTAATCAATCTCATGTGATTTTTTGGATTGACAGAAAAAAAGATAATTATGTTTCCCTAATATAGAATGGTTGTTATTGGCCAAATAGTACATGTGCCTTTTCTGTCGCTGTTTAACTGATTTTGAAATAAAATTCTTTGCCCTTTCTTACTTCTGACATTCAATTGCCATATTCTTTGTTTCTACCATAGAAGTTTCTTTCCTTAAGGGAATATAAGTCTGAAAACCTTTGCTTCTTATAAATATAACGATGTAGGCTAGAAAACTTCAAACTAGCTAGACTTTATGGAACTTTTTTTTTAAATCATGCAGCATTTGTGGAATCCATGGTAAAAGACGACTTAATTACTATTCTTTAAGCGGTTCATAGCAAAATTAAACGACAAAAGCGAGCTTGACTAGTCCAAAATGATAGATTAATAAAGTTCGTAACAAAATTACCGAACTTGGCTGATCAATTTCAATGTGAAAGAAGAAAGACAAACCAGGAAGACATAACGAAGAAATAATTGAAGATCACAATGGTCCTGACTAGATAAGGGTTTTTCAAATCATTTGAATGATAATTCGCATTAAATTTTGCTTATATTCTTACCTTGTACTAATTCAAAGGGCAGAACCCACCAAGGATTCTTCAGCAAAGAAATGTAGATAAATCTGACAACATTTCCTAGAAGGCCAGCATACAGAACCTTTACATGTCCTGGAAAAAATATAAATAATGACAAAAATTTACATGTATGAGCTACACATACACATTTTCAGAAGAGTGATTTCCATGCAACATATATTCTCACGGTTTATTACCATTACCTTTAACGCTGGAAATCTAAAAACGGTTAAAATACGGTGCATGATTTAAAAAACAAGAGGCTCCCAGGAGCCTAAATCGCTCACCTGGTCTTGATGTCAACCCTATATTTTGTAGAGCTAAATGAGCTGAACATTTAAGCAAGCAACAGTTTTTTCTTTATCTACTATAGTTTTCATTCTATAGGCCAAAAACACGAAAAACCATTATTTTAGGGGGCGTAACCCCTATAAGGGGTCATCTGACAACTTCAACCCTATGGAGACTTTTGTAGAGCTTTATGCGCTGTACATTTAAGCAAGCAACAGCTTTTCTCTATCTGCTATAGTTTTCATTCTAAAGGCCAAAAACATGAAAAAGGTTATTTTAGGGGTTGTAACCCCTATTAAGGGTCATCTGACAACTTCAATCCTATTGAGATTTTTGTAGAGCTAAATAAACTGAACGTTTAAGCAAGCAACCGCTTTTCTCTCTCTGCTATAGTTTTCTTTCTATAGGCCAAAAACATGAAAACGGTTATTTTAGGGGCCGTTACCCCTATAAGGGGTCATCTGACAACTTCGACCCTATGGAGACTTTTGTACAGCTAAATTAGCTGAACATTTAAGCAAGCAACAGCTTCTCTCTATCTGCAATAGTTTTCATTCCAGAGGCCAAAAACATGAAAAAAACATTATTTCAGGGGCCGTTACCCCTATAAGGGGTCATCTGACAACTTCAACCCTATGGAGACTTTTGTAGAGCTAAGTGAGCTGAACATTTAAGCAAGCAACAGCTTTTCTCTATCTGCAATGGTTTTCATACTATAGGACAAAAACATGAAAAAACGCTATTTTTCACCTTAAGGGGCTGTAACCCCTATAAGGGGTCATCTGACAACTTGGACCAAATGGAGACTTTTGTAGAGCTTTTAATGCTGAAGCAGCAGGGTGGCATCAGATTTCATCTATGTCTTATACTTTTTGATTTACAAACCAAAAATAGTAGTCTGACCCCCCTGGTCTATTTTTAGCAACGGCGGCCATGTTTTTCGATGAATCAAAAATCCCCACATCAGTTCTGTGGGGGATACCCTAAGGTACCATCAGACCAAATTTGGTTTGAATCTGTTCAGCCGTTTCAGAGGAGAAGAAGTTTGAAGAAAAGTTAACGACGACGACGACGACGACGGACGACGACGGACGCCAAGTGATGGCAATAGCTCACCTGGCCTTTGGCCAGGTGAGCTAAAAAAGAAATTGGAGAAAATAGCAGACAGCAGTTTATAGACAGACTCTTCTCTATCATTTCCTCTCCAATCATCCTTTTTTTATTAAAAATTTTACACTTATCTTTTTATGGGTCGATTGTCTTCAGATTTCCCCCACGATAATAATAGCCAGTAATACTTAATGATTCCGTTGTTTAACACCACAAATCAATGCTTTTTTTTACAAGCTTACTAAAAGAAATTTACGGTAGCCATTATGTAGTCATAGACATATATGGGATTTCGATCTCACAGATGAGTGCAGATGTTGGTTTGTCATAGGGATTTGTTATGTTTTCCTTTACCGGATTTGACACAATGAATTGGATATGGCAGCGCGACGGATGTGCTATGACAGGCAGCAACCGTTTACTCTCCCAAAACACCTGAATTCACTCTCATTGCAGTTTTGCGTTCGCGTTGTTGATTGATATTCAGTAGTCTGTGTTTCCGTATTTTATATGTTGTCTGTTTTTCATCCTGTCCTTGTTTGTGTTTACTGGCTTTGTCTCTGCCCTTATGAACTTTGACATTTGGTTGCCCCATTGGTACCTCTGGGTCTGTTACATGTAAAGGAATCGAAATGGTCCTGACATTATTCATGTATTTTATTGGTGATTTTGATCTAAGATTATAGACACAATACCATCATAATCCTCCGTCGTTTGAAAACCAACACAGAACATAGTCGAACAACACAGAAAGTTATTATTTTAAGTAACAAAAATAACCAAATGTAGATACGTTTCAAATATAATCAATCAGAGTTATAAGTAGATCATACCATTGGCAAATAATGTTATTTCAAACAAACCTGGCTAAAGACATGCATTTTGAGTGAGTGAGTGAGTGAGCGAGTTAGTTGGTGATTTACGCCTTTGCAACGTTATAACATGAAATTTTTTAAAGGATGATGAAATGAATATGGAATGATGATGATAAATGAAAAATGGGGATTGGGTGGGAAACAAAGGAGGTGGGTAGGGGCGGAAAATTTAGCCTATGTGGTGCACTACTTTGCACTCCACAAACGGGGGTCTTTTACGTGCATGAAGCGTGGCACTCTCCATACACGTTGGCCAACTATAGTCAGCGGTCAGGGTTTCCGTATTATAAACATGACAGCCGCCCCCCGGACGAGGGCCACCCAATTTAACCAACTAGGGTACACACTTAGCACTGACCCGACGTCAGAATCCCAAGAACCTTAGTCGCCTCTCACGATAAGCTATGCTCTGCTGCGGGCCTACTCGCCACCCGGGCCCATAGGCATGCATTTTAAATGAAATCGTGGTAAAACAGGATTTTAAGTCGTAAAATCTCTCTCTTATATTGATATCTTTGTGTTTGGCAGTATCACAAAACATTTACAACGCGGCTGCGGGACACGATTGGGATCTTTGATAACCAGACAACAAAAATCTAATTATTAAGGCAATTAAAAACCATAGCTGATTTTTTCTACCAAGTGTATATTCGTTGAATCAATTTTGTTCTGTTATGGTGTGCTATAGCACTACAGTCTTTTCTAATTTTATTAGGTTTATCGATTTGCTTCAATTAAATATAAATCATTCCTGTAATTTCTAAACCGGCAGTGACAAGCAGGAAGCAAGCATCTTTGTATCCGAGTTAGGAGACTAATTCGACGTGCAAACTTTTAAGTTAGATTAAATTCAGCAATTTCTAATCAAGACTTCATCGGAAATTGTTCACGTCATTGAAGACAGCCACCATAATAAACGTCATGTATGTCATGTATGTTATATTCATTGATTGATTGATAGAAATTATGCAAGAATATTGAAGATCTTCCGGAAGACAATAAAAATTTGTATGTGAAAATTTTACTTTTTTTCTTGCAATAATTCGTTTCATAACACCGAGGGAGGGGCGATCGATGGTCCTTTGACCTTGTTTTTGGTTGACAACTAGTGCATGGAATATAACTGATACAGGACGACCTGTTTTTGATCGCACCTTAGAATTTGGGAACTGAATCCACCACTGGAGCAATAACCAGTTTTAAACAACCGTTTACTTTTAATGTCGCTAATATAACTTTTATTTATTTGAAAGATTTACAGTATTGTTATCTACTTCTCTCTCTCTCTCTCTTCCTTTTCGGACGGAGTTATATCACATTAGTATAAAACTGGACTAAAAGCATGAGAGCACTTTTTTATGTACGGAGTTATGGCACATATTACAGTGTACTAGTATTAAACTTGACTTAAAGCTAGAAAGGACTTCAATATGGATGGATTTATGGCACATTAGTATAAAACTGGACTAAAAGCTAGAGAGCACTTCATTATGTACGGAGTTATGGCACATTAGTATAAAACTGGACTAAAAGCTAGAGAGCACTTCATTATGTACGGAGTTATGGCACATTAGTATAAAACTGGACTAAAAGCTCTTATATAATTTCGAGTACTGGAATATGTGTTGGAAAGACACAGTTTACATATTTCCAAAATTTGACAAGGCTTGGCTTTTTCTATAATAATTGATAAATTTATCTGTTTGGTCATTGTTGTAATATTTTTTGGCTTCTGTTTTTGTTTTATCAAATCTAATATTCTACCGGTTTTCCAAGTTTTTTACTCCTAGCGTGTCTGATGAAGGTTAATCCAGAAAAGCGCTTCACACGCAGTGAAATTTTGCATTGTGCATTTATCAAAATCATTTCAATATGTGGATCGTGTCTTTCTGGCACATATTCCATATTCTTTCGTTTTTAATATTATAAAAGTATGTAAAATTAAGATTTTTGCATCGATTGCTTTAATAGAGAAAAAGACATGGTCATATAACCATTTATTAGCTTTATTGGTCTGATGCAATATAAAACGTTTCTCTTTTCCAAATCAGCGGTGACAAGCAGGAAGTAGACCTTTATATTATTGGCAAGAGACTAAATTAGAATTCATTTAGCTATTTCCTTTTTCTGACATTATTTGTGAAACTTTTATCAAATATTGGTATTAATTCAACGGTATAAACATTTTTTTCTTATCTCAATAAGGGTCTTTTTTTTCTGTCACCACTCGCTGTACCTTATCCAAAATGTTAATAAATAAAAGATCAATAATATTGTTAGAACCCTAAATAATGGGTTGCTCTTCAACACATTACGCTGTGTAAACAAAAGCAAGTAAAGAAGAACCAATGCCAATTCGAATATCGTCAAATAAATTGTCAAATAAAAAAAAGTCTCAACTACATGTTCTTATAATTTTGATCGTATTGTTGGTATTAATTGCTTTAAACGAAGAAAAACTTGAACTTATAAAAAATACTAAAGCGGCCGGGGTGTGTGTGTTCCGGAGGTTAGAACCCACCTTTCCTCTGAAGATGTGGTAATTCTGGTGTACTCTCCAATAGTGGAATGCATGTGGACCCCACAACCCTTTTAAAAATAGTAGGTAATTGAATTAGGTTTATGACTTTGCTGCAGCTATAGATCGCTTTTGTAATATCTCAGTGACAAAACATAAAGATGAATCAATAGTGTCTGCTAAAAGTTAATTTGAATTAAAGTTTAAAATTATAGATTGATCTTCCCTAAGAAGCAAAAAGAAGCTATTGGGCATTCAAATGTAGAAAGTCAAGTCGAAAAGTGTGTGTGAACTCAGGTGCTCTGGGATGATAATAAGTTCCTGTTTATTTTAACACACCCGACAGGTTACCGTCATTCAATTTAGTGTTCGTCAAATCAAGTTAAGGACGAGTATACCAATTCTATAATGAAAGAATGATTAAAACTGCATTCATTTTGGTGCATTTATTTATATGGGATACTGACAAGAAAAATTATTGTTTTTCTCTCACTTTACCTAAATGTATCTCATATTACTATAATTATCGAACATATTTCTTATCTATTGATAAAGTTATCTTAAGGAACCGCCATGCTCATAAAATAGATAAAGAACAGAGAAACCAGCTGAAATGACAGATTGATTTTTTTCACATTACATTTGACTTTTCAAACACTAAAATGGAAACAGAAATATCATTTTATTGGAACCACTGACTGTTAACCTGGGTAATTCCCCCTTAAAAGGCTTTAATTGCAAGGAAATATTAAGACTTAGAGAATAAAAATAAACACAAACAGAAACAAAAAAAATACCAAATAATATTACGAGCTTTCTGAAAAATAAACCCCCTTTCAAATACACACAAATAACAACAAACAACTTACCAAACGACGTAATGAGCTTTCTGCTGAAGAAAAACGCTAACAGCTCTGAAACGTGATTAAGAATGGAGGCTACACCAAAGAGTGTTGGACTTCCTCCAATATCCTGCAGGTGCCAGAAGAGAAAGGTGAATATCAGACCAATCCCAAAGCCCATGAACCAGGACACAAACAGGACAGACACGTACTTGAAGGTTGCAAGCATCTTCAGGACTGCGATCCATTTCCCCAGGAACTGGTCGTCCTCAGGCTGTTCGGGCAAAGGTTTGGAGGTGGCGTCTGTAACCATGTCCGGTCGTTTATCCAGAGATATTTGGCAATCATCCGTATCGTCTTTATCAGAAATCTGCTTCTGATCTTCTGCAACTTTTGATTCTAAATAGTTAATGTCACTATCGGCGTCGTCGTACAAACGACGAGTGTCGGTTTGTTTTTGGCCTGTGATTTTTTCCATCACTCGATCCTTTACTCTTACAACTATTTCCATTAATTGTATATCTTTGCCCCCGAGATGCAATTTGAACTGGAGCTGTGTCGCAGTTATCAATGCACAGCTCATAAGAACCGAAAACACTGCAAAACATATCGTGTAATTCTTTTCCGCAATGTGTTTGATGCCGCATGGGTGGTCTGGAAAAGTTGAGGAATGGTCCAAAGCTAAACCCACGAAAAACATTGACAGACCCCATCCTAAAGACCCAAACATACGCTGTCTTCCATAATTGTCAACATCCTCCCCAAGATATTCCAGCGTGATGGAATCAACAAAGGTTATGGCGGGTGCACTGAAGAACTCTCCGATAACTATAAGTAGTAGCAAGGTAAAGAACGTGTCTTGAACATCCTTTTTGTCGTAGTATATAGAACTGAAAACAGGCTTAATGTGGTTTCCGTGATTAGCGGAAGATGGTGCTATGGTTACTTTATGCAAATTAGATACGTTTTCTTGTTCTTGACTCCCGTGTTTTCCAGGCCTTGGGCTGGATACTTGCATTGACGTCAAGTTTAGAACGCCTTTATGGACGTTATGGAACGCATGGTGAACTGGATGCTTTGTTGTGTTAGAAGTTGTATTCCATGTTCCTTTGTGTACATTATGGATCACGTGATAAAGTGGGTGTTTCGGTGTTGTACCTTTTCCAACTTCTTCAAAAATTTTATATTTCAAATCATCAATACCGTGCATTTTTGTGTTATGATTAGATATAGTTGTAGATCTTGGAATAATGTTGAATTCAGGAACTAGTTCAGACGAACGTTTGTGTCTTATGACGTAACCAGGCGGAAGTGCATGAGTTTCATTTCCGGTTACACAATGATCGTGAGGTGGCTTAACGAAAGCGATAGCTAGAGTAAAAACAATCCAACATATCAACGAAAACAACAATAACGGTTTAATCTTTTTATAACGATCTGCTAAACTTCCCCAAAAGGGGGCGCTACAAAATTCTATAAATGGTCGAAATCCGATTAGAATACCGCTCTGTGTCGGATTCATTCCGAGCTGTTTGAAATATATCGCAAGTAGCGGAAACAAAGACCCAAATGCAGCGAAGAAAAAGAAATAGAATAGTTTACAGATGAGTAGGTCTCTATTTATGTAAGTAAATAGCGTATCTATTAAATCCCTTCGCGGTGCTTGATTGTTATAACCACAGTCTAACGAATGCACTTTATATTTTCGACTTTCTCTTGATGGCGATCGCTCCTCAGCATCGCTTTCGTCTGAATCAAACTCGAGCGCCATATTCCTTGCGCTTAGAATGTTTAAAATCTAATGCTCCACTTTATATCTACCAACGACAAAAACAGATTTTTTAATTACACTTTTTAACTTATATGTCACAGTATTAGAATGATGCTAAGCCTCAGACACGTTCAAATTGGTGCATCACGAAAAGCTCTTCCGCAAAATTTTGTATCTTCTTCAAAAAATAATCATCGAAGACGAGGAATATCCCTTTATAAGACCTTGCTTCCTGTCTTTACAAAAATATGATCCATCTTGTAGGCAAAAGGAAAGATGCATTGATCAGCTAGACTCAAATCCTCAATGACAATTTTTTCCAACAAGAATCAATATTTGGTAGCTACAGTAGCAGAATACCAATAATCAAGTCTAAATGATCGACCAAAGCTTCCAAGCATCGATCTGAATCCGTAGCTTTAACAAACGCTTTAAAGATTTTGACATCAGCATAATGAGTTACAGGAACGATTAGGAAGATTTTTCCCGGTTTTTCGGATACTAAAAAATTGAATACTCTTAGGAAAGGAATTGATTTATTGGTATCTATTCTTAGAGACGTCATGTAGTTCTGAGAAATATTAGCTACACTAGACCAAATATTGGAAATTTGTAATCAATCATCATTATAATGGTAGTACTTTGAACAAGAATTGATTTGAGGAAAAAAAGACACAAACAAAAAAGAAAATACCAATTGAATAACGCATAGCTTTAAGCACATTTAAACTAGTTTCAACAAACACAATTAGTGATAATGCATGCATATTTAGAATGTTTCAAATCAGGACCCGTGTCTCTTAATTTCTCAAGTGTGCTTTTTTCTGCACTCTTTGGCATATCGTTGTAAATATCCTTATCATGTATAATAATATTGATCCTCTTGATAATTTAAATCAACTTGAAAACCTGTCTTATATTCTAAACCCATCAACACCTGAAGATATGAAATCCTTAATTTCTTTCATAAAGCAGTCATTAGAACCGAGGAAGGGAGAAACATAAATTGATTTTATATCTTGTTACATGTACATTGTTTATATTCATATGCCATGCATGTTCTCTCTGTAATGTTTTGTCATGTTTAGTAATGTCCCTATACGGATTTTGTCTACAATAAAAATTTGAATTTATTTGTTAATTATTCCATTCGGCAATTTTCTTGTTACCTTTATATTTGTTTAACATTTTGAATGCAATTAGTAAAATTAAATGAGGCATTGGGGCCAATTTAACCGACTAGCCTAGCAACATTAACAAGATTCTAGATCATCCCGGACCGGAGAAAAAGGTGTGACAAAAGCGTTTATATAACAAAAAAAAAAGAGTAAAAAGAGAAAAAAGAGAAATGTGTCTTTAAAAGAATAAGTCTACATCTTTGAAACTTGTAAAATATCCATGGAGGGGGCCGGGGAATACATAATATTATGACATACGACAATAATCTGTCATGACTGAGTACATGCACTATCAGTGAACTGAAAAGTTGAACCAGCTTTTTATGGAAAACATCCCATTTAGTGTGTTTCTGAGGTCCGGTATAGGTAGG
Source organism: Arcuatula senhousia (assembly GCA_963971305.1). Lineage (NCBI taxonomy): Eukaryota > Metazoa > Mollusca > Bivalvia > Mytilida > Mytilidae > Arcuatula > Arcuatula senhousia. The sequence goes on along the minus strand of OZ020311.1, from coordinate 7,708,031 downwards.
CACAAATTACGAAGGGATCCATGGATAAGCAAGAGATAATATTTAAATGCAAAGTGTAAAAATACAGCGTATCAAAGATTACTGGTCAGTATTGTCTGCTCGCCTTTTTTGTATCTGATAAAATATAATGAAAATACTTCCCTGCATCTCATATGTGTCTAAGAATAAACATACAAAACCTTGTGCTCAACGACAAGAACAACAACAACATTAAGGATGATGGAGGGTCAGCTTTTGAGATTTTTGATATTTTTTCGGAATCCTCGGGTTTTTTCCATCAAAATTAGGCAAAAACTTATGCACGGTAACCCCTATTTTTGTTTTGTGTAAGGTCTTCATTACATCATAAATTATATCCGTTTTACAAATTTATTTCAAATTCTAATCACTTTTTCATGGGTTTAGGCATATAAACTTTGATAATGATAAAGCTATGATAAAACCAGAGAAAACCTTTTCCCGCCAAATATTGAACTCTTATTATCTTTAAAACAAGCATGGTAACCTATCAAAATTTGTAGCATATTTTGTATTTCTAAGTATTCCCTTTTGATTTAAGGCCTTAACTTCAAAACCTCATTACTTTCAAAGTCACCCTCGAGCATCTTAAATAAAAAAAATATCTTAAAAAAAATATTTTACAAAAGTAAAAACGACAAAAAATATAACATCAAGTTATTAAGAAGATTTATTTAGCTTAAAAATCAATTTGTGGGGATGGTATCAAAAAGATGTGCTAGTTCTTCGACAGGGGCGATAAATGGTCGTTCCATGTATGGAGAATGAAGCCGAGAGCACTCACGTTAAAGATCCGTTTTAAGAATTCGGTAAGAGTATGCCCACTTGGGACCACCAATGGCCATACTCGCAAACTACAAGCATGAGAGGGGCTTCCAAAAGCTTAAGACAGGTTTTCCAATTAATTATAACGTTAAATCAATAAGTTTAAAGTAATATTTATGTTTAGGTACCAATAAGGGATTGCAAAGACCATTTCAAAATTATTTCAAATAAAACAACCTTTATTTTGATATCTGCTTAAGAGAATGTTAACCGATTAAAATTTTTGTAATGTAAACTATTTTTATGAATAATACATTAATTGTGTAAGAATAGATTATCTTTCAATCATCGCGCAGTATAAAAAAAAAACATGGTATCCCCGACTCCACGGAGTCCCCTTTATTCCGACAAGAACCTCCGCGTGATGGGAGTTGAACCCTGTCTGCAGCAAAACGAATATTTTCGTACCGGGTCCACCGGAGAAGCTAACTCTTGCGACAACTCATGGAACAAAACGGACTTGGGGTCAATTATATACTAAAGTAATTAATTACAACTCAATTACAACAAACATGTTTTCAGTATCTTGACTATTACATGTACATTACCGAAAATTTTGAAAACTGTCTATTACAATTACTTTGGTTTTGAAATTTACTTTTTAATTGAAACAGAAAAGCACGGAAGACACTAAAATTACAATGTAAACCAAATGATAAACAGAAACAATAACCTTCATTCAACAACATCAATTCAACATTTGATTCATTTTGGTTACATTTCGTAAAACACATGTATTACCAAAATTACAATCTGCCCAACCAGTTCAAAGCATGTCATACATGTCATGCATGTACAAGCTATTTCAAATATGCCCCCAAAATACACATTACATTCAATTATATGGAAAACATGTAATTGATTACAGCTAATTACAATTACATTTTTAATTACCTCAGGTCTGGTACACAGTGTGCTGCAGCGTAACATTCTTCTCCTATAATCACAACAGTTAACTCACAGTAAAGGTGTTTGTTGTTTCATGTTGTCGTCTAATGTTTTAACTGATTTTATCTCTGTCATGTCTGTCTTTATTGACTTCTGGCATTCGAATACTCAACCAGTACTTCTTGGCTTCATTCTCTATAGTACTTTTGTCTTTTGGTTTAACCACCTCTGATGATAATTCCAAGTAGTGTTTCTTATTTGTTAACCAATCTGGCTTAATTAATTGAGTTGATTTTAAGCAGAGTCTTTAAACAATAGTCACCTCAAAATTTCCCAGCAGCTACTACATTCAGTTTTATCTGATACCATAACAATGATGCTCCGTCCGTTCACAATGATTTAATTGTTTAGTTTTTAGCGCCTGTTTATGAGAAAATCAGGCAAAATCGTCCAATAACAATGTTTTCGTTTTTGTAAAAGGTATAGTGCAACTGAAAGACTATCCTATAAGACTTCTTCAGGCAAATTCTTCAAAAAAAAAAAAAAATCCAAGATGGCCACCATACAGGTCTCAATAGCTCTGTATAACTTTTATTCGATTTATCGGTGATTCAATCAAATTTTAAGGAATTAGTTTTAAAATCCAAGAAATCTGTATGTGTTAAATATGAAACAAAATACACCTAGAACATGTTATACAATTGATTTTAACAATACAAGTAACATTTAAGGGCCAGGAATGACATACACTTTGGAATAAGGGTGAAAGATGGGGATGTCTGTCTATAATGAAATGTACATAAATGGTCAACTTTTGAGACTATTTCTCATAAATGAAAGGTTGGACTATTAGCATGAAATATATTTCTAAAAAACTGCTATATTGTCTCTGCAAAAACATATTTGCAACTTTGCTTTGAGTCTTTCCTGTGCTGATGTAGAACAAATTATATACACTCGGGTTATCAAGTCTGTTGCTCTGCATATCTTTTAGTATTTTCATTAAGATGCCACTATAATGGCCCAGAAGCCAATTTTAGCCATGCTAAAATGACAAAATCTCTAGTTTTGAGGCATTGTAACATGAAAGGAATGACTCAAAGCAAAGTTGCAAATATATTTTTGTAGAGATAATATTGCAGTCTTTTGGAAACATATTCCATGGTTATAGTCCAACCTTTCATTCATAAAATATATTCTCTTAAAGTTGACAATTTCTGTTCATTTCATTGATATCAGATATCCCAACCTTGCACCTCTTAGTCCCAAGTATACTTCATTCCTGGCCCTTAAAAGGTACTTGCATTGTGACAATCAATTGTATAACACGTTTTAAATGTATTTTGTTTCGTAATAAACACATAAAGATTTTTAAACTACTTACCTGAAATTGGGGTTTTATGTTAAATTAAATCGGCTTTTTGATATGTTTGTATTGATATGTTAATGTTTTTGAATTTCTAAAAGATAAGGATATAAAAGCGTTACCTTGGACAATAAATACCATTAAAAATAGCATTTTTTAGCAGTCCGGAAGATGCCCTAAGTCTTACCTTAGGGTACCAGAGATACAAAATTATGATTTACTAATAAAAGGAATCATCAGACAACAAAGGAAACTAGAAGAGCTCAATGAGCTGACGGTTTATAAGCAATCAGCAGCTTTTTTCTATATCTGCAACACTTTTCATTCTATAGGGCAAAAACATAAAAAAAATCTATTTTCTTATCTTTAAAGGACCATAATGAACTGAACAAAGGTGAAAGTTTAAGCAAGCAGCAATTACTTCTCTATCTGCAATACTTTTTTTCTATTAGACAAGTACATAAAACACGCTATTGATTTACCTTTAAAGGGCCAAATTCCCTACAAGAGGTCATCTGACATCTTTTGCCTAGTGGAAACTTTTGTTAAGCTGAATGATTGAAGGTTTAAGTAAGTAACAGCTTTCTCTTTCACCAATAGTTTTCATTCTATAGTCCAAAACATAAAAAAACATCATCCTTTTACATTAGAAAGGTCGTAACTCCTATAAATTTCCAACCAAAGGAGACTTTTGTAGAGCTTAACGAACTGAAGGTTAAAGCAAGCATCTGCATTAGTTTTCATTCTATAGGGCGAAAAACAAAAACGCAGATTATACTTCCAAATTGATATTTCTTGGTTCCAAATTGGCATTTCTCAGTTCCAACTTTTAGCTGAAAATATAAACTTAAAAGTCAGAAATGTCAAAAGGTTATGAAATGGATATTTTAGTAAAATCTTTGAATCTAGTCTTCTTTGGTAAAAATATTGATTATTTAATACTTACTTTAAAATGTTAATTGCCTTTTTATACTTATGTCATTTTTGAGCATTACAGCGGTCAAGTGTGTCGGTTTTGTGTGATGATGCATCATCAAATCTAGTGTTTGACGTGTTGTGTCGGATTTAAAATCGACATACTTGATTTTTTTACATCAGTCGATGGATGCTTCTTAGCTAGCTGTCAGTAACTTCGAGTGTTCTCAAGAGAGTATCTTTACGTCCCGTTAATTACTTGTTGTCCTTTTGTCTCAGATACTCTCTTGTTGAATTGAACTTCTATCGATTTGATTTTTATTGTGTGTTAGTTTGTGCTTTGTTATTGATTATCATTAGGGGGGAAGGTTGGCGCCAAAAACTAGTTTAACCCCGCCACATTTTCATGTGCCTGTCCTAAGCCAGGAATCTTTATCAAAGCTTATGTTTGTATTTAGTCGAATTTATGTTAATTGTTTTTTGTCAAGAAGAGGGTCTTTCAATGCATTTTGGGATTGGGCTTGAATCATATGTATTTTATTTTCAATCCAGGGGCCAATTGAAAAAACAGCGAGCAGCGACTGCTGGTCACATTGAAGGCTGCTGGCTGTTTTCCATTGTGGATATTTAAAATATACGTTTACAATGTAGGTTGTGTCGCGTACACTTATTCCACATCTCATTTTCTTCTTTTGAAAGTAAAAAATGTCAACTTGGAAGTGAAAAATGTCAACTTTAAAGTAAATGAGTGAGTGAGTTGGTGTTTTTCGCCCTTGCAACACTAAATTAAAAAAGTTATTTAAATGCGATGAACATGATAGGTATGATAAAATAAACATGGAATGATGATGAAAAATGAAATATGGGAATGGAATGTGAAACAAAGAAACAGTAAATTTGAAGAACACAGAAAAAGGGGAGAGTTGGGTAGGGGCCGAAAATTTAGCAATGTGGTGCACTACTTGGCGGTCCGAAAGGGGATCTTTAACGTGCATGCATATGAAGCATGGTCTTCTCCACACACGTTCGTCCACTATGGCATTATAGCCTGACGACCTCGGCATTCTTTATGACAGGGCTGTCCCATTCAACCACCTTGGCCACACTTCTTATTTGCTTTAAAGCTAAGCGGACTGACCCAATGTCCAGTTTCTGAGCGCTCTTGAGTGAACTTTCAATGACAAGCAAAGCGCTGCTGCGGGCCTATTCGCCACCGGAACCCCCACTTGGAAGTAAGAAATGTCATGTTTTAATTGGGACATGTCAACTTGGAAGTGAGAAATGTCAAGCTTAAACTTAGAAATATCAACTTGGAAGTATGAAATGTCTACTTTGGAGTTAGAAATGTCTTCTTGGAAATAAGAAATGTCTACTCGGAAGTAAGAAATATTTAAAAGTGAGAAAGGTCAACTTTGAAGCAAGAGCTGTCAACTTGGTACTGAAAAATGTAAACTTGGTAGTGAAAAATGTTAACTTTGAAGTGAGAAATATTAAGTTGGAAGGTCAACTTAAAAGTAAAAAAGGGCCAACCTGCAAGTGAGAAATGTCAAACTGGAAGTGGGAAATGTTAACTTGGAAGTAAGAAATGTCTATTTGGAAGTGAGAAATGTCAACCCGAAAGTGAGAAATGTCAACCCGAAAGTAGGAAATGTCTTCTTGGAAATTAGTAATGTGAAATTGAAACTGAGAATGTCAACTGTTATTTTTTGTGCTTTGTACAAGATAAACAATAGGGAGAAGGTTGGGCCCAAAAAACTAGTTTAACCCCGCACATTTTATATGTACCTGTCATCAGCCAGGATTCCTTGTCAAAGCTTTTGTTTGTCCTTGTCTACTATCTGTTTTTTGTTGTTTTATGTCCAGAAATGGTCTTATTGATAATTTGGGGATTTGTTTGAATCTTATGTATTGTGTTTTCGGTCTTGGGCCAATGCAAGACAGCGAGCAGTGACCTCTGGTCATGTTGAAGACTGCTTGCTGTTTTCCATTGTGATTTTTTAAAATTGCAGTTTCTTTAATGTTGGTTGTGTAGCGTACACTTATTCCACATTTCTTTATCGTCTATTTGAAGTAAAAAATGTCAACTTGGAACTGATAAATTTGTATTTACCAACGAAAAATGAGAAAGAACTTATGACACTCCCGGTCTTTCGTATTAAACTGATATTCGATGTTGGCTAAATAAAGAATCATATACTAATAAACTAAAATTACATCCAAAAAACAACAACATTTTTTCAATAGCCAAACACATTTAGTGTAAGATCTATCTTTATTTCGTGTTGTTAAATAATATCAAAAATAAAGGTACATGTAATAACAAAATTATCGAACTTGGAAAATCAATCTCAAATGTCCATAAGACGAGACAAAACAAGGAATACATACCGGAAAAATTGAAGATCACAATGGTCCTGACTTGGTACAGGCATTTCAAAAGAAAAGGTGGGTTAAACCAGGTTTTAACCAAACCTCCCTCTTCCATTGCGATCTTTGGGTCCGATAGTTTCACAAAACACAACAGGTTTAGTGATGACATATTAGGGATGCTAAGGTGATCATCACAACCAGCCAAACACTAATCAAAGCAAGAACTAACCATTTCGTCTAACATGATATTGAATCTATCGACAGTTCTTATGGCACACTGCATGGTAGAATCAAAGAAAATCAAAAGAACCAACATCAGATGGTTGCAAAAATGCGGTTTGAGATTGTAATGCTAATTATTTAGGTTATCCCTTCTGTTTTAAGGTTTTTTTTGTCCCCCGCCGCAACGCAGAGGGGGGCATAGAAATGCCGGGCGTCCGTCTGTCCGTCCGTGCCTGCATGCATTCGTCCATCCGTCACACTTTGTTTTCGTAACAGATTTCTCAGCTACTATTAATCCTAGGCTTTTGATATTTAGTATGCAGCTTCAGGTAGGGGTGTCATATGGTGGGATGCGTTTTGAGATTTCTCGCTTACCTACTTTCTGTTTAACGAGCCGACTTAGAAATTTTGTATGGTCAAAAATGGAAAATATTTCGTAACAGATTTCTCAGCTTCTATTAATCCTAGGCTTTTGATATTTAGTATGCAGCTTCAGGTATGGGTCTCATGTAGTTGGGTGTGATTTCAGGTCTGTCGCTTACCTACTTTCCTGTTTAACCAGCCGACTTAATTTAGGGTCAAAAAATGGAAAATTTTCCGTTACAGATTTCTCAGCTATTATGAATTCAAGGCTTTTGATATTTGTTATGCAGCTGCAGGTAGGAGTCTCATATAGTGGGGTGTGTTTTCGGGTCTGTCGCTTACCTACTTCCTGTTAAACGAGCAGACTTAGAATTCTTTTAGGGACAAAAATGATTTTTTTTTCGTAACAGATTTCTCAGCTACAATTAATCCTAGGCTTTTTATATTTGGTACGCAGCTTCAGGTAAGGGTCTCATATGGTGGGATGCGTTTTCAGTTCTGTCGCTTTCTATTTCCTGTTAAGAGAGAGCGGACTTAAGAATGTTTTACGCTCGACGGGGGACTCAGGAATTCTGCTCTTGTTTCTTGTTTTTCTTAGAAGACAGCTACAATAAAACGAACACTTTTGTAAAAATTAGAAAAAGTATATAATGAAGGCAGCTACCATTTGATTTGTATGAAATGGGGGGGGGGGGGGCTATGGTGAAATTTGAAATAAAAATGCAAGATGGCAAAAATCAAGAAATAAATATAATCAAGGCAAGATGGTATTATTAGCTAAAAATATCCATAGCCCCCCTCTAAAATCAAATGGTGGCAAATGTTAGTCTAATCTTAAGTTGTTATAGAAGCCTTTAAATTCTACACAAAATGACACCCCAGGTTTTTTTTTCACACGGTTCATTGAAACTTTTCAATCATTTTTCTTTTTCGAAATTTAACAAAACAATATTGATTTAATTCCTCGCTCATTTTCAACCTAATTGTATAAACTAACTAAAAATAATTTTAATTTTGGTAAAACCAAAAAAAAAACCCAAACATTTTAAGATCATGGAATAACCAATAAAAATCTATTCAAAATCTTGGCATAACCAAAAAAAAAACAGTTTGAAATCTAGTCTAAACCAATTAAAAGCCTCTGTACTTTTTTCCATAAAAGTTGCATTGGGTTCAAAAACTTGCCGTTGAAATGTAAAACAAACCAGATCTGCCAGTTAGTGGCAGTAGAGAACAATTGATAAAAATATGTTAATCAGATTGTTAAATGCATTAAAAATAATACAAAAAGCAACACTGTTGATTCGTCATTTTACAATTGACAATCTATATAAAAACAAAAATAAAGTGTTTTTTCTCAATTTTTCTCGATCCCGTCGTAGCCATTTGGAATAAAATCTATTCATTATTGGTAACACGGGGAGGTATTAAAGCCTGAGCCTCGGAAAAAATACCTGAGACAAAGATCGGTTTTTGTCCGTACATTGCTGCACCGCTAAGAACTTCAAAACCTTCGTCATTAAGAGAAACTATTCGCAGATTCAGGAACTGAGTTTTCAGTTTTTCTTGGATAATGTCACAGTTAGCCATATTTCCTGCTATTATAATTGCCTCTACATCCTTATCACTTTCAGACAGCACGTTTTTTATGCTCTGAATCAACTTTTTGGTGGCGTCGTTATACAGATTTCTGATCACTTCTGTCTTAATTCGAATTACATCCATTATTTGTTTAAAATCAGAGTCATATTCAGATAGTTCAATCATTCTTTGAACAGTTTGATTGGTATGCATTAAGCAAATTTCATTTAACACCCGTACCAACCCAGGTGTTCTCAAAGAAAACCATTCGTTTTTATCGAGTTTCATATTCAGTTTTCTAAAAATGTACCTTTGAAAATCTAAAACGATTTCATCTTTGTTTATTAGTTGTTGCCAAACCCACGAACCAAAAATATCTTTGAAAATTTCCTCGAACTTTTGGAAAACAGTATCTCTTGTACTCCCTCCACTAATATAATGTGTAATCTGCTTGTAATTCAGCCTGTCTCTTTTTTCATAGACGTTAAAACTGTCAAGTTCCTCTTAAAATAAAATATGCATTTGTAGATATTAATCAGAGTACTTTGTAAAAGTGATAAAATAAATGTACACGTAGTAACATTTGATCAATATCAAATGTTAGATAGAAAAGATAAAAACAAATTAGGCATACCATAAAAATTGGAAATCGCAATGGCCCTCACTTGGTGCAGGCATTTCAAAAGAACTGGAGGGTTAAAACAGATAAATATGGCGCCAAACTTTTTTTCCATTGCGATTTTAGGTTCTATTATTCGGTGCATTGCTTTTGCGCCAATTACATGTACTATTTCTTTTGCGCCAAGAATATATTTCATTTGCGCAACAAACTATATTTCATTTGCGCCGTTTTGTAAATGTTTCAGTTGCACCAATGATACAGGTAATTGGTTATCATTATTTTAGAATCAATAAATACAAGAGTATGTTTCCATGAAAGGTAATGTCAAATTTCAAATGTATAAAACACATTATCTGCATTAAAGACATAGAACCTATCATTTTGGCAATTTTTAAAAAATAATGAAATTCACACTATTTGAAGAATACATTGTAAAACCTTTGAAGAAATTGTTAAATTTTCAAAAAACCTAAGTATTCTTTTCGACGGAAAACTGAAGAAAAAAACGCAGTGTCAAAAAAGAGGACAAACTAATTATAGAATGTAAACACTTGCGGGTGCCGGTAAACTAAGAAATGAAAAGTAACCAAACGAAACGGAGCGGAACAAAAACGATATCTGTAAAGAAGGAAACGTAAACAGTAAAATAAGCAACCGAAATCTGTAAAGAAAGGTAACGAAATCGAGCGAAACGGGTAAAAAAAGAAAACTGAATCGATTTATAATAAGCCGACACCAGTCGTTTTTCTTAATTTACCGATTTCGTTTTCTCTTCGCCTCGTTCGGTTACATTTCGTTTCTCAGTAAAACAGTACCCATTTTACCAAAAGTAAATATTTATGCTGGACAATACTTAATCAATGCGAATAATTAAATTAAGATTATTTTATAGAAAAGTGCAAAACATTGAGTTTTTATGTTGGTAAAGGTAAGTTTTAGATAGTATATTTTTAATATATGTACTTTTTATTCAATGTAAAAAATTGCGAAATTGATAGGTTCTATGTCTTTAAGACTGAATCATGTAAAAAAAATCTCATTCTGTATTATTTAAATATAACACTGAAAATACACAAAAGTACAGAAGAACTCTATACAGATCTGTTGTTGTGCATTACACCTGTTCATTCTGATCAAATTATGTCCTTGATAGGTAACAAGACAAGCAATTAACCGCCCTACAACTGTTACTCTATTTCATTTGAGAAATTAGTTTAAAGTCACTGAAAAAACCCCTGACCTATTACATATGTACTTTTAATTTAATTCTTATAACGTTACCTGAGAATATCGCAAAAGAATGATTTTTCAGTGGCGCAAAAGAACTATTGTTTATCTTAAAAATTGGCGCAAATGCAATATCTCCCTAGTAGTAACACACACACAAAAACGACTCGGTTGTTGGACATAATATAGGAATATTGACAACAACCATCCAACACAATCACTAACCATATCGACTAACATTATTTTGAATATATCACCAGGAGCTGGTATCAAAGGAAAAACTTATTCAGAGACCATATGAGACGTTGTTTTTTATAACCTTAGTCTAATAGCTAAAGTTTATCAGCCAACCCTAAAAATGTCTTTTGAATGTTAACCCCGGGAAACGACAGCTTTTTGGTGGTTTGGCTATAACTTTCTAATTTACATTACAAAAAGTGTCCAAACATGCGCCATGTTTTGCAATAAAAAAAATGTTTTATTGTTATTTATGAATACAATAATCCCAAAAGGTTACCAAATATGTTTTGAATACAAATTATTGTTATCAAATGATTAAAATACTGTATTGCAGGGTGTTACTAAAACGCGTAAAACGGAATAAGGAACGGAAACGGAATAAGTGTTTTATTTGTCTACTAGTGATCAGAACTTATTATATCCTGCGCAACGAAGTTGCAAAGGGTGTATTGTTTTTGACTTGTCCGTCTATCCGTGATCAAAATTTCTGCAACAGATTTCTCAGCAATTGTTTATCATTGGCTTTTGATATTTGGTATGTAGCATCAGGTAAGGGTCTCATAATGGTGAGATAGGTTTTCAGGTTTGTTGATCATCTACTTCCAGATGAGTGAGCCGACTTAAACTTTTTTCATTAAATTTTCAAAGGTTGAAATTTTTCGTAACAGATTTCTCAGCATCTATTTATTGTATGCATTTGATGTTAAGTATGTTGCTTCAGGTAGCTTAAGGTGTCTCATATGGTGGAATACGCTTTCAGGTATATATCTTTCGATCATCTACCTCCTGTTTCACGAGCCGACTTGGAAAGACGACAACTCTGACAGTAGTATGAGGGATTGAAATGGCTTTAATTTTTGAGGTAGAGCAAGATGGAGCAGCCATTTGCGCATGCCTATGACGTCATTTGCGCTTCCGGTCCACCATCTTGAATCTCGACGGCCATTTTGCTTCCGGTTCCATGACGTCATATCCGGTTTTGACGGTGTTATAAGGGAATGTTATTTTGGAAAGTCACCGCAAGGTAAAAGACTTATATCTTTGTCGTTTCTTGACCGATAACAAGGTGATTTTAAGTTTCGATACTTTATTATGAAAACAATTAAAAGGTTTTCAGTCTTCATCCTCGTCTTCTTCACTCTCCTCATCGAGTCTGAAAGGTTTGAATTTCTCATCCAGCAAGTACTTTCTCTTCTCAGAAGCATATTTCCAGGACTCTTCGTACTCGTAATCTTCATCGTCTCTCGAACGTTGTGCCGTATCTTTGATCTTTTTGTGGAGGGGGTCTTGTGCCATTTCCATTTACCACATAATGTTATTGACGTAACGGTTTTTCAGAACTTCTCGATACAGCGGTAACATATCCAGGACTGCTTTTGATGTTGCCTCTTTCTCGTGGTGGCCACGGTCCATGTATTCATTGACTTTCTTTTCGTGTTCGTCCTTGTATCAGATCAACACTTGTACAATAAAGTTGTCCCACGGATCGAACTGTTCCCCGGGGTAAGTCTCTTCGTCTTCAGGTCGTCAGTCATTTTGATTCCGTATCCGATTACTTCTCCTCCATTTCCCATTCCGGATTCCGGTTCTTTCATTTTCGTTTGATGTTTCTGCTCTTTGTGTCTCTGAAGATTGAATAGCTTTTGGCTTGTGTATCCGCATTTGTCGCAATGGTACATCTTTCCTCCTCGACGTTCGGTTTTTATCTGATGATTTTTCTTCCATGTTGGTAAATTTATCTATCTTTTCTGAAAATAGCAGCATGTTGCTTACAGAGCGTTTATCACATGGCCGGATTGGATCAGGTCTAATTGAATTGTCTTTTTTTCTATTCCATTCAAATTACAATTTGAATCAAAATGTGCCATGCAAGGGCTGTCAGCAAATATTTAAAGAAGGGCGCAGATTCAAAGCATGGAGGTTTGCATACAAGAGAGGGAGCTTAGCAACATTGAGACATGTCTTCTTTGTCCATGCATGGAATAGAAAGAAAGACAATTCAAAAATGCATTGAATTTACCTCAACAATCAGAATATAGCTATAGCAATGCTGTATTCAACAGAAATGACTATGTAAAGCCCAAAAGTGCAGACTATTACTCACAAAAAAATGCATCCTTCACATCGATGTCACAACAACAATTTCCTCCTGTGCCACCGATGATGCCTCCACGTATGCCACAAATGTACCCGCCGCCGATGACACCAATGCCCTACTTCATTAATCCATGGATGTGGAACCCAAATAAGTTTGGAACACCGCCTCCGATGAGCAATAATCCAACACCCAATCACATGTACCGTTAGATCTTTTGTTTTCTTGTTTACTAATACATTTCATTATTATTATCCATTTATTGTATTTTACTATAATTATTATTTTCTCTCCATCCCTCTTTAATTCTAATAGAACTAGAGTTATCCTTCTTTTCATCGTTTTAACTTTTACAATATGACATGACATTTAAACATGTTTACCAAAATTGAACTGGAATTATTTATGTTAATTTGTTAAAACAATTATACAATTATCAAACTTTCAATTTTATGATTTGTTTGCAATCTTAAATGATAATACCCTAGCACAAATTAGTTTAATAATTTTAATATGTTCTACATCCATACAAATTTAATTGAATTGATAATTAATAACTTTAATTTGCATTTATATATACATTGACATTGTACATGTGTTAATCCATTGTTAGAATACATATGTATTATTATTAATTAATACAAGAATGTACACTATAAGTAAAAATGTACCTTTTGTTTCATACATGCATACCAATGAATGTTAAATGATATTCAGTTCAGATCTACATGTATTCAATGTATTGTTAAATAATTTAATTATTCTAATTCTGCATTTTAGACAAATTTTTCAGCACTCATTCACAAACCCATTTTACATAATTGGCGGTAAATTTGCTATAAATGCCAAATTTTTCTAGTAAAACCCATGAAAATTTAAATATTGCCATGTGGAATATTAATGGATTTTCCAAAAGTAAAGCCTCCAATGATACCTTTTTGAAATCTGTTGGCAATGTACATGTGTTAAGTTTAGTAGAAACTTGGTGCGGTAGTGACAATGATACAGCCAATATTTCTGGATTCTCCTTGATTACAAACAGTACACGAAAAAAACATAAGAAAGCATTCAGGTCATCGGGTGGCATTTCTTTGTATATAAAATCTGAACTCAAAAATGGTGTGTCCAAATTGCCTAATAATAACACAGATATTGTTTGGATTAAGCTCCTTAAATCTTTCTTTAATCTCAAACAAGATGTGTTTCTTGGTGTTATCTATTTTTACCTGAAACCTCAGGTACCACTAACCAAGATTTAAACGAATTATATAATAAACTTCTCAGTGATGTAGAATATTACAGTAATCTAGGTGATATCATTATACAGGGCGACTTTAATGCCTATACAAACTTAAACCCAGATTTTGTCATTTTTGATGATTCAGAACATCCCAATTCTGAAGACATAAACTATATATCTGATTCCCAATTACCAAGAAATAACTCTGACAAAAAGTTACCCAATAAAAGTGGAAAAGAACTTCTAAATTTATGTAAAGAAACAGGTTTAAGGATTCTAAACGGACGTACTCTTGGTGATCTCCAAGGAAAATATACATGTACAACCTACAATGGAAACAGTGTTGTTGACTATACACTTGCCTCTTGCAACCTTTTACAAGGTATTGGTAGTTTTACAGTAAATAATTTTACAGATATATCTGATCACCGTTTAATAAACTGCTCTCTGCTCACATGTTTTTATAATAAAGTAATAAGAGATAACTTGACCCCTTTGCCAGGTAAATACATATGGGATTGCAGTGCAATTGAAAAATATAAAACTAATCTACAAAGTGATCCAATAAAACTCAAGCTTCAAAGTTTTTTAATGAATAATAATGAAAACTGTGAGACAGCTGTTGAAAGTTTTAACTCAATTTTACATGAAACTGCTTCAATGTCTGCAAAATTTCTAAAAGGGAAATTTCCTAATAAAAAGAAAAAATTAAAAAAGAAAGAATGGTTCTCAGACAATTGCCAAGACCTCAAAACAACAGTCAAAAGTTATCTTTCTCTTGTTAATAAGTACCCTTATAATGCACAATATAGAATAAAATATTACTCATTCCTCTCTAAATATAGGAGATCATGTAAAACTGAACAAAAGATTGGATTCAAAGGAAAATCCAGGATAACTGACCATATCTTTACTATTAAATCTATAATTGATACATATAAATCCAAAAAAAAAAAAAAAAGTATTTGCTGCCTTTATTGATTTAAAAAAGCATTTGATACTGTTTGGAGAGATGGTCTTTTTTTCAAACTGTATCAAAATCATTTTCCTAAACAGATTTTAAAAATCACACACTCAATGTATCAAGATCCCACTTGTAGAATCAAGTTCAAACAAGGACTAAGCAGAAGTTTTATTTCAAAATGTGGCGTTAAACAAGGGGACGTACTGAGTCCTATTTTATTTAATTTATATATTAATGATCTTGTTTCAAATTTAAATAAATCATTGACTGATCCAATCAACATAGGTGATGTTTCCGTTAATTCTCTTCTTTACGCAGACGATATTATTCTGCTGTCCAGCACCCAAAGTGGCTTACAAAAGTCACTTGATGTTCTGAATGATTTCTGCTCATCCTGGAAGCTAGAAGTAAACAAACAAAAATCCAAGGTGATAGTATTTAATTCAAACGGTAAAACTCATTTGAACTCATTCAAAATCAGTGATGCCTATATTGAAACTGTAAAGTCATATTGTTACCTTGGCATAACTTTAAAATATACAGGCAATATTAATGTCTCTACAAGCTTATTAATGGACAAAGGACGCAAGGCATGGTTCAAAATTAAGAAAAACATCGGTTTAAATAATCCTTGCAACTTATTAGAAAAACTATTTGATACACTGGTTTCACCAATAGTTCTTTATGGGTGTGAAGTTTGGGGGGCATATTCTAATCTAAATACAAATAACAACAAAGTTCCAGACAATAAATTTTGCTACGCCTGACGCGCGTTTCGTCTTTTCAAGACTCATCAGAGGCGCTCTACCAAAATTATTGAAAATGCCAAACACTGTATAAATATGAAGAGCATAGAACAGTATAACCAAAAATACCAAACTGGGGAACCAAATTATTACTAAGATAATCAACCTATGTCTGGGGTAGGAAAAACCTTAGGGTTTAGACAATTTTGAAATTTAGACGGATAATTTAAAGCTTTGATGTATTCTCCAACTCAAAAAGTGTTGGTGCCGGAGCGGGCTAACCTCGGGGAAATTACACTCCACCAGCAGTGCTAACCTTCACGTGTGCTCGAAATACAAATGACAACAAAGTTCCAGACAATAAATTTTGCTACGCCTGACGCGCGTTCCGTCTTTTCAAGACTCATCAGAGGCGCTCTACCAAAAATATTGAAAATGCCAAACACTGTATAAATATGAAGAGCATAGAACAGTATAACCAAAAATACCAAACTGGGGAACCAAATTATTACTAAGATAATCAACCTATGTCTGGGGTAGGAAGAACCTTAGGGTTTAGACAATTTTGAAATTTAGACGGATAATTTAAAGCTTTGATGTATTCTCCAACTCAAAAAGTGTTGGTGCCGGAGCGGGCTAACCTCGGGGAATTAACACTCCACCAGCAGTGCTAACCTTCACGTGTGTTCGAAATACAAATGACAACAAAGTTCCAGACAATAAATTTTGCTACGCCTGACGCGCGTTTCGTCTTTTCAAGACTCATCAGAGGCGCTCTTACTACCAAAAATATTGAAAATGCCAAACACTGTATAAATATGAAGAGCATAGAACAGTATAACAAAAAATACCAAACTGGGGAACCAAATTATTACTAAGATAATCAACCTATGTCTGGGGTAGGAAGAAACTTAGGGTTTAGACAATTTTGAAATTTAGACGGATAATTTAAAGCTTTGATGTATTCTCCAACTCAAATAGTGTTGGTGCCGGAGCGGGCTAACCTCGGGGAATTTACACTCCACCAGCAGTGCTAACCTTCACGTGTGTTCGAAATACAAATGACAACAAAGTTCCAGACAATAAATTTTGCTACGCCTGACGCGCGTTTCGTCTTTTCAAGACTCATCAGAGGCGCTCTACCAAAAATATTGAAAATGCCAAACACTGTATAAATATGAAGAGCATAGAACAGTATAACCAAAAATACCAAACTGGGGAACCAAATTATTACTAAGATAATCAACCTATGTCTGGGGTAGGAAGAACCTTAGGGTTTAGACAATTTTGAAATTTAGAAGGATAATTTAAAGCTTTGATGTATTCTCCAACTCAAAAAGTGTTGGTGCCGGAGCGGGCTAACCTCGGGGACACTCCACCAGCAGTGCTAACCTTCACGCGTGTTCGAAATACAAATGACAACAAAGTTCCAGACAATAAATTTTGCTACGCCTGACGCGCGTTTCAGATAAAGATACAGACCCCTACGAATATCTACATATCAAATTTATCAAAGAAATCTTAGGCATCCATAGCAAAGCAACAAATGTCGCTTGCTTATCTGAACTTAACCGATACCCCTTGAGAGAAAAGGTTAAATTTTTAATACTCAAATTTAGAGATCACCTTTCTAATTTAGACAACAGTTTAGTTAATAAGATTTTTAACAACCTTCCCCCCAGTAATAGATGGATGACAACCACAAACCATTGGATCAGAGAACTAGGATTTAATTACATAACTCATAACACAACCAACTCTATAAAATATTTAAGTAACTTTAAACAAAGAATATATGACCAAGCTTTACAAAATAGAAGTGGTACTTTAACTGAAAGCAATAAATTATCTTTCTATAACACAATATGTCAATTCAATCAAAGACCTCCATATGTTGATATCTGCAGATTCAAATCTGATAGATCTATTATTTGTAAATATAGATTAAGTGCCCACTGTCTAGCAATAGAAAGAGGACGGTATAACAATATTCCCAGAAGTGAAAGAATCTGTTTAAAATGTAATTTGTCACAAATCGAAGATGAAATGCACCTTTTCATCCACTGTCCTGCCTACAATATATTTAGACAAAAGCTTACTCAAAAGGTCAAAAATGTTTATAAAGATTTCAATTCTATAACTGAAAACAAAATGTCTTTCATATTGAACAGCAACTCTTTAATAATAATCAAAGCAGTAATTGAATATATAAAAAAATGTCAAGAGTTAAATTAACCAAAACATTTAATAAGTATAAATGAATATGCACTTTTCTCTAAGTCACTACCGCTCCAGGTATATAGTTCTTAATTTTCTTTTATTTTTATCTCTGTCGTCAAATATTGTTTTCGGGGCTGCGTCTTGGTGCGATTCTGTACTCACTTATTTACCAATTGTGGTGAATGGGTGTAGGGTTGCATCAAGACCCAGTATCTATTGTTTTCATTATATCTCAATCTTATGTCATTATGTATGTGTTATAACCATTTATTGTAAATGCGTTAAACAAATAAATATTAGTATTAGTATTAGTATTAGACCTGATCCAATGCGGCCGTGTGATAAACGCTCTGTTAGCAACATGCTGCTGTTTTCAGAAAAGATGGATAAATTTACCAGCATGGAAGAAAAATTGTCAGATAAAAACCGAACGCCGAGCAGGAAAGATGTACCATTGCGACAAATGCGGATACACAAGCCAAAAGCTATTCAATCTTCAGAGACACAAAGAGCAGAAACATCACACGAAAATGGAAGAACCGGAATGGTTTAATGATAACCCGGAATAGGAATTGGAGGAAGAGGAATCGGATACGGAATCAAAAATGACTAACGACCTGTCTTAAGACGAAGAGACTTACCCCGGGGAACAATTCGATCCGTGGGACGATATTATTGGACAAGTGATGATCCGATACAAGGACGAACACGAAAAAAAGTCAACGAATACACGGACCGTGGCCACCACGAGAAAGAGGCAACATCAAAAGCAGACAGGGATATGTTAGCGCTGTATAGATAAGCTCTGAAAAACCGTTACGTCAATAACATTATATGAGAAATGGAAATGGAACGAGACCCCTTCCACAAAAAGATCAAAGAGACGGCAAAACGTTCGAGAGACGATGAAGATTACGAGTACGAAGAGTCCTGGAAATATGCTACTGAGAAGAGAAAGTGCTTGCTGGATGAGAAAATCAAACAGTTCAGATTCGATGAGGAGAATGAAGAAGACGATGTTTTCATAATAAAGTATCGAAACTTAAAATCGCATTGTTATCCCTTAAGCCGAATATGGTTTCTATACAAACATATTAACAATACCTCTATCCCGAAACCCCGATGCATACCTTATGAAACGCCACCCATTAAAAGACGTAAAATACAGTAAAAACGAAGAGTTACTTCCCCTTAGACAAAGACCAAGCAAAGAATTGAAAAGAAATTTTACAATGATATATTACACGCTTAGTATACAAAAAGAACACAGAAGGGTCACTATATGGCCAAGACCTGACTGACCACTGACTATCACCGACTCAAACATCTCAGAAATGGTATCTACACCTTGCGACCTTTCCAACGATATACAACAACCCAACCTTTGATCAGAAATAAGAAGTGGTCACCGAATGGTCAAGCCCTAAATGACCACTGACCGCCACAAAGTTAATCATCGGAAAGACAATGTCGAACCAAAGCCCATGCAATAAACCCGAAAGGAATCGGTCAAGAAACAACAAAGATATAAGCCTTTTACCGTGCGGTGACTTTCCGAAATAACCTCCCCTTATAACACTGTCAAAACCGGATATGACGTCAAGGAATCGGAAGCAAAATGGCCGACTAGATTCAAGATGGCCGACGAGATCCAAGATGGCGGACCGGAAGCGGAAATGACGTCATAGGCATGCGCAAAGGGCTGCTCAACCTTGCTCCACCTGAAAAATTATAGCCATTTCAATCCCTCCTACTACTTCTGACTTTTTATTAATTCCTTACTCAAAATAGATTACATCTGTCCAAAATGTGGGCGCCTGGGGTATGTGACAATTGCTCACTTAGGTAATTTCATTACATATGTGTTATATTAATTTTTTGTTTAGATGTATTAAAATAAATGTCAATTATCTATTCTTCCTTTTAAAGGTGATATAAACAACATCGATAAGATTTTTCGAATGTACCCATTTTATGGGTTGTAGGTAATCATCGTTCGAGTTAAAGTTGGAGTTTTGTTTACTTTATTTTTGACGTGTCAAACTATAACGCATATATATAGTGTCAGCGTTCGCCGACGTGTAAGAATTATTATTAACACATTGGTGTGTATTGCATAAGATTTGAATATGGTTATAAACAAGCTATTAGAACGTTAGCGAAGGTCAACTTACTTTGATGAATTGCGAGAGTGTCACGGTGTGTTGCAAACTTTTGAACATGCTCGTAACTCGTTGCTTATAAAGTATTGCTTATAGTGTGGCTGGTTCATTATCTTTCTATTGATACCTTTATTTTGCCTAATCCCCATTTTATCAAACTGTGTTCAAGGAAATCAAAATTGCAAAGTTCCAAACAATAAGTTTTGCCTGACGCGCGTTTCGTCTACTGTAGACACATCAGAGCCGACGCTCTACCCAAAGATTGAAAATGCCAATTGAAACACATTATGAAACTACAGCTTGTTTTGTCACCGGGCTTTCGCAGAAGCGACATATACAAACATATAATATCTATCATTCCTATTGCAGCCTCATCGTCCCCAATTTTAATAGAATATATTTTTGATATTAAAAGTCAAAGTCAATTGTTTTGAAAACAATTCAAAACAATTATGGATTCAGTTGAGGACTATGCCAGAAAATGGGCCAAAAAAGAACAAGAGAAAGAATGTGACGTTTTGTCAGAATGGGTAAAAGCTGTGAGGTCATTGGTTTTGAAAAGAATCAATTCTTTGAAAGGCTCAATGAGCACTAAGGCAACATTCATTTTCAGCAACGCTGATGTTGCCAAAACATTGTCCACCTTACATGACAAATATGTTGTTGTACCTGCAGACAAAGCACCAAATAACATCATTTGTGTGTGCAAGAAACACTTTATTGACTGTTTGACAGCTGAATTGGGGGTTTGTTGTACCAGCAATATAGAACCACATACACTGCTACAACACTGTCTAAGGAGGAAATCATTGACAATCACAAATCTGTCATTTTCTCCTTCGGCCTTTCTGTTGGTGGCAATAATGATGACATTCCATCCCTGTATTGGATTCCTAAATTACATAAAAATCCATACAAACATCGCTTCATTGCAGGGTCATCCAAATGTACAACTAAGCCTCTTTCAGTTTTGTTGACTTAAATACTTACGGCAATAAAATCCGGCCTCCAGAAATATTACGATTGTTGTTATTCTAGAAATGGTGTCAATCATATGTGGATCCCGAAGAATTCGAAAGAACTGATGGAGATTCTTAACTCTAAATCAGTTTCATCTTGTGACAGCATCAAAACATTCGATTTCTCCACACTTTACACTTCTATTCCACATGAACAACTGAAATCGCGATTGGCACAGCTGATTAAACGCAGCTTTTTCAAAAAGAATGGAAAACGCAGGTACAAATATCTTGTAGTCGATTATACCAATACTTACTTTGTCATCAAGTCCCGTGCGGGGCCCGGGTGGCGAATAGGCCCGCAGCAGAGCCTAGCTTGTCGTAAGAGGCGACTTAGGGTCTTGGGATTCTGACGTCGGGTCAGTGCTCAGCCCACAGAGATACCGAGTGTGTACCCTAGATGGCTGAATAGGGTAGCCCTCGTCCGCGGGGGTTGTCAGGTCTATAATACGGAAACCCTGACCGCCGACCATAGTGGGCCAACGTGTGTGAAGAGTGCCACGCTTCATGCACGTAAAAGACCCCTTTGTGGACCACCAAGTTGTGCACCACATAGGCTAAATTTTCCGCCCCTACCCACCTCTCCTCTTTTCCTGTGGTTCTTCAAAATTTACCGGTCCTTTGTGTCCCACCCCATCCCCATATTCCATTTATCATCATCATTTCATGTTCATTTTATCATCCTTTTCATGTTCATCGCCTGTAAATAACCTATATAGCGTTGCACGGGCGTAAAACACCAACTCACTCACTCACTCATTTTGTCATCAATGAGTCTAAGAAAAAGATTTACAGAAGACCAAATAATCGACATGCTCAACTTTCTTATTGACAACATATTTGTTCAGTTTGGTGGACGTGTTTTTCAGCAAACAATAGGGATTCCAATGGGCACTAATTGTGCACCTTTGCTTGCTGATTTGTTTCTTGAAGCAGACTTCTTACAATCTCTTCTAGACAAAAAAGACCTTAGACTAGCTCTCTCTTTCAACCTCACGTTCCGTTATATTGTTGTCCTTTCACTTGTATCCTTTCTTTAATAAGTTTTTTAAGCCAAATTACCATGTCAAGAGGATTGTTTTTGAATTTACGTGCCTTATAAACTACATTTCCATAAAATTCGGGATGTGATATTCCTTTTACAATAAAAAAACGACGTGTACAGTTAAATTTTTCAATAAGATACCCATATTTATGAACAAATTAAGTAAAATTTTACAATTGGGAAACAAGACTCATCACGTTTATCATAAACTCAATCGAAAAAATACTATCATTTTATGTTTCATGCATAAGTAAGGGCTAGATTTTGCCCCAAAACAACCTTTCACTATGCATACAACCTTTTGACATCCTTTTCAGTGTAATTAAGCGTTTGCAAAGCATGCATCGCAAAAATACAAATTTTTACTCGTCATGGTTTGTACAAGGGACGTCATGGTTTAGTGTAGGGTGGTCATGGTTTGGTCAAGGGGTATTTAAAAATATTTTTTAAATCTTATTCAATCATATGAGCAAAAAGTAATGTTTTAAACCTTAATTAACCGGTCATATATACTAGTATACCGGTATATATAACCATAATAACGCATACTACATATCAACCGCCACTGGAGATACTCTGTATAATTTCAATGTCTGTATGCCATTCATAAGCAGAGGTACCAATGGGGTATCCGAATATCAAAAGTCCGAAAGGGCAAAGACAAAACCAGTAAACACCAACAGGAACGGGACAAAAACAGACAACATGTAAAACAGTGAAACACAAAATAACTGAATATCAATAAACAACGCGAACATAAGACATGTTATAAAGATTTTTATACAGAGTTTTCAATATCAGGTTACATATCATTTCGAGACTCCCATTTTAGATGGAGGCATAAGCCGAGACAATAACATCGCTCGAGAAATGATATGGGTTCTAATATGGAAACTCTTAGTCAAAAAAGATACAAAGGATAGAAAAATATTGGCTAGGTTTAATGCATGATTTGCTTATTGCCGCTAATATACATACTAAGAACTCCCTATCAATAAAGCTTTTCCTTTCTATAACTATAACTTTGTTGTCATTTGTATTTCAGTATTCAAAGAAGGACATTCCATCAATTAAATGATATTCACCACCAACTGAACTATTGCAAAGGGGACATATGTTCTTCGTTGCTCTATATCCATAATATTAGTATTCAGTGCAACAGCAGTGTTTGTTTGTCTTACAGAAACGTTTGCTCTAGTCATAATATTGTTTTTATATTATCATACAGGAGTAGCTTGTACTGTTTGTGGTAAATATATGTTGTTGGCTTAGTTGCAGTCTAGAGAAAAAGTTTAAATGATATAGATGATTAAAATTATATATTTGTTATATGCAAATACTGAAGGTTAGGCTTTGTAAATCCCAAGAAACGAGCATAGGATTTTTTTTGGGAGGAGGAGGTCAAGATACAGTATGTCGTTACACCCCCCCCCTCTTTACACACACAAAGAACAGCAAAAAAATCTAATATTTTGCACGATCTCCAAACTTTAGAAAATGTGATAAACCATGACATAATGATATAAACCATGAAAATTTTCTGTTCCCTTTACCAAACCATGACAAAATTCTAATTTGGTTAATAAGCACAACTATGCAGATTTAAAGTTATCACAGTAAACCTTATTGTCATGTTCAATTCCTTTCAGCTCTCCACACGATTTGATACTAAAATAAAAGTATTTTTATTTATTTTAGAATAACTCCCTTGGACAAACCATGACCTCCCTTTACCATACCATGACAAAATCCTTGTACCAAACGTTATGCGATATGACACATTACTACCTGAGAGCTTTTTCTGTCTGTTGTAGATTCAAAGTAACGAACAATTTAAAGACATAGAACCTATCCATTTCGCAATTTTTCACATTGAATAAAAAGTACATATATTAAAAATATACTATCTAAAACTTACCTTTACCAACATAAAAACTCAATGTTTTGCAGTTTTCTATAAAATAATCTTATTTCAATTATTCGCGTTGATTAAGTATTGTCCAGCATAAATATTTACTTTTGGTAAACTGGGTACTATTAAACTGAGAAACGAAATGTAACCAAACGAGGCGAAGAGAAAACGAAATCGGTAAATTAAGAAAAACGACTGGTGTCGGCTAAAATCGATTCAATTTTCCTTTTACCAGTTTTGCTCGATTTTGTTTCCTTTCTAAATACAGATTTCGGTTGCTAATTTTACTGTTTACGTTTCCTTCTTTACCGATATCGTTTTTGTGCCGCTCTGTTTCGTTTGGTTACTTTTTGTTTCTCAGTTTACCAGTACCCGCAAGTGTATACATTCTATAATTAGTTTGTCCTCTTTTTTGACACTGTGTTTTTTCTTCAGTTTTCCGTCGAAAAGAATACTTTCTGGCAGGTTTTTGAAAATTTAACAGTTTCTTCAAAGGTTTTACAATGTATTCTTCAAATAGTGTGAATTTCATTATTTTTTTAAAATTGCCAAAATGATAGGTTCTATGTCTTTAAAGGTATCATACCTTAGATACGCTGTATATTTATGTACAGCTGACGGATGAAAATGGGAATGCATGATATTCTTATGGCCAATGACATAAAATTCTGTTCTTTTTCCAGAGGATCCTTTTAATTGATAACGGACGACAGACGACATACTAGTAAGACATTAAGTGATGACACGATGTCTGCTGACTTGACAACATAAATGACACGTTAAGATATACGTTCATGGATATGATTACTATAAAATGGCTTAATTGTAGACTGCATATAAAGTCCTCCCTACGTTGTTTTAGCACAGCCAATTTTAGGGCTAATATCACACCCTTTCAAGTGGTCTCATGGGACATTTAATTTAAATAGCAGCATTAATCTTGTTTTCCAATCAAAATACTAGTATATGTATACCTTCAAATGCAACCAGCAAAATGAGGCTTCCATTTGGAAGTTGGTTTATATCTATCCCATTTAAACTTCTAGGTTCCAACTTGTCCAAGTAGGCATAGTATGTCAATCCCGCATCAGCATAGGTTATAATAGTAACATCTTTTTCTGAAGGGTGAGCCTGTGAAAAATATTATTTCAAAAAATAAAAATCAGACATTTTAGTTTGATTAATCAAATCTAGTTTGTCGTCTTTTCAATGGGGAATTCATTTAAAAGAGCAAGACAATTTGTGAAATAACTTACCTTCTGTTACTTTTCACTCCAATGGACTGAACAGGGGCTTTATTTCAATCCACCCTTTCAATATATTAAAAGACGCATTTTAAACGTGTGCAGAAAATTTTGATAATTTCGTAAACTGCATCTGTAAAATTAAATATGGACTATAAAGACAAGAGGTATAGCATGCTTTTAGAACCCGTTTTGAACCTTTTGGCACTTTTGGTTGTCACAGCAACTATTTTTTTATTGAAAAGAGAACATTTGACATGTTTTGATGTAAAAGGTGAGAGCATTACATGATTTAACTTACTTCGCGATGTTTTGGTTAAAGGACCAAAATATCGTGAGCCTAGACGCATCAACAGGAACCATAATTTTAAAACAATTATGGATTCACTTGAAGACTATACCAGAAAATGGGCCAAGAAAGAACAGGAGAAATAAAATGACGTTTTGTCGGAGTGGGTTAAAGCTTTGAGGTCATTGATTTTGAAAAGAATCATTTATTGGAAGGTCTCAATGAGCACTAAAGCAACATCCATTTTTAACAACGTTGATGTTGCAGAAACAGTGTCCACCTTACATGACAAATGCATGTATGTTGTTGTACTTGCAGACAAAGCACCAAATAATATCATTGTTGTGTGCAAGAAACAATATATTGACTGCTTGACAGATGAATAAGGGGTTGGGTGTACCAGCAATAGCACTACGTACACAGTTACAACATTGTCTAAGGAGGAAATCATTGACAATCACAAATCTGTCATTTCCTCTTTCGGACTTTCCTCTATGTTGTTGCTGACAATGATGACATTCCATCCCTGTTTTGGATTCCTAAATTACATAAAATCCATACAATCAGCGCTTCATTGCAGGATCACCAAAATGTACCACTAAACCTCTTTCAGTTCTGTTGACTTCAATACTAACGGCAATAAAATCCGGCCTCCAGAAATATTACGATTGTTGTTATTCTAGAAGTGTCGATCAAATGTGGATCCTGAAGAATCCGAAAGAACTATTGGAGATTCTAAGCTCGAAATCAGTTTCATCTTTCAACAGCATCAAAACTTTCGATTTCTCCACTCTTTACACTTCTATTCCGCATGAACAACTCTAATCACGATTGACACAGCTGATGAAACGCAGCTTTTTAAAAAGAATGGAAAACGCAGATATAAATATCTGGTAGTCGATTACAATAAGACTTACTTTGTCATCAATGAGTCAAAGAAAAAAAAAACAAATATACAGAAGACCAAATAGTCGACATGCTCAATTTTCTTATCGACAACACTTTCGTTCAATTTGGTGGACGTGTTTTTCTGCAAACAATTGGGATTCCAATGGGCACTATCTGTGCACCTTCGCCTGCTGATTTGTTTCTACATTCCTCTTCTGGACAAAAAGGTCGTTGACTAGCTCTCTCTTTTAACCTCACGTTCCGTTATATTGATGATGTCCTTTCACTAAACAATTTTCGATTTGGTGACTTTTTCCGTCTCATATATCCCCAGGAACTTGAAATAAAGGACACAACGGATTCTAGGAAGTCTGCTTCATATTTAGATCTACATCTCGAAATTGACTCTAAAAAAACTTTAAACAATAGCTCAATGACAAACGTGATGACTTCAACTTTCCAATCGTCGACTTTCCCTATAATAGTAGCAACATTCCGTCCGCTCCTGCTTATGGAGTCTTCGTATCACAGTTGATTCGTTACTCCAGAGCTTGCGGGAATTACATCGATTTCCTTGTTGGAGCGTCACGTTTGACACAGAAATTGCTGACACAGGGTTATGTTGCTCAACGGTTCTTGTCTTCACCCAAAAAATTTTACGGTAGACACCGTGTACTCGTAAACAAATATGGGTTTTCAAAAAAGTGGAGATGTTGGTTTGTCGTAGAAATTTGTCGTGTCTTCTATTTCCGGATTTTACACAGAGATTTGGACCTTAACAAAACTTTAACTTGAGTCATTCGTTTAAAAATTGTAGGACAAGGTGACAAAACTTTGGTTTGGATGGTGGTTACTATCCAAGATGTTCCAACTGACCCAAAATCATTCCTCAACCACTTGCAGTTATATGAGATATGGACCTAAAGCAAAACTTCATCCCGAGTCATTCATGTGAAAAATATAGGTCAAGGTGACATAATTTTGGTTCAGATGCTGGTTACTATCCAAGATGTACCCATTGACCCAATATCACTTGCTGTTGCTGAGATATCGACCTTAACCAAAATGTCAACCAGAGTTAGTCATGCGGAAAAATGAAGGTCAAAGTGACCTGATTTGGATACGGGTGCTGGATACTACCCAGGATATATTACAAACCCACATATATATATATTTGTTCTCTATCACTTGCAGTTACTGAGATATTTATGGACTTTCAGTTGCTGAGATATAATCCCTCTATGACATGTATGATGTTAAGTTCATAAGTTATTGACAAAACAAAAACCACTACGTACGTACGTACATACGTACATTCGAACAAACCAAACTCCGTTGGGCTCGGGGATAACTTAAAAACAGAAAACGAATCGTTATATGGCATGGCTTATGATTTATAGCGATAAAACGATATTGAAACCAGCGCCATATACAACTTAGCCACCTAGGCCTTCAAAGACATAAAAATATTCGGAAACCCTGGCCGCTGACTACAGTGGACCAACGTGTTTGGAGAGTGCCACGATATGCAGTCGCGCCAAAGATCTTTCTTGGGACCACAAAGTAGTGTACCAAATAAACTAATTTTTCAGCTTCTGTCAACCTCTTCCTTTTTCCATTGCTCTTCTTAATGGATTGATCCTTTGTTCCAACCCCATCCCATATTTCTCATTATCATTTCATTTTTATGCTCATTTGATCATCCTTTCATATTTACCAATATGTATAGTGTTGACCAATGTTGGAAGGGCGTATAACGCCAACATACTCACTCACGTATATTTTTGTTTTATTTTTGGTCTTATTTTGACATTACACATTGTTGCAGCGCGGTAACTTTTGCAAATGTTTTTTTTTTACTTGTATAGTTAAAAAAAACCCAAAAGAACGGGAGAAAATAAGACCACAGCCCGTTTGACAACCGCGCTGAAAGGAACTTTCTACATTGTAGTTCTGTAAATTGAAACGGCTCGCACCCTGGTTCGCATACCACTTGACAGATCAGGCTATTTATCTTTATAACAGTTGTACGGCAAAATAAAACTTTGTGTGTATATGACTGGTGTTCATTTACTCTGCTAATTATATTTTATTGTCCAAAAATCCAGACAATTGGATAAGAAACAAGTTTTGATAATTAGGATGTCTGTTCCGTTACATACAATATATTGCATATAATGAACATAGCTATATATGCAATCATACATTTTAATAACAGTGACGCAAAATAAAAAAGGGAAACAATTATCAGTGGCCTTTTATGTCAATGGCACGCTATTCATATTACCTATGGAATTACACATATGCAATGTCAGTAGACAAAAAGCAGTTTTTACAAGGGTGATAGATTTGGAAAACAAGGCATATTAGACCTAGCTTTTTTTCACAAAGAAACTGAAAACTATCAGTATTTAGAAAGGTTTTTGTGTCAACTATCGTCAACATTTAAGGGTTTAATTAAAGGCGAACTTCTTCGTTTGAAAAGATGCACTAATAATCAATCTAACTTAGAAAAAGGTATGAAATGTTTACAGAGTGACTGGTAAAAAGAGGATATAAAAGGACTGAAATTCAAAATGTTATACAAGAAGTGTGCAAAGACACTAGAATAGCTGCATTAAAAAATAAGCCGAAAGGCTCACTAGAGTCACCCCCTTGGTATTTCAGACGGCATTTACCAAAAATATGAGTCATATCAAAGATATTTAAAAAAAAACATTGGGGAGATCTAATGAAGGATGAAGATGCACAACTCATCTTTACAAAAAGACCTATTTTTGCATACAGAAGAGATTCGAATCTAAAAGATATGGTAACATCAGCACTATTGAAATAATTCCATCAAATATGAAATAAAAACATGTTAATATCAGCATTGTTAAAATAAATGTAGCACCATCCGATCACAAGGAGGTGGGTCCTAACCAAATGGGTCTTTGGAGAAAAAAAAGAGGGAGATATATTAATGTCACATTTAAATATTAGAATATTGGCTGGGTCCCTGATGATATACAAAGCCTTGGTCTTTAAGTTCCTTTTTATTGATCTAAATAAATGTTGGAAACACCTGGTGATTTGAGTAGTTGGGGTGCGGGGATTGGTTTGATCGCGTTTTCGTTATACATATTTTCAAAAATAACGCGTTCATAATTATGTTAAGAAAATATAAGGTCATATAACGCGATAAGGTTAAACCAATGACAAAAATGGCCAATCAATAGTATATTTGAGTAAATAACGCGTTATTTTGTCAAATTAACGCGATATCAGTCCAAAATAACGCGTAATTTATGGTAAATCAACCTATAACGTTAGTTTTGTATAATAACGCGATCATTTGCTGTTTTAACGCGTCAATATGAAAAATAACGCGATAATTTAACTTTTGTAAAAATAAGGTGTTGATATGAAGAAATAACGCGATACTTTAACAAAATAACGCGTTATTTTAACTAACGCGTTAGAATATCGCGCAAATGACATGAATAGCCACTCATAAATAATATCATGAGAGGACTGACACAGTTTGAAAAATATATTACAGAGTTTTAGTCTTAAATATCTGAATATAAATACACGTATGAGTGAAATTGTTTTGGCATAAGTCTGATTTAAAACACCTGAGTTCACTCTTGTTTCGACTGGAGTTCGCGTTGGTGATTGATATTCAGTTATTTGTGTTTCCATGTTTTACATGTCTGTTTTTGTCCCGTTCTTGTTGGTGTTTACTGGTTTTGTCTCTGCCCTTTCGGACTTTTGACATTCGGATACCCCATTGGTACCTCTGCTTCTTTAAACTGGCCAAAGGGGCTAATAAAGATTTCCCAACAATACACGTACCAACTCTGCTTTGCGTTATAGTGAATAATAATCATGAAATAAGGGCTCCTCGTTTTAACCTGATGATGAGTTTCGAAGAATTACGGGATCTTTCGTTCGTTCGTGCCTTGTTGAGAAAACTCTATTAACCCCTTTAGCCTTTCTAACCTGTTTTCATTTGTGGAAATCTTATGTACACTTATTCCACATTTCATTAACAAGAATTGTTACAAAAGGGAGTCTAGCAATCATTACCAAGAAAAATTTAGAGAAAAAATTGAAAAATTAGACGAAAACAGTAAACTACAAGTATTTAAATTGGTAAAGAATGAATATAATTGTGAAAAGTATTTAGATAGTTTAAATTCGGAATATAGAAAAATTATTTGTCAAATGAGAATAAGTGATCACCCATTATTAATTGAAAGAGGCAGATATACAAAAATACCTAGAAATCTTAGATTATGCAATTCATGTAACGAAATTGAAGATGAATTTCACTTTATATTAAAATGCACTTTGAATGAAAATTTACGTACAGATTTTTTAAAAGCCTTAGATATTTTTGATCAAATGAATGAAGAAGATAAACTGAAATATATATTGAATCCGGATTCAAAGGAACATGTGAGATTGCTGGGCTCCTTTTTGAAACAGTCTCTTTCACTGAGGACAGGGGGCAATACTATTTCTTAATTGTTTCTTTGTTTTGAATGTTTGTTTTGTTTGTAGTTATTGACCCCTTGGGGTGTAATTTGCTCAATAAACTTATGACTTTATAACTTATTATTTCCCCCATTTTAATGGTAGAGTTGTTACAAATCCATATATACATGAACTAGTACACTCTGTAGAACAAATATAAGATTTAGAAAATAGTGTTCTCAATCCCTACAAAATGCGACACGATAAATTTGTTTTTGCAGATCACCTAGAAAGCATTGTGGGAAAAGCAGAGGAAAATGAAAACGATTTTGGCTTTTTCCAGGACAATTTAGTTTATAGCATAATTAATTAGTGGAAAATACGTCGATAGATTTTTAAAATACACCAGCAATATCCGTTATCAATATTAGCACAGTTAGATGTTGTTTCCGTGTCAAAAATTCAAAAATAAAGATTATTATCAAATTTTAAATTATCGTTATTTCGGTACAAAAGAACAGTAGAAATCAATCAAAAACAGTTTCTGTGCTTCTTTGGTCAAATCTGAAATGTTTAAGATCTTTCTTACCCACAGTTATAAGGATACGTTGAAGTTATAAACATTTTTCTCCAAAAATGCTACGTTTTTTTTGGAAATACCGTAAGGTTTCTTCGGGTACCAATGACAGTTTTTGAGTGACACGGCGTAAGAATGCGACGGTTTTCTCCTTATATTTAGATTTTTAATCAATGAAAGGATACCTAAATCAATGTGTTAATTTCATACCTATATTGGTCTTTCGTTGTTATTCAAGCTTCAATCACAAAACAAAAGCAAATTCTAACAATAAATTTTACGAAAAAGAGAAGAAAAAAACAAGACATATACTAGTATATAGCTTCAGTACGAGGTCCTTCATCGAGAAAACTTGAATTAGGTCTTTCGGATACCGACCTAATAAATTTTCAACACAACTGGTCCATTGTTGAAAATTTTCATTATACTTTTCTTAGAAACTACGAAACACAGTGGCTTAAAATTGGGTTTATGGCTTCAGCATGAGGTCCTTTATCGAGAGTAAATTAGGTCTGTCGAAAATATACTTCCTGTTTACCGACAATTTTAGAGGTAGTGGGTGGTATACTAAATGACCAGTGGCTCACAGATTCCTTGTTTTTAAAAATGTAAACTTTTGTAATGAATTAGTAGCAACTATTTGATTTTTTATGAGGACTAGGTGATATAAACTATATTCATTCAATAAGATATCTTTGTAACATGTTGAATGTTCATCCCAAATTTATAAAGTTTTAAAAGATCTTAAAGTATTCAAATGTTAATTGCTCTCCTATGAGTAATACGTTTTGTAAATCCTGTCTGTAGAATATGATTTTAAGGCGCTCTTAAAGGTGTTATGAAAACTTGTGTACAAATTTGAAGGTTAGTGATTCATGGGATTTATATCTTTGGTTATCTTTATACACTTTATGAGATTATAATCTTAATATAAACTGGCACTTAAAAAAAAAAACCTGTTACTTTTTGTTGCTTAAAGGAGGTGTTTAATTTACACGAAGTAGTCAGTATACTCTTAGTATACACCAAACGCAAATGCGTACGACTTTTCGCAGAGGCTCTAGCAAAACCTATGATATAACCGTCTTTATACTATAAAAGCGTCCGTTATTGTGTTAGGAGGAAAACTTTTAAATGAAATTCATGCTACTTGAAGACTGAACATTTCAGTGATGTCTTGAAATCACTTTATTGCAAACCATGATGATCTTGTGTGAAATTGGTTTATCGGTAATCATTACCTTTTTCCCTTGATGTTTGCCGCTGATAAACCCTGTTTAATGAACAGGTGTATATCACCGAAATTATCGGGTCAGTACGGTGACGTAGCACATTGTGGTACGTGTTTTATCAGTGCGCTCACAAAAAAGTTCATTAAAAAAACATTAAAAGACCCCTTTTAACGAAAACAAATCACATTTTGTTGCCCGGGATTACCGATAAAGAGAATAAAGGACTTTTTAAATCTTGAGATCGAGTTTATCACTGGTTTATTGGTTCACCCTTCGATCTCAAGATTTAAAAGTCCTATATTCTATATTTATATGGACTTAAGCCCCATTTACATGCACAAATTATACATACGTAAGTAAATATACACATGTGCAAATTTACACACGTATGTATAAGCAAATTTGCTAAGCATTTACATGAGTTTTATGCTTAGTGTGTATTTTTATAAATTAATTCAAAAGAGTTGGCTGGACCAATATGAACTATACATATACTGGTATGTGATGTCATTACTGTCATTTTGTATACCCATAGCTTTGCTTATGAAAAGTAACCCGTCATAAATTAATGGTCTTCAAAATTTACAGTCCCTTTATTTCCCACCCCACCCCCGTTTTTCTCTCAGTGAGTGTAGGATCAACCAGAATTCAGTATTGTATTTTTGACAGATAAGGAATTGCTTATTTGAAACTGGGTAAGGGTTTGGCTATATCCCACACAGGCAAATGATCATAGTAGTATGACTTTCTTTCAGGTAAGGCACCTATCATTTGATTTTCAGGGGTGAGAGGGGCCTTGGATTTAAAAAAAAATATTCTGGCTCTGACTTTTGGCCAAATAAATAGTCTATCCAGCTTATAGGGCGAAAAAAATAAAATCTGGCCCTCATTTTGCGCATGAGATTTTCTGAACAAAATTTTCTAGCATTGGGTGTAAGGGAAAGAAAATAAGCTGGCCCGGGTGAAATCCCAGGCCCCTCCAGAAAATCAAATGGTCGGTCCCTAAGGGTTCTTCATTGTCAGTCACCATGGCATAGGTATGGGTTTCAGATTGTGTGAAATTTTTGGGGAAGGCTATCGTCACTTTCTGGGTGCATTATATATACTGGCCTGTTTTGTGAGTTGGTTTGATTTCCTTCTGGTTTGTGGTCATACATTAGCCCTTTTTGCATGACATGCATGGGTCTGTGTTATGGTTGCTGTGTTCTGGGTGGGTCACACAATTCAATTTGTTGTTTCAATTAGTTTTTGTCCTGATTATGACTGGAATATTGTTGACTGGACATAAAACAAACAACAAACAAACGAACAAACTTATAAAGACCAATGCAGCAATACAACAACTTTCTGTTCTTTATGGTGTCAAAAGATTAAAAGTGAAAGTCACATTGATGCAACTTAGCTACTAGACCATGCTCTAGTTTTCCCGCGACTTTCTCAACATACAATTTCGAATTATATAGACTAGAATATAAAATTCAGCTTTTCGTCCGTCCGTCCTCTAAAATCCAAATCGAAGCTTTCGACTTAAGAAATTAGGAAGAAGCCTGTAGCTATTGGGTAAAAAGGTCAAAGGCCAAGGTCACAAGTTATGAAAAAAAATAGAAAAGGTAGTGATATTGGTTCCCAAAGCATAATTTTACTCAGAAACATCACATTTAAGCTTATGGTGTATGAAATATGCCAAAAGTGTTGGAGGAATTAGGAGTTAAGGTCCCAAGTTTAGAAAAAAGTTTGATATTGTAGAGTGATATTGGTTTCCCATGCATAACTTCTAAACGCCTTGGTATAATTTCATAAAACTTACACGTCGTAGAGGTTATGATGCACGAAAGATGCATGTGGATTCTGGAGTACATAGCTTTAAGGTCAAAGTCACAAGGTCCACAGGAAGGAAAAAATCGAGCTATGCATTTGTTTGAATTGCGTTTACATGCACAAAATTTAATTAAAAAGCATATGTAAATTTACTCATAAAGATTTACATCTGGTCCTGAGGTGATGTAAATTTGCACCATGTGCAAATTTACATACGTATGTATTTGCATTTACATGCAGTATTTACACACATGTGTAAAATTACATACCTATGTAAAAATGCATACGTATGTAAAACTGTGCATGTAAATGGGGCTTTATTTGATATATTATTAAAGTAAGATTGGATCTGAAAAAATCATCCCAATTTTAAGGCTGTATTTTAATTTTTTTAAAGGATGATTATTAAAAATGTGCAAATGTTAACTTATCCTTTTTGTTTATAAAAAATATAAGATTGCTACAACAAAATAACTTATTCTGTACATAGAAATGTAATGTAAATCTGACAGAGTAAAAAGATCCAAACTGACCGGAGCAAGCAAGACGGACTAGACCTGAAATCAAATCCAATGATATGGAAACCCATACTATAATGCTGCATGCCAAATATCAAGAGGCTAAACTAAGAAATTTACGTGAAATAAAAGTAATTACAAAATTTACGAACTGATTTACAATAAAATGCTACGCCGAGCGCAGCATGATACGACCACAACAAGTTGAACCCTGTACGTTGGAGACCCAATAAGGATAGTCTATTGATTTGGTCACATGCAGCTCATGGTGGACTTACAAAGCTTTTTAACACATGCATCCTGTTGTGAACTCTAAAATGCACATTTAAAACATTTATATTTACATCATCATTTAATAGAAAAAGTCTAATATCAATTGACATATTTGGCCCTTTTGATCCCCAATTTTTCAAAAACTATAATAATTATTGCAAATCTGATTGAAAATAGCAGGCAACGATTTCCACAAGGATTCTAATGAATTTTCTTTTTAATCTGACCAAAAATATAAAGGCCCTTTTGGCCCCTTTTCTACAACTTTAGGGGCCACAAACCCCAAATACAGTACCAACCTTCCTTTAGAGTATATAACCATCATATGAACTCTTCATAACAATTGGCTGGCCCTCTACAGCTAATTTTTTGTGTAAAACTATTTGCCTAGAAAGACATTAAAATGGCGTTTTTTGCCCCCTTCGACCTCTTATTTCTCATAAATGGTTATGAGATATTGCAAATCTGATTGAAAAACGCAGGCATGGATTTTTACAAGAATTCCGATAAAAAAAGATTTTCCAAATCGGACCTCAATTAAAAAAGTCAATTTTTCGGGTGTGGTCCCTTTTTGACCCCATGTAGAAATGTAACGGTGCAATATATATCAAAACCATAGACATATTTAGTTTACAGAATGTAATGAGGATTTGAATAAACATTCTACAACAGTTTTGTAAATTCACCGGATTTAGTCCCTTTCGGTCCTTTTTACTAAAACAGTTACTGTAGGGGCCACTAACCCCAAATACAATACCAATCTTCCTTAAGTAGTGACTAATATCATATCAATATTTCATAACAATCGGTCAATATTTACTCAAGTTACTGCACGGCTACTAAATGTCTACAGACGACGACGACAACGCCGACGACAACAACGACGACGACAACGACATCGCCATAACATTATACGATCGCAAAAAAAAATGCAGTCATATAAAAACGAAAAATATTTTTCCCACCCGCCGCTTACTGTTTTATTAACTGGTCAAGAGGTCAGTTGTTCTTCGGTTTCAGCGTAATTTTTACACGTCAAATATTTTTTTTTACACTTTTAAACATTCAATGAAGGGTTTTAGAATTGTATTAATTTATGGCTATTCTATACGGATATCGGTAAAATTTAAAAATTTAAACCTAATTTGTTTTATCCTAGGCTTATGTTCGAAACCAGTGCGGTTCCCGGTTGCCGCTGGTGAGGCCTCTTTGCCGGCAAAACTACTGGAATATGTGTCCTTTGTTGTTGAATTAGACAGCCCTGTCATAATGAATATCTGGATTGTCAGGCTCTAATGAGGAAAAAATGATCGCACTCTATACATTGGTGTCCCGTATTAAAGAACCCTGCTACAGGTCCCGATAAGAGAAAGACTCGTAAGGCGTTCCCATCCATCCGTACCTTTTCAGATTGACAGAGTGGTCTCATCCCCGATTGGTCATGTGTCCCCATTTTCCTCACTTTATCATCATAACATGTTCGTTTTCATGTTCAGCTCTCTGATAAAACCGAAATCGGGCTGCTGCGGAGTAAAGGTTTTAACTTTTATGTAACTAACCATATTTAAAAAAAACAAGAGGCTCCCAGGAGCCTGAATCGCTCACCTGGTCTTAATGTCAACACTTTGAAGACTTTGGTATAGCTAAATGAGCTGAATGTTTAAGCAATAAAAAGCTTTTCTCTATCTGCAATAGTTTTCATTCCAAAGCAAAAAACACTATTTTTCACCTTTAAAGGGCCATAACCCCTAAAGGGGTCATCTGACAACTTCGACCCTGAAAAGACTTTTGTAGAGCTAATTAAGCTATACTTTTAAGCAAGCAACATCTTTTCTCTATCTGAAAAAGTTTTCTTTCTTTAGGCCAAAAACACTATTTTTTGCCTTTAAGGGGCTGTAACCCCTATAAGGGGTCATCTGACAACTTCAACCCTATGGAGGCTTGTGTAGAGCTAAAGGAGCTGAACATTTAAGCAAGCAACAACTCTTCTCTATCTGCAATAGTTTTCATCCTATAGGCCAAAAACTCTAATTTTTGCCTTTAAGGGGCCGTAACCACTATAAGGGGTCATCTGGCAACTTTGACCCTATGGAAACTTTTGTAGAGCTAACTGAGCTGAACATTTAAGCAAGCAACAACTTTTCTTTATTTGCAATTGTTTTCATTCCATAGACCAAGAACACTATTTATTGCCTTTAAGGGGCTGTAACCCCTATAAGGGGTCATCTGACAACTTCGACCATATGAAGACTTGTGTAGAGCTAAATGAGCTGAACATTTAAGCAAGCAACAGCTTTTCTCTATCTGCAATAGTTTTCATTCTATAGGCCTAACCCCTATAAGGGGTCATCTGACAACTTCAACCCTATGGAGGCTTGTGTAATGCTAAAGGAGCTGAACATTTAAGCAAGCAACAACTCTTCTCTATCTGCAATAGTTTTCATCCTATAGGCCAAAAACTCTAATTTTTGCCTTTAAGGGGCCGTAACCACTATAAGGGGTCATCTGGCAACTTTGACCCTATGGAAACTTTTGTAGAGCTAACTGAGCTGAACATTTAAGCAAGCAACAACTTTTCTTTATTTGCAATAGTTTTCATTCCATAGACCAAAAACACTATTTATTGCCTTTAAGGGGCTGTAACCCCTATAAGGGGTCATCTGACAACTTCGACCATATGGAGACTTGTGTAGAGCTAAATGAGCTGAACATTTAAGCAAGCAACAGCTTTTCTCTATCTGCAATAGTTTTCATTCTATAGGCCAAAAACTCTATTTTTTGCCTTTAAGGAGCCATAACCCCTATAAGGGGTCATCTGACAACTTTGACCCTATGGAGACTTTTGTAGAGCTAAATGAACTGAACATTTAAGCAAGCAACAGCTTTTCTCCATCTGCAATAGTTTTCATTCTATAGGCCAAAAACACCATTTTTTGCCTTTAAGGGGCCGTAACCCCTATAAGGGGTCATCTGACAACTTGGACCCTATGGAGGCTTTTGTAGAGCTAACTGAGCTGAACATTTAAGCAAGCAACAACTTTTCTTTATTTGCAATAGTTTTCATTCCATAGACCAAAAACACTATTTATTGCCTTTAAGGGGCTGTAACCCCTATAAGGGGTCATCTGACAACTTCGACCATATGGAGACTTGTGTAGAGCTAAATGAGCTGAACATTTAAGCAAGCAACAGCTTTTCTCTATCTGCAATAGTTTTCATTCTATAGGCCAAAAACTCTATTTTTTGCCTTTAAGGAGCCATAACCCCTATAAGGGGTCATCTGACAACTTTGACCCTATGGAGACTTTTGTAGAGCTAAATGAACTGAACATTTAAGCAAGCAACAGCTTTTCTCCATCTGCAATAGTTTTCATTCTATAGGCCAAAAACACCATTTTTTGCCTTTAAGGGGCCGTAACCCCTATAAGGGGTCATCTGACAACTTGGACCCTATGGAGGCTTGTGTAGAGCTAAACGAGCTGAACATTTAAGCAAGCAATAGCTTTTCTCTATCTGCAATTTTTTTCATTCTATAGGCCAAAAACTCTATTTTTTGCCTTTAAGGGGCCATAACCCCTATAAGGGGTCATCTGACAACTTTGACCTTATGGAGACTTTTGTAGAGCTAAATGAGCTGAACATTTAAGCAAGCAACAGCTTCTCTCTATCTGCAATAGTTTTCATTCGATAGGCAAAAAACATGAAAAAATGCTATTTTTCACCTTTAAGGGGCCGTTACTCCCATAAGGGGTCATCTGACAACTTCGACTCAATGGAAACTTTTGTAGAGCTTTTGATGCTGAAGCAGTAGCGTGGCATCAGATTTCATCTATCTCTTATATTTTTTGATTTACAAGCCAAAAACAGTAGTCTGACCCCCTGGTCTATTTTTAGCAACAGCGGCCATGTTTTTCGACGAATCAAAAATCCCCACATTAGTTCTGTGGGGGATACCCTAAAGTACCACCAGACCAAATTTGGTTTGAATCTGAGCAGCCGTTTCAGAGGAGAAGAAGTTTGAAGAAAAGTTAACGACGACGACGGACGACGACGACGACGGACGACGACGACGACGACGGACGCCAAGTGATGGCAATAGCTCACATGGCCTTTGGCCAGGTGAGCTAAAAATTAAATGAACATACGTTTATCATTGTAATCCAACATCTATATACTAGTATATGACTATTTCAGTATCATGAATGATTTTTTCCTATACGTATGGAGCCCATTATATCTACATAATCTCGTTTTAGGATGTATGAAATTGTTTTAGAAAGAAGCAGAGGTACCAATGGGGTATCCGAATATCAAAAGTCCGAAAGGGCAGAGACAAAACCAGTAAACACCAACAAGAACGGGACAAAAACAGACAACATGTAAAACATGGAAACACAAAATAACTGAATATCAATCAACAACGCGAACTCCAGTCGAAACAAGAGTGAACTCAGGTGCTCCGGAAGAGTAAGCAGTTCCTGCTTGCTATAGCACACCCGTCGCGTTGCCAATAGTTCATTCAGCGTGTCAAATCCGGTAAAGGAAGACAAAACAACACCCTATGACAAACCAACATCTGCACTCATCTGAGAGATCGAAATCCCATATTTGTCTATAAGTGCATGATGTCTTCCGTAAAATTTCTTGAGTGAAGACAGCAACCGGTTTAGATTGTGGAAAATGTAATACATGAGGCTTATGAAATGAAAATTAAAACATATAAATTGTTTGCTATTTCCGTTTCTAGTTTAATTGCAGTAATTTTTAAAGTTTGATAATTTTCGACCGCATGTATAATATATGTATCTGAATAGTTTTCTTGTACGGATAATGTCTATTTTTACATTTGTTGCAAGATTTCGTAAGGATTTGTTTTAAAATTAACAATAAAATACCATTTCTCGGTTTTGTTTTTAATAACAAAGAAATAAAAAACTCCAAATTTGTAATCTCAAGGCAAATTTAAAAACCAAGTTTAATTGTTTGTTTCAACTTGAACGCGAAAAAACTGTCGATTTGTTCATCAAAAACCGTCACCTACATGTACACACTAAAAAACCTTATATAGCAAAAGGTTACACACGAAGAAACCTAACAAAAGTAAAATATTTTGGCTGGAAAATATGTTCTTCTGCTTTATGACAGAAGACTGATTCAAAGTAAATGTTGGCAAATAAGTAAATTTTATATAGTAATAGATAAACTAACCTTACGGTGAATTTTCTTGACAAAATTCGTGTGAAGGTCCAACAACAAGGCTTACGAGACGGAAATATTACTTTTTCTGCTTTATTTAACTGTTTTATTGAAAAAAATATACCTACCGATTTATCAGAATACAGGGTTAAATGTCAATACTTTTTCAAGACCAATTTCATTCATTTACACACTGATAATTAATACGTTTTCATTTTTGTCTTCTGTAAAATTTGGATATGTCCGCAAAAACCTTACTGTTGTCATGCAAAAACATTTTTGTCGTGTCGCACTTTGTAGGGATTGGTTCTTTTTGATGATATACTATCTTGTGATTTTATCTTTTTTAACCCTGAGCCCACAAGTTAATGATTCGTTGTTGAATGATTAGTATGTTTATAACTGAGTAAGCAATAAAAAATGTACAATAATGTTCCAAGATGCATAAACATTCTAAAATCATGTATCTTAGTATATCATGTATATATAAATAAATAAATTTAGTTGGTAAATTCTTATAGACTTATGTATATCTAAATATATATATTATTACATAGGGTTTTCCATATCATGTCTCATATCATTCTGAATCTCCCATATTAGGTTGAGGCTGAGCAATTTGTAAAAATAATTCAATGACACTCACACACATTAACGCTTATGCGGTATAAAAGAAGCAAGATTTTGGGATTAAACGATGAACGGTCTAGGTCAAGATTCTTGAAAAAGCTATTAATTGTATTGTGGAATTGGTTTCCAATGCAAAACATTTAAACTCCATTAACATGATTCATAAAACTTTATCAGATAAAAATATATCAGGTAGGGATTCTGGGGTCAATTGGTCAAAGTTCAATGTCAAAAAATTTACCAAGAAGGGTATGCATTTGGTTAATTTGCATTCACGTAACAAAAATCTGAATGAAAAGGCCTATGTTAATTTACACATTTATATTATAACGAGGTTATGTAAATTTACACCGAGTGTAAAATTTTACAATACTACAGGTATGTCACAAGGTTAAAAGGTAAAATCGAATTATAAATACACAAAAACATATCACTTAAAATCAAATAAAAAACGAAAAAGAGGCCCCGCGAGTACTTTGGTCAAAATTAAGACCTTATTAAGATCAATAAAACCGGGGAGAAAAAAAGAAACATCTGCACAGCACAAAGAAAAGTTGTAAAATTTTAAATGGGCCTAGCTATTGTAATGCCAATCAGACAATCTAAATAAGTGATAGATATTATTGGCCGGTAAGCCCTGTAATACACCTGCAGCACCCCTTCCAAATACCATAAGAGATAAATACATGTAATATGAAATAAATTTACCAGATGCCAAGCTTCCTTAAAAATTCTAACTGACTGATCGGCTCTCACTGACGGTATGGCAAACACCCACTTAGCTTCATCTTTGCAAAACGTAAAACCATTTTTTTCTATTTGACCAACAACAAACTGTCGAATGAAACACATCAATTTCATCAAGATCTTTTTAGCGTTGTAAGGATATCTTCTGCAATCCTGTATTTGACTTTCTCCATTTAGGCTCTGAATGAAAAGAAAAACAACGTAGCTAAATGGCCACAAAACAGAGTCACACAAAGAAATAGATGTACATGTATAATCAGCCTTTTAATTTTCATTATATTGCAAACCATGACAGCAGGCAATCGATATCTCGTTGGTCACGAATTGCCACTTTTGTCTTTCAAATGTAGCGGACCTCTTACAATCACATGTCTTAAAGCTAATAGTTCTATATTATTTACTCTTACCTTTGGTTATATTGATGAAGGTGGCTCTTACATCTCTTACATGTGTATCCTCAGGTACATTCTTAAAATTACGCTCCATATTTGGATTTACTTCTCAAAATTGAATCCCAAGGTAAAATTTGTACAAAGCTCTTTGACAAACTTATTTCACTTCGTCAACATTTGTCTTCTCAAGGTTTTGATGAATTTGTTATTGCAAGCAGAAGCTACTTTCCGGGGTGCAGTTAAGTTGTTGTGAATAGCGCCTTTCAGAGATCATGACTAACCGTGGATTTGCAACGATGAATCAAAAACTGAAGCTTAAATTACGCTTTTATGTAAACTCATTATCATATTCCTTGGGCAAATAAAACATTCACGGATTAACTCAACGGACGATTCCAGAAAATTTAGTCGCCGTAGCCTTGGTCGGCGCAAGTACGGATACAGAACCAAATAATTACGGACTAACTAGAAAAACATTGAATCAATTTTACACTTACTTGGAACAGATAGTTAAGACCAAATACAGTTTGTTGTGTCAAATTTAGTTTATTAAGAAAAATCATAAACATGTACTGGCCAATATATAAAAGATGACATTAGATGATACCTAGCCACCATTTACTTTAAAGAATATTTTTGATAGAGAAAAATGAGTTACAAATATGTATTACCTACATCTCTTTCTTAGACAAGAAAATTTCTATATGTCTATGTTTATTATATTTAAGAGAGAAATGGGTTATTCTTTTTCTTTTATTTCTTAGATAACAAAAAAAGCATTCTTTTGAACTACAAAGATGCAAATGGATCCACTACTACCTGGTTGCATTTGCTCACGATTACTGTTCATGCTTTTCGTCAGGTAACTGGAAGATTGATACATTGTAATCATGCCTTTTTCTCCGATACAAGATCTAGTTTGGGGAATTGTTTTAATGTTTTAAACACAATAAGATATCAATAGTCATAATTAAGAGATTGCTTCATTTATTTTAAAAGTGATGGTGTGCATAAAAAAATAAAATAAAATAAAATAGAAAATAAAATAATATGTTAAACAAGTAATATTGGGTTTCCAAACTTGCATCTCTACCTTATAAATTCATAGGGAATTCATCTTTTTAGTAAAATAATATTAATTTAGTTCTGGAGACATATTAAACAAAACTGTTAAGACTGTTTTAGTGCTTTGACATTACATAGATGTTAGTCATGTTAGTAAAGAACTACTTTTCCAGAAAAAAACATTATATTTAAAGATCTATATAAGGTCAAGAAAGTAGACAATCATGAGATGTGGGGTGAGACTAACAAAACCTACATAAACAAACAGCAATTTAAAAAATCCACAATGGAAGACAGCCAGCAGCCTTCAACATGAACAACAGTCGCTACTCAATGTCTTGCACTGACCCAAGACTAAAAATATAATTCATAAGATTCAATACCAACCCCCAAGTTATCACCCAAAGACCCATTTCTTGACATAAATAAGTTTTGAAAAATTCGTTTGACAGTCTTAATTATTCAGTTTCTTACTGAGCTGGAACTGAACCGTACAAAAACGTAAACACGGCTTGACAGACTTTTGTAATGCTACGTGCAGTTTTAACGTTTAAAGTTTTCACTGAAAAAAAAAATCCTGAATTGTCCTATTTTCCGGTATAAAAATCCTTTTTTGCTATGTGCTAAATGGCTACATATGACCGATATGTATACAATAATAGTATTACTCTATTTTATTAACCTGGTTGGTCACGGGTCAATTATTTCGGACTTCTTCGTTTAAATCTCACCTTAAAGACCGAGAAAGTTAGGCTCCGCCCAACCTTGTGAATAAAAAAGAGTAATACATTGACTGGAAATAAAATTTTTAATCGGATGAGGCTTAGAAACAGGAAAACGCGAGAGTCTCCTGAGCGTTTTCTTGTTTCGAGCCGAATTCGTTTAAAATGATTTTATTTCGAGTCAGTGTACTACTATTGTGTTCATACTGCATTACTTTTTTTATTTTGTTCGACGTGTTTTTTAACAAAAATAATAAATTGAAAAATCAATAAATCACCCCACAGCGACCCTCTCTCCTTTTATGGTTATAACACCTGTCAAACGTCCAACCTAGTTTATCTGGTTTCTCGAGTTAAGCGGTAATCGAAGTATTACTCTATTTTATTAACCTGGTTGGTCACGGGTCAATTATTTCGGACTTCTTCGTTTAAATCTCACCTTAAAGACCGAGAAAGTTAGGCCCCGCCCAACCTTGTGAATAAAAAAGAGTAATACACGAATTTGACCTTAGACCCCGATATCGTCCCAACGTCTGAGCAGATTTATTCGAGTTTCATGATTG
The DNA here is from genome assembly GCA_963971305.1 of Arcuatula senhousia. NCBI lineage: Eukaryota > Metazoa > Mollusca > Bivalvia > Mytilida > Mytilidae > Arcuatula > Arcuatula senhousia. Next base: position 7,663,373 of record OZ020311.1, on the reverse strand, counting down.
TGTCCATACTGTTAAAATGGCGTTCAAAATGAAAAAAAATCTATCCCTTAACATGTATATGTTGTGTTTAAAAACTGAGCGCTGTTCAAAGTAAATATGGTAAAGCTAAACAAAGGTTTGAACATGTTTCACATTAAAGATATCAATCTCAGAAATTTTCCTTCAGTATTTTCATTAATCTAAACACAATCCTAAGCATGTTGTTTGAATACTAAACATGTTTAAAGTTCAACACAAATTATGCGTTTAGGATTGCAAAGAAATTTAAGCTCATTTTCTAAATGATTTTTATATTATATCTACTAACAATTTACCAGTAAGTAGTTTATTAAAAACATTAACACAAAATTTAAATAAATAATTACAATGAATTAAGAGAGTAAACTACAATTTATCCGATTACATCTTTCATTATTGTTACACCCCAGTTCTATTGTTTAAAGTCGAACTTTCATTTTCAGAAACTTTCTTTGGGTGAATAACTCTTTTGTTCTAAGAACAATAGGCTTAATTCACAATGGCAAAAACAGGGGTTTCCAGATACCCCTGCTTTTGCGCTTGTGAACACACCTCATGTTAATAGAACAAAAGAGCTTCTCACACAAAGAAACTTCTGTAATAGCTAGCCCAGGGCATCAAAGAAGGACATGGAAACAATTCACTTTATAAGGTTTAAAATCGATTCTCATTTAAAAGTAGCAAAATAAAAAAAATCAGACAAATAAAACAAAACATTAAAAAAATGAAAATAAACAAACGAAACAAAACAAGGATATGTCTAATAGACATAATGCGATATTTCGCAACATAAGAGATGGACGAACACACAGACTGACAGACGGACAGACAAACAAACGTATCCGACGACTGTATGTCCCAATAACTTTCGTAGATGGGGCATCAAAATGGGTCAAAGATAGAAATGGCTGGATTTCGTTAAACAAGAAGTGGGTAGACAATAGACCTGAAATTAATTCAACGGTATGGGACCCATGCTGATTACCAATTATCAAAAGGATATAATAAGAGGTTGCTGAGAAAACTGTTAAAAAATTGTCAATAATTCACCATTCATGCACAAAATTAAGTAAGTCGGCACACAGGAAGTAGATGAGAGAAGGACTCTTAATCGAACCACACTCTAAGGGACATCGTATTGCATATGTATCAAAATACAAAATATAAAATTAAAATGAAAAAAAAATTTCTTCAAATACACAATTTCCTCAACTAAAATTACCTGCTCTCAGAAATTAATGATATTCAAAGGGACAGCAGCTAAAGCACATCCGTCTTCCCTGATGGTCACATAAAAACTGAATGAATCTTAAAGATATTCAGTTTAGAAGTGTTCACTGTTTTAATTAGCATGATACAAAATCATCAGTTATTTGTAAAGTAATTAATCTGTTTAACAAGTTGATTAATCTGTTTTAATCCTAAAATCATCTCAGTTGCTTAATATCTTGAATTAAAGAGGCCCCTGTGTGGGGAAGAAAAAAAATCAGAAATTTGTTTACTAACTCAGTTTTATAAATAAAGCCACATTTTATTGCTTTCTATCAAAAATTTGTAATCTAGTTTTGTTCAAAGTTTAATGGGGTGTAAGTTAGTTATACTATTCGGTATACGGTGTTTCTGGATAAGAAACCCCGAGGACCGGAGGTCCTCGGGGTTTCTTATCCAGAAACACCTTTACCTCATAGTATAATTATTACAAATTAATAAATTACCGGTATGTAAATAATTTCCGAACTTGCAATGCTATAAGTAAGTGTCGTTAATAGATCAGAATTTTATTTTTTTTCTATCGTCTTTCAGCCAAAGATTAACATTCGAATGCTTAATTTCTATGCAACATTTCTTTTTCGTGTTTCTTGCAGTCAATGATAGGAATGTCAGTTCAACTGAGTCTTTCCGATTATATTGGAACAAGTGGCTGTGCCAAAAATTAAATGCTCATATACATAAGGCCATAGTAGCGCAACATAGTTACATGGGAGATAATATATTTAGAAATGATTGTTGCACCAATGCTCCGGTAGATAAACACCTTATTTGTAAATTCATAGAACATCTATGTTGTGATTTTTTGAATTGCTGTTTGTTTATGTTTGTTGTGTCGCGTACACTTATTCCACATCTCAATATCGTATATCTTCTAATATATACAAGACTGTGGTAAATTTTAATGATAATCATATTTTCAAACAGTAAATCATGCCAATATTTGTTTTTCATACGAAAGCTTCCTACTTTATTTCTACCGGAAACATGACAAAAATGTCTTCTATTGCAATTGATGTGGTACAACAAGGTTGAAGTTGTAATTCGATTTTGAAAGGCTCAACGCATGTGTAATTATTGCACACATGTTTTCTTTGTAAGAAAGTTGATTGACAGTATGTGGGGAGTTCTGTGGTTTCATTAATCTCTAACTTTTGGGGATATATCGAAGGAATCAATCTACCAAGCGTTGTTGACAGAAAGGACATCGTCCATATACATGTACATGAAAGTGATGGTCAAAGACCTTGCCTCTTTCACCTTCCTGTTCTTTTACGAGGTCCTTAAGAAACTCAATATCATTAGACTATAAAAACAAGTCGACGAGAAGAGGAGCACAGTTTGTGCTCATTGAAATGCCAACATCTTGTTGGAAAATATATCCTCCAAAGGTGATAAATCTGCTGTCAATAAACAAATCAAGCAAAATGCAAACTTGGTCCAATGTATAACAAATTTTATCTTCATGTACAGATGTTTAGTAAACAGACGTCCCGAATTATAACCTAAAACGGTAAAGTTCTTTGTACTTGAAAAAAAACCTTTTTTTCACAAGAAGTTGTGACAGAGACTATTTCATTGATTGTTAAAACAATTGTTGATTATCAGCGAAATTCACGATTATTGTAAATTTCTAACATTTCACATTGAATACTATGGGAAGACTTTTTCTTAATGGAAATAGTTGACATTTGATGAAATATTTCCCAAGCGAAGCGAGGCTAAAAATATTTGTATAAGTGTTTCAATAATTTTGATTGTATTTTATATTTGTTTGACAGAAAAGATAATTTTAATAGGATTTATAGGACAAAATGATCAAATATAGGACTTTATATGACATAGACAAAATTTATTGGAAATATAGGATTTATAGGACAGCTATGACCCATGTTAAATATAAACAAATCTTAAGTGGTCTCTCTTATAATTCTACGACAATCTTAATTGACGTGCCCTAAAAAATTCCTACTGACGTGTCACTTTTTCGATACGTGCTGTAAATGAGATAACATATAGATTAGCAAAATTTAATATTTACTTTAATAAATACCGGTAGTAAAAATACCTCTAATGTGTAGAGACTTTTTATAACGTTTTCAAAATATCTGCCTTCTCTTTGGTCTAAAATTAGTGCCTCTGCCGTATTCCCTATTGCAGCAATATGATCATTAACATCTAGAAATACTGATGGTACAATATCAATATCAGCTATCCCAGGCCAAATGAATGCTGATGCTCTACATCGATCGTCTTTAAAATTAGCTCGAGTTTGAATTCCAACTCTGCATGCTTGTGTACCAAATTGTACTGGTATAACATGTACATGAGGTGAAAAGGGATCCATCTGAAAATTAACAGAATTCTGCTAAAATAAAGAGACCTACATCGTTACCTAAGCAACGTTTTTTTGTTATTTGATTACATGTATGACCAATGAATAATGCCCTATTTCATTTACAAGATTAGTCGGGGTCTTATTTTGTCAGTCCGTGATTAACTCATTTATAGTATATTTAATGCGTTTCTTAAAACGTATTTTACGGTGGGGACTCTATGCATTTGATAGACAAGGTGCGTATGTTCGTATGTACTTGATAAATCAATAAGGAAGCATGTTCCTATGTCATGTTTGTATTACGTTTCAGCCAAAAATTTCCTCTTTTAAACAATTGGATGCCCTTTATTTAAAGGACCATAATCAACCATGCATACTGTTAGAATTTACCAAGTGACGTCTAATATTTAAGTCGATGTAAAGGTTAATATATAACAAAAATCGCGGTATTTTTCTTTCCTTTGCTTCCTCTTTTAAAACTGTATGAATATAATAACAAGGGTGGATCAAGAAGTGATTTAAAAAGTGGTGGTTTACCTATAGAGTCTACTAAATATATGCGCAAAGATAAACAAAAACTCTATCAGAAAGGTGGGCCCAACCCCATTTCCACTGTAACCCCCAAGATCTGACACCGGGGGAAGTATGTTAAATTAAAGTGTTGTAAAGAAAAAAAGCAGATACTGTACCTTGTATCTTCCTGTTGAAAAATCAATACGCTGGAAGTAAGCCTTCACCTGGGAAGTTATTACTAATACTCTATTTATAGTTTAAACTAACAGGCTTTGTGGTTAGGCGACATCTTGTAGTAATTCAACAATATGAAGACTATGAAAAAAGTATTATTACCTACATGTTTTCAGTCAGTGCAGAACACAATGTCGAGTCAGACTGTGTTTGGAATTCAGACAATTCAAAATGAGATTTATTGCAATAGTAGCGAGGACTATACGGTGATAAACCACGAGGATAACGAGGCTATCCATCAGAGGTGCTCTTCAAAATCCTCCGGAACAAGCTCGGTTGATACATTCACGCTCAAAGCTAGGATGGAAAATTTAGAAATAGCACTGACGATGCTTCGAGAAAACTTCCAACGGATGGAGCACGCGATGAATAAACAGATAGAAAAAGCCATAGATCTGATCATTGGGTCAAAAGCGCGGGAAATCCAATCAGAAAAAAATATAGAAGAAAAGACCAAAAGCAATATGAGAACAGAGAATAAAAAGTTGACAAAAGCAGTGAAGTTTTTGACGGAAAGTTCCCGGATTATGAGGACAGCCTTGTCGGAGCATACAAAAGTCATTGATCATCTTACATACGTTATGCACCAACCTGTGGAGGTATATGTATCATATGTTATAGTTCACAATTGACCATTATCTTTATCATTGGGCACTTGATACGATTTGTTCTGTTTAAATTCGTCCTTTTTTATAATGACTTTTTTTTTTGGTAGAGCGCCTCTGATGAGTCTTAAATAGACGAAACGCGCGTCAGGCGTAGCAAAATTTATTGTCTGGAACTTTGTTGTCATTTGAATTTTAGTCAAAATTGCCAATTTTTTTTCCTTTACATTTGATGGCATTTGGAATTCTTTTGTCCGCAAAAATTACACTACAGAGATGATATTGTTTTCCTCTTCTCCAATTGCTCAATATTTCCAAGTTTAATCGTTTTTAGTAGACGTTGCTTTAAAATTGATCAGATTTTCGTTAACAATATAAAGATCAATAGAACAGCAACAAAAGGTGTAAAACATTGAATGAGTCATCTGAATAATTGATTGAGAAACGGTATAAAATCCAATGTTTATAGAAATTTTAATTGATTTGCATTGGAGAAGACTTACCATACACGAGAGGCACACAGGAGCGTCAACCGTTCACTTGACTATAAGGGTATCTTTTTATCTGGCATAAGACCTAAAACCGGCCAAACTTCGACTTGCGACATTTGAAATGAAAAGTCAGGATGTCAAAAATCATGAATTGAAAAGGCATCATAGTCTTTTAACCTGAGAGAAAATTAGGCTGTAAAAATTATAGACAAGAAAAGATATGGGTATAAACCCATATCCAAAGATACTCGGTTAAACTTATGTTCATTTGTGTTTGATTTAAAAAGCAAAGAATTACCAGACAGAAATGGCCGGATTTCGTTAAACAGGATGTAGATGAGCGACAGATCTTAAATCAAATCCCACGGTATAAGACTCCATCCTGATGCTGTACACTAAATATCAAGTGGCTGGGATCAGTAGTTTCTGAGAAAACTGTTACGAAAATTTCTTTAGTCACCACAGGGGCGGATCCAGAAATTTTCGAAAAGGGGGGGGGGGTCCCACATACTGGGTTCTGTGGGCCAAAAGAGGGGGGGGGGGGTCCAGACCAATTTTGCTGAAAATCTACACAAAAATTTAAAAATTTCGGAGGAAAGGGGGGGGGGGTTCCGACCCCCGGAACCCCCCCCCCCTTCTGGATCCGACACTGCACCCGACATTTACCATTAATCACCGTACAAAATACCAAATATTAATGAACATTTTGAAGTCAGTGTTCCCTATAAAGGATTATCAGTTCCTGCTTTTTTATAAACATTATTATATCATTTGTTTGTTTGTTTTAAAGTAGTTATATGTACCGAATATTTTACCCGTGCGGGTCCTGGGAGGCGAATAGGCCCGCAACAACGCTAAGCTTGCCGGAAAAAGTGCACCGAGCAGCGCTCAAAACCCTGACATCAGGTCAGGCAGCTTTATCCACAAATCGACTAAGATGTGTGCCCTAGGTGGTTGAATGGGTGCAGCAATGTCATAATGAATGCCGTGGTCGTCAGGCTATAATACGGAAAACCTGACGCAAACTATTTTGGTGCACCCTGTTGGGAAAATTGTCACGTTCCTTGCACGTTAAAAAACCTTGTAACAGGTGTCCGTGAGAGCGTATATAGGACCCGTAGGATCCCCCTGTAGTAGGCAAAATTGCGAGTCCCTTCCCATCACTCCTTTTTTCTAGTGATACAAAACTCTCCTTGCCCATTGGCCTTTTGTCTCTACTTCCTCCACTTCATCATCATTTCATGTTTATTGTATCGCCCCTTACATGTTAATCTCCCGGATATGTATATAGAGAAAAGCAATAACTATAGCTAACCAAATTACGAATATATTTTGTGTCAAGACTAAGTACTACAAACGGTCGAATATAGTTTTAGGTGACATAATGACATTTTTTGATAGACGAGTTGTTTATGAAGCAAAGAAGTACCAATGGGTCGTTCGAAAATCGGAAAATTTATTATATAAAATGACACGACAAAATCACGATTCAGTAGACGTACTAAAAAGACAAGAAAAAAAGTAAACACCTTTAAGTCAGGGTACCAGTTCTTGCTTTAATATGTGTTTTTTAGTTTTTTAACATTCATTTATGTGCCGGATATAATGTCGCTTTAAATTCTTAACAACACACGGTCGGATATATAGTTTAATGGGATTTTGAATGAAGTTCAAGCATGTTAAAGATCGAGTTTTTGTTACTTTGGAGGCTTTCTCAAAAATAAATGTCACAAATTTATAAATATTATAAAACTTAACAGTTGCACTGAATATTATACCAAAAATTGTGTTTAAAATCTAAACACTTTTCAAATCAAGCATGTAAAATCTAAACATGTTTAGGTTTTAAACATGTTTCACTTTTTAATAATATCAATTTTAGAAATTTTCCTATACTATTTTCATTAATCTAAACATGTTTTGCCAAAACACATGTTTAGACCCTAAACATGACACCAATTTGTTACATTTAAAGTGTTTAGAAAAATGTTTAGGCCCTAAACACATTTTTTACAGTGTACAAGTAAAAAATTCCAAATTTTCGAATTAAAAAAATAGCATTGACCAATAACAAATTAAGCCGTCAGGGACAGACCAATTAACTTGAAAAGGGGGGGGGGCTTGATTTTTCGTTTTGGCAAGAAAAAAAAATATAATTATCGAAGGTGATGCAACTGAATATTGTTTCATTAAGAGACCGACCATTTAACTTGAAAAGGGGGGGGGGCTTGGTTCTTCCAAAAAAAAATATTCTGAAAATTATTTTTGATGAAACAAATATTTTGGCAGCTGAGGGTAAAAACAAATTTCTGAAGAAGGATTTCTGCTATAAAAAATAATGCTGATAATGAAAAAAGATATTCTGTTGCGACGCCTTTGAAAAATAAGTATTTTGTCTGCGCTCTGTGAAAAAAAATTCTGATAAAAAAAACAAGCCCCCTCTTAATTAAGTTAAATGGTCTGTCTCTAATAGCATTATTCTATATGGCAAAAATCCTTCTTCAGAATATTTTTACCTACCCTCTGCTTCAAAAATATTTTTTTCATCAAAAATAATTTAGGAAAAAAACCCACCTATTTTAATTCTGAATGTACATACTACATTCTAATAATCATCCAGAAAACTGAAATAAAATCGCCGCATTCACACAAGTGCAAATCAATCAACGATCAATGAAATCTTCAAAGTAGATGTTTTATAATTGTCTCGTATGTGCGCACACCAAATGTATTTATAGATCAATATCAATTGAGGAAGATATATACAAAGTTATTTATAGATCGATGAATATTAACTGTTTGTTTGTTTCTAACACATTTGTTTACGTCTTGAATCTCGTATGCTGCATGTATGTACACTCTTTGATTTGATTAGGTAATGAATTTAGTACATATCTATGCATTGATAAAAGTTATTATTATAAAAAATGACCACGGCTTTTGAGAATACACAAAAAGGCAAAAAGGGGGATGGGCAGTTGTAGAAATTTTGTCAAATAAGTGACAAGTTCATGTATAATACCTAAAATCTATATCAAATATAGATATTATAACTATTTTGTGAAAAAAAAATCTCTAGGTGAAAACAGCAAAGCATGGGATTTAATGGTGTATAACTGTTCATAAAATTCGAATGGAGAAAGTGTCGTCCAGCTAGGACAACTGAAATTGAAACTAACCATTCAATTATCATTATAATGGTATGGAACAACGCTATTTTGAAAAGTTTAAATTTAGACCAACAGTAGATGTAACTAGTGGATTAAAACGTTCAATATTTGAACATTCATCACGCACTATATCTTTTAGCGCACGCATAACCTTATCACAAACTCAAACCAAATCCAATAATACTCTATAAGAACTGTTAGTATGAACAGTTCCGAGTATTGAAAATATAAAAAAAAATATCCAGGCTCTGATCATGATTTTTCGAAGAATGAACTAGACAAAATAATAATCCGCCCACCCCTATAAAAATGAAACAATTGATCTCTTAAAACTCACACTCATTTTTGACAATTAATTTTCATACTCTTTGAAAAATGAATCTTTCCGCTATGGAGTCTATCTTAGAAAATTACTTTTTCGTAATTTAGATCATAACACAAAATAATATCGCTACTTTGTACATGTTTCTAACTATATATATCTTTATTCTCATATAGTCCAATACATTGGTACAGAGAAAAACATAACATAATAAAATTCTCTAAAACCAAACCAATTTGAAACAAAAGTAATGTAGAATCAAAAAGGATTATTTGACAAAAAAATTTGTACCAAAGTGGATGTAATCAAAACTGCTACTTATGCTTATTTCAAGAAGTAAGCTCCCATCATGATGTGCAGCATTTGAATCAAAATGTTTATAACACCAAATGAGTCTCTGCATATAATAATGGCATTTTTTCTCCTATTTTAGGTCAGTCATAATGTTTCCCAAAAGAGAGATAAAAGTCCTACAGAACGAGTTATCAACACTTGTAAAATAAGAAAACAAAAAGACATGGTGCAGATTGTTTATCCTAAGGCTCTGAACCCGTTGGAAGTTTCAGATTATTTGGCAGTTGAGAACACAATGCGGAATTCCCCTTTCAAACCCCCATGCAGCTCCTGTAAATTAAAAAACAACGAAACATTATTGAAAAATAACCAATCTCCAACTTGTTTGTATGTAAATTACAACAAAAACAACAACGCATTTTTAAAGTGCAATTGCCGAATGTGTGTTTTGGAACCGGCCGTTGATCCTGATGGGGATTACGTCACGTTGCTGCGAGATTATATCACAACCGGAAAATGTAACGCGGCGTATGAATATTATAACAAGACTTCGATGCCGGATCTGACAGCTTATACAAATGTAAATGAGCAAGAGGATTCTGCAGATATGTTCAATGAAAGAGAGGGAACGTTGGTCTAATTAAAAAAAAAGAAGATGACTTTCTGTAATCCATTGTTAAGTATTTAATGCACACCTTAGTGAAATAATTTTATGCAATTAATAGATAAAAATAGAAATTTAATTTATACCATTTATAATCTTTAATGATCTGGTTAAAGAATCAAACTTGAAATCTTTTCAGATTTTTACTACAATATGTGTATTCAAATACTAAAAAGAAGCAAAGAGGTATTATTTGACATTCGAATGTCAAAAGTCTGAAAGGACAAGGATAAATCAGACAACACAAACGAAAACAACACGAAGACACAGACACCATTATAACATCAAAAAACAACCTAACAGCAATCAGCAACCCGAACTCTATTCGTTACGAATGTAAACTCAGATTGTCCGGAAGGGTAAGCTTTTCCTGCTTTATACAAAGGCCCCGTCCCGCTGCTATCGATCAATTCGGCGTGTCAAGTCTGATAAAGTAACGGAGTACAATAGAAAACTATACATAACGCACACAGGATGCCATCCTTAAAAAAATCCAGGGTGAAGACAATGATCGAGGAACAACGAAACCCTGTACTGTCATTTTTTTTGTGTGTCTCGTGTGACGCTTTATCAAGGAGTCATGATATTTCCCAAAGGCTTAGGATTAACGACTCAGTTGTGATATGTACACCTAAGCTGGAGCGGACGGAATGTTGCTACATAAAAAAGGTAAGTTCACGATATAGTTAAAGGGTCAAGTTTGTCATAAAGCTCTGTTGAAAAGTCTTCTTTTAGTGGCTATTTGGAAACCGATCTAAATATGAAGCTATACATACACATCCTTTCTGGGTCTTCAAGGACTCATGAGGCAGTTGAGCATTTTACGCCACCCCTGTCTGTCATATGCTGCTGTTTCGGCCCTTTGCAACATGTTCCATCCATTCTAGTTTCTTACTTCTCCAGGTGTTCTTTGGTCTTTTCTATTACCTTCAGGCGTCCAGGTTAGTGCTATTTTGATGTTGCTGTTATTTTCTCTACGTAGAATGTGACCTATAAATCTCCATGATCTTAGCTTCATCTTCCACTTCGATGGTATGCACGTGGTCATGGTGCCAGTGTACTGATCGGTGTTTGAGGTCCTCTAAGGCCAATGTATTTTCAGTATGCTACGTAGGCATTTGCGGTTGAAGATGTTTAACCTCTCTTCATCTCTTTTTTTTGGTTCTCCATAGCTCTGCACAATTGAGCAGAATAGAAATTACATTGGCGTTAAATGTTCTTACATGTAATTTAATTTTGGTACTGTACTTTGTTGATTTCCATATATGGGTTAAGGCACAGTAGGCAGATTTTGCTCCAGTCTCCTTGTTATGTCTCTTTCAGTACCACCATACTTGTCAATGGTTGTTGCTAAGGGCCTAAATATGGGAAGATGTCTGTATCTTCCAACTCAATGTTGTTTATTCTGACTTTCTGCTGGCTTTTGCAGTTCATTCTCATAATCTTTGTTTTCTTGGCAATTATGTTAAGCCCAGTATACTTTGCAACATCATGTAACCTGTTTGTTTTCTGTTGTAAGTCTGTGAATCTGCTGGCTAACAGAGCAAGGTTATCAGCATGCACGGTAGTCAAGGTCGTAAAGTCTGGTGGTAAACATCCATTTGATGCCCCTTCTCTTGTTGTTGGTGTTCCTCATTATCCAATCAATGATGATGATGATGATGAATATTGATTCGTTTTGGTCTTAAAATAAGAACAATAAAAAATCTGGACCTGTTATATAAAAATTACGATCCACGGTTATTGTTTTAAGGAATAATTTCGAAAAAATCAATACCGATGCTCATAAAGCGTTGCTTCAGGCTGTGCATGGTGACCAGCGGATGGGCTTAAATTTAAATGTGCTATTTTTAGATTTTTAAGTTTGAACAATTTTAGCGGAAAAAAGAGCCGAAGTCGGATAGGTTTATTTGGTCCTAAAAGAAAGGGCTGCTTTCATCTAATACATGCTACGTGTCTCCTGAACCGAAAGCTCGATTACTGGCAACGTTCAAAAAAAGGACAAAACCCCGATTTTTGCGTTTTTTTGTCACGTATTTTTTGACAAGTGTTAAGAGTTGCTAGGGGCAACCGGCGGTTGCAAAAAGTGGACGAACCATACAGGATGACACCGTATGATTTAGATTTTATACCGGAGTACTCTCAATCTCTGAATATCAAAGCAAATATTTTGATTTTCACAATGAATTTGCTTTCAAAACATACAAACATACTATTGTCCATCAATGCATAAAGTGTCCCACGGGAGAGTATTTCCTTAGTACATGTAAAATATACTATAATTATGAGTATCTTGATTGATTAATTTACCATATTTAAAGTATTGAAATTGAAACCTCATCCTTAATTTACTTTTTCTACTTATTTACATTTTCTCTCAATAAGGAGTCTTTTATGGAGCGGCGGTATCCTCAGGAAGCTTTCACAATGTTCCTGTTCATTCAAAAGATACACGGGGATGTACATGTAGTTCTTATTACATGTATTATAAATCCCTTCAATGCTCGAATTTTCGCAAGGGTTTTAAAGGGATACCGTTGAACTTAATAGAGCAGTCGTCTGAAATTGAAAAAAAAATGGATTAGGATCGTCTGGTGTAACCTTTGTGTTGTCATTGTTATTGTCATTTCTTGAATGGGGCAAATTCGTTATTATGTAGATTGATACCATGAGAAAAGCATTGGCAACTGTGGCGCAGCCGAGCTTGACAATATCTTTTCAAAAGGTATCAATCTAACCATCACTTGGCGTCTGTCGTCCATCTGTCGGTCGTTTGTCGGTCGTAAATTTTTTTAAACGTTAATTTCTTTGACATCATAAGTGGAAATGCAACCAAAATTGATATATTTGATTATTGGCATGTGTGGTTAATAACTAATGTTGGGATTTTTGATTGGCCGTAAAACGTGAAAGCTGTTGCTAAAAGTAGAAAATAGGGGTAAATTGTAGTTTTTTGCATTTAACTCAAAAATTATTACAGATATCAAATTCTTACCTGCTTATACATTGTAATTGTTATCAAACAACTCATGCATATGAAGCTATAATTGCCCCTTTCTCGATTTGTTTTTCAAAGTTTACACTTACTATATATACAATATCTTGAATTATATAATAAAAATTTTGAGACATTAAAACTGCATATTGTTTAGGACATCAAAATCTAGAAATGTGTGACAGGGTCAAAGTTGTAGGACCATTCTTTTTTTGGAGTTGTTCCCTTAGAATGTCAAAATAGACAATTGCCACAGCTGCCTTTAGATGTAAAAAAAAAATGCATTATAGTTAAAATAAATCAGGCAGTTTGGTCCGGTGAGCGATTCAGGCTCCTAAGAGCCTTTTGTTTCCGCAAAACTTCTATCGCGCGGGCATTTGTAAAGATTTGGTCCACAACTAAACTGTGTCTGCGTAGAACTAAAATTTTACTGTCGCAAATTTAATTTGCCTGCTTAAGACGCAAATTAGAGTTAGATACCAGTCTTGTATAACATTCTTGTAGCGCGTATGGCACGCCATATTTATATTTATTCCTCTTTAAAGATATCTCATAAAATTTATAAGATATCTCCTATACTTTATAAGATATCTTATTAAATATATAAGATATCTCATATAAATGGTAGTTTATAAGATATCTTATAAAACATATGAGATATCTTATAAAACATATAAGATATCTTATAAAACAAATAAGATATCTTATAAAACATATAAGATATCTCATAAAGTTTATAAGATATCTTATAAAGATTATTAGATATCTCATATAAAATAATTTATAAGATATCTTATAAAACTTATAAGATATCTTATAAAACTAATAAGATATCTTATAAAGTTTATAAGATATCTCATAAAGTTTATTAGATATCTTATATATTTTATGAGATATCTTATAAGTTATTTTTTATAAGATATCTCATAAAGTTTACGAGATATCTTATAAACTTTATAAGATATCTTATAACTTTTATTAGATATCTTATAAATTATTTTATATAAGATATCTCATAATCTTTATAAGATATCTAATAAACTTTATGAGATATCTTATATGTTTTATAAGATATCTTATATGTTTTATGAGATATCTTATATGTTTTATAAGATATCTCATATGTTTTATAAGATATCTTATAAACTCCCATTTATATGAGATATCTTATATATTTAATAAGATATCTTATAAAGTATATGAGATATCTTATAAACTTTATAAGATATCTTATATTTTTATAAGGCCTCTTTAAAGATATCTCATAAAATTTATAAGATATCTCATATACTTTATAAGATATCTCATAAACTTTATAAGATATCTGATAAACTTTATAAGATATCTTATAAACGTTATAAGATATCTTATAAAAAATAATTTATAAGATATCTCATATACTTTATAAGATATCATATAAACATTATGAGATATCTTATAAACTTTATCAGATATCTTATAAACATTGCGTTTGGTAGATATCTCATTTTCTTTTAAAGATATCTTATATAGTAAATAAGATATCTTATAAAATTTATAAGATATCTCATAAAGTTTATAAGATATCTTATAAAGTATATGAGATATCTTATAAATTATTTTTTATAAGATATCTCATAAAGTTTATAAGATATCTTATAAAGTTTATAAGATATCTTATAAACTTTATGAGATATCTTATAAAGTATATGAGATATCTTATAAAGTTTATGAGATATCTATAAAGAGAAATAAATGTAAAAACGGCTTGCCATAAGCGCGGGTGTAAAACAATGGAGACTATCAAAATATGTTGTCTTTTCTCTGTGTCATTTTAAGCCCCAGTCACACTGTCACGTTTCGGCTCCCCGTTTTACTACGTTTCTAAAACGTAGTGAAACGGCTATAAACCTAACGAAACGTACCGACACGTAGTTGAAACCGGGTAAATACGTAGAGATACCTGGACGCAAACGTGGGGTGCCCCGTTTGTATCGTTTGCACGACACAAACGTGGCGAAACCCGGCTAAAAAAATAGACGTCGCAGATACGTAGTAGAACGTGGTAAAACGTCGTTAAAACGTGTTAAAACCTAGTGAAAGCGTAACGAAAACCTAGTAAAACGTAGCGAAATGCCCACCACAAGGTTTAAGTACGTTTTCCTAGGTATTTACTACGTTTCACGAGGTTTTATGAGGTTTTTGTACGTTTTCTTACGTTTAATGCTACGTTTCGCTAGGTTTTTTCACGTTTTATCACGTTTTAGTAGGTATAATCACGTTTTATTACGCTTACTCTTTCATTTGCCTATTTTTGCACCCTTGTTTTGTAAAAAAATCTTCATTTAGATCACATTAAAAGAAAAAGTACTATGAAATTGGTAAACTACCGCATGTTGCATTGCTGAATAAGCATACGTGTATTCTGCAAGATAAGGCTCTTGTTGTTTCAGTACAACCAGAACCGGTACCAGAGGATAAGAAAAACGCGTTTAATTTGGGTGAGATATTGGAAAAGTAGGAGATCCCAGTTCTGCATGTACGAACAATTTTAAAGGAACTGGGACGTGAGGATATATTGTTTTCTTCAGAAACTGTTTGCGAGTTGACCCAGCTATGTTCCAGGAGAATGTAGTTAGAATGCCGTCAGGGTTAAGAAGAAAGACACATGGTTCAGAGAGGCACTACCAGTTGGCCTTTCTCTATTGCACTTGTACGCATCGCAGCGATTTGTCAAGTTTTCTGTAACCAATTATTTTTCAAATTAAATGACTGGGATAAAATTACAAGGTGATTCTTTTATATTATTTAAAGGGAATGAGGAAAAGACTGAAATAGTACTTTGCGTGAAAGTCTTATAGCTGTTTAATATAAACAATTGGTAACAAATATTTTGTAAGCTAACGCGTAATAGGGATATCCCGCTTCTGTTCAAAACTTTAGTATTCGGTTAACAGAAAGCAGATGACCTAGGAGTAAAAAATAGATATACATCCTTTTATACCATATGATAAGATTGAAGGCGAAATATAAAACCTCTACGACCTATATTTAGACAACTGTGATGGGAATTTTGCATCCATGTTCAACATGTGTAAAACCAGTTTAGCTAGGAACCTAAATTATTAGGCACCATTTGGTACTACTGTAACAGTAAATGCAAAATATCATATCTATTATATTTTAAAAGCAGTTGGAAAACTGAGACAAAATTGTATTTCACAGACAGACGAACGGACAGACAATGGTTATGTACTATACCATCATTGATCATTAGTCTTTGGAGTGAAGATATAATATAAATGTACTAAAATTACAAATACCAAAACTCGGGTATAAACGGTTAATTGGATATGCTATATATCGATATTCCAAGGAGTAGCATCTGATCAGTAGCATTCAAATATGAATGAAATCACAACTTACTTTTCTCCTCAAAGCAATCACTACCTCTTTCTGGTGAATATATATATATTTTTTATAATTCTTCACAGCGTAGTGGCACGTGGTGAAACGTAGTAAAACGTAGTACATGCCTAGCAAAACCGCATCAATACCTACTTAAACGTATCATATACATTGTAAAACGTGACAAAGCCTAGTAATACCTGACGAAACGTACCACACACGAAGAAAAAAGTAGTAAAACCTAATGAAACGGCTGATGTTAAACCTTGCCATACCTAGTAAAACGTAGTAACACGTGAGGAAACCTTGTAAAACGTAGCATATACCTAGTTAAACGTGAAGACCGAAAACTTTGACAATAAATTACATTAAAACGTGACGTTTTAAAACGTAGTAAAACGGGGAAGCCAATACGTGACAGTGTGACTGGGGCTTTAAGCATTAATTTTGAAGGATTTGTTATAACTTTTGACAATAATTGACGCCAAACTGTGACGCCATTAACTATTTTAAATGTGAAAATTGTATTTTCCAACAAAAAATATTCATGAACAGGGGCGGATCCAGAATTTTCGAAAGGGGGGGTTCCACATACTGGGATCTGTGGGCCAAAAGGGGGGGGGGGGGGTCCAGACCAATTTTGCTGAAAATCTACACAAAAATTAAAAAATTTCGACCCCCCCCCTCTGGATCCGCCACTGATGAAGAGAAAAAAAATTATTTTTGTTTAAACTTCTATGTTGGACTTAGGTTCGTGTTTTTTTTTAGCTCTGGTCACACCTGTTGTTCTGTAAAGATGCATGTAATCATTTGAATTTGAATCATTTAAAATAATAGTTTTACATAACCAGATTTTATATTTGCCTGGCCTGATATTCATATTCCACTTGCCACAAGCTGGAGAATAAAGATAATTGAAGCTATGTTCCAGTCCACCGGGTGTCCCAGTGGCTGTGCCGTTTTGTTTAGAACCCAAGTCTACGCCCCCCTTACTCGGCTAACTGAGAACTCGATCTGTGGTTTAATTTTACATGGAGGCTAAATGGAAAATTGGTCTTTGCCGAGTCGGCTATAGGTCTGTTGAGAATGAAATAGCAGGTCACGAAATATTGTTTGGCAAAATGACAATTACAGTGTAGTTGCGAAAACACAAAATTTGTCAAGCAAAATGAAATTTATTTAAGCTCATTTTTAACATGTACCCGAGCCTGTTTACCAGTTTTCGATAAAACGAAAGGGCGCAACAGCAGTATACTTAAATTTGGAAACTATGAATTGAAGTTTTAACAACAAAAATACAATGTTTTCACATCTTTTCAATTGAAAAAAAGATTGAGAAGGTTTTCTTTATAGTTTAATATTAATGAATTAACAAAAAAAAGTGTTTTTAAGTTATTATGTTATGAAAAAAAAAAATACCTAAAAAGTGGCGGCTAAAGTCTGTAGCGAGTCGGTCAATTAAATTAAAGTCTGTTGCGAGTTAATTAGCTGAAGAAGAATTGTTTATCCTAAATTTTGTGATAGCCGACTCACCAACTGCCCGTTTTTAAGACAAAAACATAATTAATGCGTATAATAATATATCAAATATACATGATAAACAATTAAAGTAAATTGCATTTCTGGTAAGACATTTTACTAAATTCTAGAGAAATGCAGTTTCATTAACATTTTTGAATGTAGAATTACCGCAATGAGTACCGTGCCTATCATTTTGTAGCCTACAAACTTAAGCTAGATAAAAAGCAGCATATCGGGATACGTTCAGAATTAAAAATTGTTCATGCCCAACATAAATAGATGTTTAATTAAAGAAAGTAAAAGAAGAAATATTTAATAAAATATGCTGACCTTGCTATGTTTTCTCAATAGTACTTGATCAACAGACTTTAGCCGGCTCAGGAACAGACCTATTTCCCATATATCCTCCATGTAAAATTAAAACAACAGACCGAGTTCTCAGTTAACCGAATAAAGGCGATGGTCTAGCTTCAGCATGATTTTATAAAACTGCATTGAGCTGTCTGAAAAGGATCATAAACTTGAGACACACCCATTCCCAGATGCTTAGTTCATCTGAAATGTTAATGTACGTTTTTCGTTTGATGTCTACCATATTATGTTTTATCACTTGAGCGTTAGTAAGAGCTTTGAACTTTGAACGGAAATTTAACTCTGAATGCTCTTCAACTCTTTTGCAAGAAATTGGGTTTTTTTGTTTGCTAAAGAACGCGGTTATGTATGATATGTTGAAAGTATCTCGCTTATCTAATAAAAAATATACACACGAACTCTCGAGGCTTCACCGGCAATCCTACTATAGAAGGACTTGTGACTTTTAGATATTTTCATTTCAGATGGATGTTTTACCGACATCTGTGTTATCTGTTCAATTCAGTACTATGTCATGTCGAGTCGGAACACAGCTCATCTCTGATTTTAACGACAACCCATCACGTGTATCCGCCCTTTCTTGGCCTGATACAATAGATATCAATATGATTCCTTCAGTGTTTCTGGGTGTTGACGATGTAATTGTGGCATTTGGTAATGAAGCAAAAACCCAATGGCTAGATCAGCATGAAGGCAGATATTTTGAAAACGTTATAAAGAGCGTGTATTCTTTGGAGGTATTTTAATGTCAATTATAATGTTCTCACTTAAGTGACAAAGACGTGTTATGTGTTATTTAATCTTGAGATGACTGCTGCAGTGAATCATTTTATTTAGTTCAACATAATTTAGTCATGTTGGTATGACGGTCACTCAAATTTTTGATCGAGGATTTTGTACAGAAGAGTAAGTGGTATAAGAGATTGATTTGCTTATCGATTCTTAAGCTTAAAAATGGTATATATAACACTCTTAGTATCAAAAAGACAAACAGGCCACTTATTTGTCAAGTACCGAGTGACCACTAAACACTGCCAACTCCAACAACTTAGAAATGGCATCTACTCCACACGAGCGTCCAAACAATTTTCGACATGTATCAAGGAAAGAAAATGTTAAATTGTTACTATATTGTCAAGCCCCTTATGACCACTGACCAACACAAAGTATACCAAAGAAAAGACGAGCCTTATAAAACCAAAATGAACAAACTTGTACAAAATCGTTCAGGAAACTACAAAGTTTCAAGCCTCCTTTTTTCCGTACGGCAACTTTACAAAATTAAATAACCGGATGTTGCGTCATTCTAAGATTGCAAAACCGAAGGCAAGGTGATGCAATGGATATAAGATTCCAAAATGGACAAGAAACGTACACGACGTCACGCACATGCACAGAAATGTGATCGGCCTGGGAAATGATAAGCCAACAATTCTCTAGTACTACTAGATAAAGGTTATGACAACATTACTGAACTTAGAGGATCAATCTCAGGTGTCCATTAGAAAAGGCAAAACAAGTAAAACATACCATAATAATTGAAAACCGCAATGGTCCTGACTTGGTACAGGCATTTCAAATGAAATGATGGGTTAAACCAGGTTTAACCTCCCTCTTCCATTGCGATCTTTTGGCCTGGCAGTTACAGAAAACAAAACAAGGTTCTCAAGACATAATAGGGATGAGTAAACCAAATATAGCAGGCGCAAATTGTGTCGGCGTGCGCCTGGTGCGCACCCCTCTTAGATTTTAAAGTTTTTTTTGTCAAATATGATTTCGATTTTCCTGAAAATTATCCCTATATTTTTCTAGTATAAAAACCGACTGAAAACTGACACTTTGTCCTTTTTTATATTTAGAGGTTTAATGAAAAGAGTGAAATACATGATTGCCGAGGATTCCATTACAATGCAAAGAAGATCCTTATCAAGTTGATTGGCTACATTCGAGAATTTGCGATGAGTAAAATCAAGAGTAGAGATGGTGTTTTATTATTAGAAGATGAAGAGATCAAATGGGTGTTTGCCCTAACTTCAGTAAGAGCTGATCAGTCCGTAAGATTCTTCAAAGATGCTTGGTATCAGGTAATTTGATTTAAATAACTATGTGCTTTTTTTGTATTAACGTGCAAATTTCGGAATAAAAAATATGTAAAGGTCTTTTCTGTAATAACAACTGACACCTTCGACCCAATTGAGACTTTTTTACAGCTAAATGAGCAGAAAGTTTAAACATTGAACACCTTTTCCCCATCTAGTTTTCTTTGTATGGAAAAAAAACCTCTTTATAGGGAAATACATGTAACACCTATAAAGGCATATGTCAACAGGCTCAATGATTTGACGGTTTAAGCAAGCAAAAGCTAGCTTTTCTATTCCTGCAATAATTTTCCTTATATAGGGCAAAAACATAGGGGAAAATCGTATTTTTTAATTTTAAAAAGGCCATAAAACTTTTATGGGGGCATCTGACAACTTCATCCCAATGGATGTAGGGCATTTGATTCTGAAGATTTGAACTTAAGATCATTGGATTTTTATGGCCCGACCACGTATGTGGATCGGACATATAGTTTTACCCTTGTCTGTCCGTCCGTCCGTACGTCCGTACGTCCGTCCGTAACACTTTGGTTAAGTTCTTGGTTAAGGTCCATTACTCGGATACTAGATGTTGGGGGTCAATGATATTTCACCACCAGATGGGTCTTGGGTAGGGCTACACCACCCACTAGAAATTAGGTCACTGTGACCTATATTTTATGCATGAACGACTTCGGTTAAGTTCTTGGTTAAGGTCCATAACTTGGATACTAGATGTTGGGGGTCAATGATATTTCATTACTAGATGTGTCTTAGGTAAGGTGGCACCACCCACTAGAAATTAGGTCACTGTGACCTATATTTTATGCATGAATGACTTTGGTTAAGTTCTTGGTTAAGGTCCATTACTCGGATACTAGATGTTGGGGGTCAATGATATTTCACCAGTAGATAGGTCTTGGGTAGGGCTACACCACCCACTAAAAATTAGGTCACTGTGACCTATATTTTATGCATGAACGACTTCGGTTAAGTTCTTGGTTAAGGTCCATATCTTGAATACTACATGTTAGGGGTCAATAATATTTCACTACTCGATGAGTCTTGGTAACATGGCACCAACCACCAGGTCACAGCGACCTATATTTTACACATGAACACTTTTGATCAATTTCTTGGTAAAGGTCCATATCCCAGGTAATACATTGAGGGTCAATGATATTTCGAGAACGGGAGGGCCATCCTGTGGCTCATAGACACATTATCTAGTTCTTTCTGTTAAAATAAATTTGCTGAGATATAAGCCAATTTATAAGTGATTTTACCATAAGTTCTATGCTTAGTAATGCGGCCTTTTTTTTTTATCGTTTTTTTAACACTAAGATCGTCTGTTGTCAATATGTCATTTATCATTCCTCCAAAGTTTCAGTCAAATTGATTCTGTGGTTTCAGGGGAGAAGATTTTTGAAATTGTTAAGGGACGACAACGGAGGACAAGGGGCGCATAGTGACACAACGACACATATTTATAGATAAATGTTTTCCTCTTGGATTTTATCTTAACTTAATAACCTGTTATAATTTGATGTCTGACCTTAATTTTGAATTTTGTTATACCCCCCACTTCAAAAGTGGGGGGTATATAGTGATAGGGGTGTCCGTCCGTCCGTCCGTCCTTCCTTCCGTTACACTTCAGGGTACCCATCTCTAATCCGCAACTCCTCCTAAACCCCTTGATGGATTTTCATGAAACTTACACACAATCTTTGTGACATAATGTAGATATGCACCTACTATTTTAAAATTTGATCAGAATGATTTTTGGGGTTTCCCATAGCAAAACATGGACTTAGCCATTCGACTACATGGGGGTACCCATCTCTTATCCGCAACTCCTCCTAAACCCATTGATGGATTGTCATAAAACTTACACACAATCTTTGTGACATAATGTAGATGTGCACCTACTATTTTAAAATTTGATCAGAATGATTTTTGGGGTTTCCCATAGCAAAACATGGACTTAGCCATTCGACTACATGGGTGTACCCATCTCTTATCCGCAACTCCTCCTAAACCCCTTGATGGATTTTCATGAAACTTACACACAATCTTAATGACATAATGTAGATGTGCACCTATTATTTTAAAATTTGATCAGAACGATTTTTGGGGTTTCCCATAGCAAAACATGGACTTAGCCATTCGACTACATGGGGGTACCCATCTCTTATCCACAACTAATCCTAAACCCCTTGATGGATTGTCTTGAAATTTTTACACAATCTTTGTAACATAATATAGATGTGCACCTACTATTTGAAAGTTTGATCAGAATGATTTTGGGGATTCCCATAGCAATACATGGACTCAGCAATTCGACTACATGGGGGTGCCCATCTCTTATTTGCAAATCCTCCTAAACCCTTTGATGGATTTTTATGAAACTTACAAACAATCTTTGTGACATGATGTAGATGTGCATCTCCTATTCTAAAATTTTATCTGATTAATTTTTTTGGGGGTGGGGGGTATTTATTTGTGAGCTGCGGCTCACAGTTTTTCTAGTTAATATCTGTTTTACCTTTAAACCCTTATGCTTACATGCATATTTAGGTTAATTTTGTTAAAATTATTATCATACATTAACGTGAAATTCCTGAATTTCAAGAAAATCCGTATTACACATATTTACTTTAACATATATAAATAAAGATGCACCCAGAGGAGTATGCAACTCTGTGAGGCTAATCTCTTGCGTGTCTTTTTCTCAGGCTTATCCTTCAGAGGATATAGTGACCACTTTAACGTATGCCGATGCAGCCTTGACATATCATGCCTACCTACGTTTAGACGGATTCAACATTAATGAACTTCCAAATGGAAGCCGAATTATGTTAATAGGTTTTGAAGGTAGGTTAATTCCTGTATTTTAAGGATTTGCAATGTTAGTAATCTTTTTTTTGTATTGCATCTTTAACGTATTTTTTTATATTGAGGAGATTAAGAGGCCATGTCAGTAACCATTGAGATTCAAATGGAAAGTCAAAAAATCAAAAATTTGAATTAACCACCTGAATACATTCAAATAAGTACTACAAACACATT
Source organism: Arcuatula senhousia (assembly GCA_963971305.1). Classification (NCBI taxonomy): domain Eukaryota; kingdom Metazoa; phylum Mollusca; class Bivalvia; order Mytilida; family Mytilidae; genus Arcuatula; species Arcuatula senhousia. The sequence continues at coordinate 7,640,033 of OZ020311.1, read as the reverse complement.
TTAAGTCAAATAAACACATTCATTCAAAATTATGAGTTATTATGGCAACGAGAAACAAAGAATGACTAAAAACCAATTGAAAAGTGGTAAAATATCTTAATTTTTGAACATTTCGTTTCCTAATAACTTTAAATTGGTACATGTGAGCAGCTTTTTTTATGCTGGGGTGTTCAAAGGAACAAAAAAAAAACATACTAATAAGTTTTTTTTTGTTTTTTTTTAAATCATGCATGGTTGCTATGGTAACGAAAAGAACCTAAGGTTTTTGCTGGACCTAAAACTGTAAAAAATGTAAGCTTTTTAAAAGTTTATTACTGGAAAAGGCAACACAGCTTGATATTTTTCTATACACTGAAATAAAGACATTGTCTTGTAGTATCAATTTATGAAAAAACATTGGGTAGTTAGGTGTTTTTTATTTTTTTTTATTAGGTTAAAAGTATTGATTTTTTTTGGGTCTTATTGCTAAAATCACGACTGTCAAAGACTTTAATGACCTGGAATATCTAAAAATGGTTAGCTTTATATACATTAAAACAAAACAAGAATACCAAACAGACATTATTATTGCTAAAATACAATGATTCATAAAAAATATAATAAGCAAAAACCTCCATAGCAACCATTTTTTTCCTTAGAAACCATTTTTATGACACACGTTTTTATCACAAATATCGCTTATGTGCAATAGTAGCATAATTAATCAAAGAAAGATGTTTTAGGGAATCAGAAATCATTGTTAAACACTTTGTTTCACTATCTGTGGTAACATGTGCATGGTGTAGTAAGTGGATGTTGTATATTTAAGATGCAGTATCAATGTATCGCCATGGAAATGAACAGGAGACATTTTAACAAAATTCCTATTTGTTCATAACAATATTTTCTTTTGAACAAATTTATATATTTTCAATGTGCATACATGCATATCCTTATACTCTCTTTTGTTCAACATGTTTGTTTATAATTTTATATGACCTTGACCTTTAACTGTAAAGGCAAACAATAGTTGTTCAATTGAAAACACAATGTAAAGGTCAAAAGAAGAGGATGCTACTGTAACAGTCTATCTCTGATGCAAAAATACATATCACATTTGGTCAACCTAGGACTTATAGTTCCTGAGATGTGAAGGTGCTCATTCTTTTGCAATGCAGTGAGAATGACTAAAGTCACTCAACAGGAAAATCAAGTTCAAGGTCAAAAGATGGAACATCATGGGCATATGAATACCACATTTCATCAACCTATATGCAAATACATGTATGTATATCATTATAAGACTATCTGTTCTTGAGATTTACAATGTAGAGCAGCTTATAAGATTTTTAAAAGTACCGAAAAAAACAAAAAGTATTCAAACGGGATAAAACATGCGCAATATTGAATGTACCAATTTTGACAGACATAAATCATGTTGGAAACACTGAATTCCTATTTCTGTCAAACTTTTACAATGCGATGGAATTAAAATTAGTAAGATTTGTAAGATATTATGTGATCAATACGATATAAATATGTTTTGTAGAACCCACCACTTATTGAAATACCTGTACCAAGACAGGACCATTGCGGTCTTCAATTTCTCTGGCATATATTTGCCTTGTTTTGTCTTTTATTCTTGGATTTATGAGATTGATTTATTTTGGTTGTTACCTTGATCTCGATGAAGCACCAATATGGAGGCTCTTTTAAGCATTCTGTATACTTAGCCTTTTTAGCTAATTTTTGCTAATTTTTCGTCGCTGTACTCATATTTTGATTTAAAAGTTTGTAAAACGTAGTTGACCGTAGATTTTCTTTGATTGCCTAAGTCCTTAGATTCTTTTCTGACTGTAGGTCCACAGGGAGGTCCTCTGCTATCAGTTCTCTGTTAATTCGGTTTTACGTTGATCTCGTCTGGTCGTGTTGATACTCCACTGGTTATTGTTTTTTCTATCTTGGGTTTGCCAGCTTTGATCAAGAGTGAATAGTTGGTGTGTTAACGACAGATGATGGCAAGTCGTTCCATATCTCGATTGATGTTATTGTAAATAAGTACTTTATGGTATCTAGTCTTGATCGGTTTTTCAAAATAGTTTCTTATTTTGCCCTCTTGTGGATTGGAATAAAGTTACCGACTTCATCGTCACAATTCCAAAAGATATTTTAGTACATTTCTATCATATCGTTCTTGAACTTCAATAGGCAAGTGTTGGTAGCTTAAATTTCTTCCAGACCTGTCAGACTTCCTGTTTTTGACTAGGTCGAGATGAAAATTTCCGTAAAGCTTTTCTCAGAAACAGCACATGAGAATGATTTGAAACTTGGTAGGTTCAGTATGACAAGCTGTACGTCGTAAGCAACTGTTCAGATTATTTGGACCTCTACTTCCTTTTTGGGACCAGCGGGGGCAACCGTGTCCCATGGACACATTCCTTCTTTATTTTTTGTCTCGGCTGCAACTTTAGTCGCTGAAGGCGAGACATAGGTATTACTTTCTGGTGGCGGCGGCGACGGCGGCGGCGTAAACTTTTTTGTAAGACTTTTGTGGAAAATAAATTACAAGAAAAGTATAATAGCTAGGCATATGATATTTGGTATACAGACAGTTGGGGTTATGGTCTACGCAACTGGCACCATGTTGTTTGACCTTGACCCCAATTACAAGGTTCAGCTACTCTGTGAACTTAGATGTTTTTTCGAGCCAAAAAATCCCTTTGTAAGACTTTTGTGGAAAATAAATTAAGTAAAAAGTATAATAGCTACGCGTCTGATATTTGGTATACAGACAGTTCAGGTTATGGTCTACACAACTGGCACCATATTGTTTGACCCTGATCCCCATATCATGGTTCAGCGACTCTGTGAACTTAGATCTTTTTTCGAGCCAAAAAACCCCTTTGTAAGACTTTTGTGGAAAATGAATTACAAGAAAAGTATAATAGCTAGGCATCCGATATTTGGTATACAGACAGTTGGGGTTATGGTCTACGCAACTGGCACCATGCCGTTTGACCCTGACCCCAATTTCAAGGTTCAGCCACTCTGTGAACTTAGATGTATTTTCGAGCCAAAAATTCCCTTTGTAAGACTTTTGTGGAAAATGAATTAAGTGAAAAGTATAATAGCTAGGCATCTGATATCTGGTATGCAGACACTTGGCGTTATTGTTTATGCAACTGACACCATACATGTCCTGTGACATTGACACAATTTTCATGGTTCAATGGCTCTGTGGACTTAGATGATTTTTGGGACAATTAAACTTTTGTGGAAAATAAATTTAGTTAAAATCATATTAGTTAGGCATCTGATATTTGGTATACAGACATTTGGGGTTTTGGTCTACACAACTGACACCATGTTGTGTGACCCTGACTCCATTTTCACGGATCAATGACTTTGTGAATGTAGATGATTTTTGGATGGAAAATGAGTTAAGTGAAAAGTATGATATTATAGCTAGGCATCTGATATTTGGGGATTTTGGTATACACAACTGATATCACTATGTAATGTGACCTTGACCCCATTTTTATGGTTGAATGACTTAGTGTTCATTGTTTCTCAATAACTATGGTATCTAGAACACACTTCAGACATTTTTGTGATGGGTAAATGAAATTCTGTCATCTGTCACATGACCGTGACCTCAACTTTTTTGAAGGCCAAGCTAGACCTTCAATGAGTTCTGTAATAGTTCCGACAGGCGACATACTTTAGTGTCAACTCTTGTTTGTTAAATTTACCATGTAGATGTATTTCTTTTTTTATTTCTAGATGAGCTTGACAGTTTCAATGTCTACGAAAAAAGAGGTAGCATGGACTTTAAACAAGTAACACATTATCTCAGTGGAGGAAGTACACGAAATTTACTGAAACAACTCTTTGATGAATTTTTTATTGAAGTATTTGGTTCATGGGTATGGCAAGTGTGTAAGCAAGTTGATGAAGACATAGAATTGGAACTGGAAAGGACGATAAAGCTATTTGTAGAATATAGTGATGATTTGAAACGAAAAGTAACATTAAGGATTACCCCTGCTCTACCTGAAGTTTGTCTTGAGCATACAAATATGACAGTTGAGAGGACAATAGAATTGTCTGCGTATAGCTCACAAATGGTTTTACGTGCTGGAGATAAGATCCGTATAGATCCAGAAATATTTACTGCCTTGCTCCAAAAAGCCCTTGTTACAACTATTCGAAACATGAAATATTTGTTGGATCAAAATGACAAATATGTTGAAATGGTGATTCTTTCGGGGAACATGGACAGCTGTAAAATGCTTCGAAAGGAGATAGAGACACAGTTTCCACATATTAAAGTTTGTTCGAGCAAGAGCACAGGGGTTGAAGTTTTAAGCGGTGCGGCTATGTATGGACATAAACCGATCGTTGTCTCTACAATATTTTCAGGAGCTCAGGTTCTTATTCCTCGCCGTGTTACAAACCTTCAACACTTTTTATCTAAAGACAAAGAGTAATATACATTTTGTACATGTAATAGTATACATCCGTATAGATCATAGGATGTATTAGAATTGTCCAAATCTTTGATAATTATTAAGGACACATTTTTTATATTTATTTCCTAAAGTAATAAGAAATGTTACTGTGGAATGCATAGACACATTATCAAGTATTCAAAAATATTGTAACTGTTGTTTTATCTCATAAAATTTCAAATTCGAAATTTAACGGTCTTGCGTGTATTTGTATTAACAATAAAGGGAACTAGTTAATGGTCTTCGTCCGTTCGTGCATCCGTCCGTCACACTTTTGTGGACACTATCCCTCTAAAACTGTTTAACCGATTTGGTGTCTGGATATTTGTAACCATAATTATCATAAATAATTTAAGAAAGGATATGAAGTAAATGAACACTAGACCACAACACATATGTTAACTCCAACTGTAATTAATTTCTATGAGCTGTACGGCCATTTCGGAAAATTATTCCTCACCAGTAGCACTAGAACCCAAACCAAGGAAATCCACAATTCAAAAGATGTTCCAAATGCATAAAGCCAAACGAAATCCAAATATGTATAGCTAAGGGCAATTTTGTTGAGAATAAATCAAAGCTTAAAATTATCCGTCTAAATTTCAAAATTGTCTAAACCCTAAGGTTCTTCCTACCCCAGACATAGGTTGAATATCTTAGTAAGAATTTGGTTCCCCAGTTTGGTATTTTTGGTTATACTGTTCTATGCTCCTCATATTCATACAGTGTTTGGCATTTTCAATATTTTTGGTAGAGCGCCACTGATGAGTCTTGAATAGACGAAACGCGCGTCAGGCGTAGCAAAATTTATTGTCTGGAACTTTGATGTCATTTGTATTTTGATTTCACAAGTACTATAGGGGCTACAGGGGCACTTCGTGAACGGAACTCCTTTGAGACTTGGATTTTACCAATTAATACTGTGTGTGTGTTGGTGTTCATCGCCCTTTATCGACGCACCTGGGCTATGTAGGGCGGCCAGTTTTAATGGTGGAGGAAACCGGAGTACCTGGGGGAAACCGCCGACCTTGGGCAGGTAACTGACAAACCTAATCACATAGAGTTTGGGAAGTCTCTTTTTGTTATATACAAACGGGAATCAAACACCAGCTGAGGTGATCGGCGAGTGATCAATGGTGTGGTATCTAAACCAGAGCCTTAGACCACTTGGCCACCCAGGCCCCAATAATAAAAACTTGATAATAATAGAAGTGCTTGTCACCAGATGTAGGAAATAATAAGATGTGGAATAAGTGTACGCGACACAACCCACAATTAAACGGTAGTTGGTCCAATATAACGAGGCCATTATGATTCGACACATGCGTATGGGTGCGTATCCTGTTGTGAATATTGCAAAAAAAAACTAATTTCACTTATTAATACTTGTACCATATGCATGACATCTCAACAAATTTAGAAGATCAAAGCTTTTTATCTTTACTAAAAGAATTTTATCACAGCGACTGGTTTTCTTTTTGGCACAGTTAGTTATGGAACTTTATTGGCTTTGCTCATTTTAGGTCAACTTAAAAGCATTTGTTAATGTATTCCCCTTTGACATAACTGTTTACATTTTATAGAATTGCGTATAGTTTTCATTCATCTACAGCTCGTCTGCAGTACTGGTAGTTATCAACATCATAGTAAATCACTTTGATAAAATTATTGTTATTGTCCTTCAAATAGTATCTGCATAAATATCTCAAGTATAAACAGATAAGTTTTGGGTTTCCGAATGTTCCTTCATGGGCAGTTGACAAACTCCAAATTAAGGATGTTCGCTACTATTATTGAAAATAAATAGGATTCAAATTTGATGTTTAAAATGAAGAGATAATAGTAAAAGGTATAAAACAAGCAAAAAATTTTGATAGGTTCGTGACCTCGTTTTCAAGATAATTGATGTTAAATTTTTGGCGGGAAAAGATTTTTTCTGACTTTTTCATAGGTTTAGCATTAACACTTTTTAGCTGTTAAAACCCATGACAGAATAAATAGGTTTTGATAAGACTTTGTATATAACCTTTAAATGGCATATTAAAGACATTGATAACAAGAAAATAGGGGGTTCGTGGGCAAAAAATTTAACCCTATTTTGATGGTAAAATCCAGAGGATTCCGAAAAAATGACAAAAATACCAAAACAAGACTAGCGAGCATCCTTAAACAAATCTATGCCAGAGCAACACCACACAATATTTGTCGAACACATCAAAACTTTATAAATAAATAATTATGGAATTATAGTATAACTAATGAGTGGTGGCGAATATCAATTTTAATGTCACGAGTCTCGAATAACGCCAGGATTCAACAAGTGCGCGGAACTTGTTCCGCGCACGAGTTGAATCCCCTAGAGTTATTCGACACGAGTGACATTAAAATTGATATTTGTCACCCCGAATTAGTAATACTATTTATTATATAGATAATTTGGAAAAACGTGACTAATAGATCATCAAATAATGAAAACGAAAGAAATTATTGATTAATGAATTGTGTATTGCGCACTAATCTAAGCTACGTATTTTTCGCGGGAAACTTCACGAGGGTTAGATAAATTCGCACGCGAGTTAGATAAATCATGTAATTAACTCCGTGAAAATCTAGATATTTATTTAACTCGGAAATCACGATCTTTCACCTATATCTATATAATAATTAAAATTATTAAACGACTGGACAGAGGCATGTCTAGTATTAACTTCAGAAGAAAATTTATCGACTTGATGAATGGCAAAGTTGTTCACAATGATTGTTCACACTTTAGTTATTTCTGCAGTAATATTGATGAATTTTATATCTTAAACAACTCATTGATAGTTCATTTCACTAGATATAAGTTAACCACCATTCTATAATGGAGCATTGTTTAAGCATGAAGTAGATTTTTAATGCAAAGTGAATTTTTTTTTCATACAATAAGTTATTTTTTAGTTTATCAGAGACGTAAACTTCCATTGTTTAGACATTAAATAGTAACCAATTATTTGATGTAAAATCAACATCTATTCAGAAATAACGGATATTTTCCATAAGCCCTATAAAACAGACTTAAAATGGTCATGGTAAAAGCTAATAGACGCCTGACAACAACTTATCCCATTTTTGTTTTGAACATCAAAGTATACTAGTGGACCAATAGCTTCTTGTTCTGCCTCCCAGGAATATACAACTAATTCTTCGAGTTCCATTGACTCGGATAAAAAAGTGATATTCAGCTCTTTGAGCCCATTTTGGAAAGATTTAGCATTGATTGATCTGTACTTTCCTTGTTTTGCCAAAACGATGCAAGCATTGTAACAAAAGGTTCCATAGTTTGCCCAGTGGGTATGGCGATTTCCATCACAGTCGGTAGGAAGGACGATCATGTGATATTCTAGACAGGAAATAGGTTTGCGTTTGCTCTCAAACTTTAGTGGACGTTCGGCATTTTGATTGGATAAATTATATTTTTGCAGCCACCAATCGGGATGTAATGTAGGTTTCTTAGTGGAGTGGTCCAAAATGACGTCCTGAACCTCAAATCTGGCAAAAACATTTGGATTTCCTTGACATGTTAATTCACTTGAAAATTTCTTTGAGGATTTTCCAACGTAAGTTAACATTTGAGTAACACAAAGAGGAAATTTCGGCATATCAATCGAATACATTTCAGGATAGATCTTAAGACTTATGGCTGCAACGATATTCCTTTTTTCTGTAAAAACTCGCTCCAGTTCAAGAAATGATTCATTGGTTATCGGAAATACACAAAATGCCATCGACGAATCAAAGACCTTTAACACACTCATCGGATGAATGTTACCATCTGAAAATGACAATGAAATAAATCGTTAACTAAACAAATACTAGCATATTAACTTATCATTTTTGTATTTAAAAAAAAAGAAGAATGAATCACATGTTATATATTGAACTTGATGTTGTCTTACATGTCGGCATCCGATCTTGCTGTCTGTAAAGGGTACTTGGGGGATCAGGGATTCTTTTAATCTTCCTTTACATCACTTCTGGAACTTTTGAAATGTTTGCAATTTTTTCTCTGCAATATAAAGACGTATTTAAATACGAGAGCAAACTCAGATGTTCCGGAAGAGTAAGAAGTTCCTGCTTGCTAAAGCACACCATGCAGTCACGTTGTCAACGTTTGATCAAGGAAGTACTCCAGAATAAGCTTTTTGTAACCATGTTGGTTTCGTAGATGCCCCCCCCCGAAAAATTTTGTTTTATGAAAATACTTATTCGAATCTGGATCATTTATATGTAAATCATGATCCAGAGGTATTGTTTTATCGAATTTTATAGAAAAAATCAAAGCATCTGCAAAGGTGGCGTCGCTTCCGGCGTATCATGGTAACCAGTGAAATGTGTTAAGTTTGCATGTGCTATTTTAAGATTTTTATTTTTGAACGTCTTTTGCGGTGGACAAAAAGCCGAAATCGAGTATCTTTTTGGACTTAAAAGAAAGGCTACGACTGGCCACGGGCTTTCATTTCGTATATGTTGAGTTTCACCTGAAATTAAGGCTCAATTACTGACAACATTCAAAATAAGCACAAAACTCCGACTTTTACGGTTTTTTTTGTCTAAAAAATTTCGAAATATTTTAAGCGTTGCTATGGGCAACGTGTACATCAAAGCTACCGAATACGACTCAAACGCGACTCCACATGTTCGGATTGTGGAACACTACCCAGTTTAAAGTGCAAATAGCAGTGTAAGGGAATTTCAGCACCTGGAATAAAATAGTCAACATCAAACACATGCAAAATTGGGCGTCAAAAATTAATTATGCAGTACTATTATATGGCATTAATCTCATTGACATATTAATAATTAAACTTTATTTAAGTTCTTGGTTTAATTGTTGAAAATAAAGGCAATGTGATGTAGAAAATTTTAATTATAAAAATGGAAAAATGTCAAGTTTTACAAATGTTACTAACAACCAAGCATGGTAATTTTTGCCGTATGACCTTTACTGAACTTTAGCATGTTCTGTGTTTTCACATGACCTTTTCTAAACACTGTTCTAGCATGTTATTTGTATTAATTTGATCTTTAATGAACACTGTTCTAGCATGTTCTGTGTATTCACCATGTTCACATGACCTTTACTGAAAACTAGTCTAGCATGTTCTGTGTTCACATGACCTTTGCTGAACACTGTTCTGGCATGTTCTGTGTTTTCACATGACCATTACTGAACACTGTTCTAGCATGTTCTGTGTATTCACATGTCCTTTGCTGAACACTGTTCTGGCATGTACTGTATATTCACATGACCTTTTCTGAACACTGTTCTAGCATGTTCTGTGTATTCACATGACCTTTTCTGAACACTGTTCTGGCATGTTCTGTGTATTCACATGACCTTTTCTGAACACTGTTTTAGCATGTTCTGTATATTCACATGACCTTTACTGTAAACTAGCTAGTCTAGCATGTTCCGAGTGTGTATTCACATGACCTTTACTGTACACTGTTCTAGCATGTTCTGTGTAATTACATGACCTTTACTGTACACTGTTCTTGCATGTTCTGTGTATTTACATGACCATTACTGAACACTGTTCTAGCGTGTTTTGTATATTCACATGACCTTAACTGAACTCTGTTCTGGCATTTTTTGTGTAAATTTAAGCAAAATAGACGGATTGGAAATGCCAAAAGATTTCGAAATTTTGACAAAAAATCCAATATATTAATTAGGAGAAAATCTCCTTAAATCCTTTCTTGAATAGATATCTCATCGACATTCAATTATCATTAAACTAAAATTAATTCACTGATATGTCATTTTAGAGATAACACGAAATATTTTCTTCTTATTTGAAATGCAATTAGAACGAAAAAAAATATGTACCGATAAAAACAGACTGTTCTGTCTTCAATAAAAGATATGTACCGTGATGAGCACCTTTTTACATGTTTGTTAATGTATTATAAGGTTTCCAAAATAGAAGTACCCGTTTTACGTCGTTTTTGCTCTATAAATAGGCTATGATTTTTTGTTTAAAATGTTCAATCTGTCCTAATGACCCTTATCTGGTCTGCCCATCTTTCTGCGTGCTGCATATTGTGTAGATTTTTACTAAATAATAGTACGTTCCAAAATTGAATAGTTTTTGTAGAAATTTTAAGTTTGATCGGATGATTACACTGTACTCTTCACACGACGTGCATTGATGCCTTTAAAAAAACAAAATATGTTTCTATGCCTTTTCTCCTTTACCGATTCTTGGAACTCTATATCATTCTTAATTAACAGCCCTTATCATTGAACTATCAATCACTTGAACAAGTTATCTGCTTTTCACTTGAACAAGTTATCTGCTTTTCACTAGAACAAGTTATCTTTTTCAACTAAATACCCGTACCACTTTCCAATCTATATAAAACATTTTGTTTTAAATATTTAAAAAAAAAATTGTAAATCAAACGTTTTTTGGTTTTTTTTTAATGTAAAGCAGCTGGCTCGGAGACGACATATCAACCCATCTTCTCTTTCATTTGTTGCTTTATGTTTTCCGTTTTTAATTATTAGATTGCTGATCCGACGTTGCTGTTGTTGCATTTACCATCATTCCGCATCGTTATTTTTTAGGCCTAAGGCACCGTCCCTTATATTTCCGAGGGAGGGTCAGAGTTACAGAGAGGTACACTAGTAATTCGGATGTAAAAAGTGAAATGGACAAACATAAAACCAGGAAAAACAAATGAGAACAAAATCAAGTCGTAAAGAGAATGAAGTCAGGTGCCCAGGATCGATAGGCGATTCCTGTTTGTTGCAAAATATTCATCGAGATGCTGACTGTCAATAAGGATTGGCATTTTATCTTCCGTTGGAAAGTTATCAGACAACTCGTTGACGTTACAATTGTGGACATGGCTATGAAATTCGCAAACTTGATATTTGGAGCTCGAGACAGGGTACATGTACTTGGTCAGAAATGCATTTTACCTGAATGATCATACGAGTCGAACTGTAAACCGCCTGGAAGATGTACTTTATAGATGTGATTAGTTACTCGTTCTACTTTGAAGTTTACCTGTTGAGCAATGCTAAAAAAGAAGAAATATTCTATAATTTAGGCGGAGGTAAATTCTTAAAAAGAATTATAGGTTCTTATACATAAGTTTTTGGGAAAGTCAGTTTGATTCCCCATGAGCAAAACCAGCCTAAAGAGATACCAAATTCTATCACGAGCAGGTGGAAAAGAAATCACACACAAAACTCCGAAACTGAAAGGTTTAGGCAGTGTTTCTTACCGTTTAAAGGCGTTCATCGTTATTTCTGTGTGTGTCCTAAATATTCACCTTACCCAGAAAACCTAAAAAAATCACCTGGAACATTATCTAGAGTTTAAAATCCAAACGTTAAGTATGTGCACTATAATACTGATAATCGTTAAAATCAAGTATTATGTAATAACTGGAATTTGTCCAAACGTTACTGTGCACCGTAAAACTATAATTATAATGTTCAGGCTAAAAACACCCTGAACATTTAAATCAAAGCGCTTTTAAACGTTATAATGCAAGATAAATATAAATATTGAATAGATTGGTTATATTTTTAATATACTGTCTCAAAAAAGAAACGAAACATATAAAGATATTTAAAATACCATTGAAATAAAAATCGTTGAAATTCAAGTAAAATTGTCGTACAAATGTGAAATTTTGCATAGTGATTTTCCAATGATCAATCCTACGTGTAACATAAACAGAATTCAAATTCACCACCCAACGAAGGCGTAGCGCCAACTGTAGTAATTCTGACTAAATGCTTGCATCATGACTTAAATCGTACTCTCCCTTGTTTCTAAAAAACGCTGCATAGTTACGATATTCTAGCTCCCATTTTCACACATATTGAAGCCTCTGCTCTCATACCCCAAGTTTTTAGAAACATTGGGTGGCTCTAGCGCTTGCACATATCCAAATTTGAAAATTCATTGAAATGGATGGTCTTCGCTATCATCCAGTAATTCTGAGGACCAATTCTTGAAACTGTAACTTTTTCGAATAAAAAAACATGCGTAAATCTTTTTTTTGTGATACCATCATTACCTAACAATCACTCCTCTTTTAGTGGTCAAAATCAGGCTCAAAACGAGGTGTGAAATTCCCCCGTACACAGCATATCGGTTGAAAGATTTTTGAACAAGGGAATTCTCCTTTGATTGCTCTTCCAGAGAAAAAACCAGCACCAGAACATTGTATTAAACAAAAATACCAATTTTAATACAAACATTTTCCGCAAAACATTCCAACAAATGCCAAACAGGATGAGAAGGAAGGTCCAGAAACTTTGAAAAACTAGGAGGGGTGTAGTGCATTAAAAGTCAATTGGGTAAATGAAAAGCCTTATCAATAGCCAAGCAAACCCAAAACACAAGACATTTTTGCTTTTGATAGACTTTCTGAAAATTCTGATGTTACGGAAAATCGGGCATCTACTGATAATATTGGATCTGCGCATGCGCCATCGAACACCCAGGAAAGAAAGCGCATACTTGTGGGTAATTAAAATCTAATATTGAAATCTTGCGCGCAGAGTTCTTTTGAATTTGGGGATAACAGTTTGAGTACTGTCTTGCAAACTAACTGATTTACATAATTCCTAATTACATATGTAATGGCATGCAGACTCGATTTGCCGACAATGTATTAAAATTTTAGTAATAAAAAAGTGGCCCCTCTACAATAACCAAGTCAAATTTTAAAATGACATTCCAACAACTGATGATATAAAAGTCGACTTTTGTATGCGATGTTATTTCATTTTTTTGTATGTTGCGTTTCGAAAATTGTTGAAATGTTGAATTGCATGCAAAGGAGTGAATTCGTCTTTTAAAACTGGATTACAAATATCCATATTAAAATACTAGTAAGTCATTTTGAACTTGAACTAAGGGAGCGACCATTTGATTTTTTTTTTGGGGGGGGGGCTTTGATGAAATTTAAAATACAAAGGCAGGATGGTAATAATCAGGAAATAAAAAGGGTGAACGGAACATTGAAATAAAAAAAGCAGGATCCATCTTTTGACTGAAAAATGTATGATGAATTAAAAAAAAAACTATACTAAAATTGAGACTACATGTATAGTCACTATAATGTAATGACAAGACTAAAATGAATAATTTATCTAAAGCAACTGAATTGTCAGCATTACATCCCGGTATACCTTTCTGATCTCGATATTTATAATTGACATATAAAATAATAGAATTATCATTGATATTACCTTTTCTCTTGCTTTAAATTTCATAAAATCTAAAAATTCAATATTATAAATACAGCACAATATATGTAGAATTACTGGGCCTTCTACATGTTCGAAAACTAGTTAATTTGAATATATTACCAGATATGTGACTAATTTTACATATTAATGGTAAAAGGTCCACATTAAAAAGTAAACGGACAAAATTTTATCTAAATGTGTAATGATATATAATAAAATGCACATTTTTAATGTTAGAATGTAGAGTTAAAGCTTAAAGTCCCATTCACATACACATATATACATACGTATGCATTTTTACAGACGTGTGTAATTTTACAAATGTGTGCAAATACTGCATGTAAATGCAAATACATACGTAATATATAGATTAACACATGGTGTAAATCTACATCACCTCGGGACCAGATAAAAATATTTACGTGTATATTTACATATATGCTATTTACTTAAAATTTGCGCATGTAAATGCAAGTTAAACAAATGCATCGCCTGATTTTTTTCCTTCCTAAACAACTTGTGACCTTGAAATTTAAGCTATTGACTCCAGAATCCACATGAATCTTTCGTGCATCATAAACTCTATGGCGGGTAATTTTTTTTATGAAAATAGATCAAGGGTTTTAAAAGTTGTGTATCGGAAACCGATATCACTACAATATCGAAGTTTTTATAAACTTGTGACCTTGACTGCCATCACTACCTGTTTTGGGACATGCGCAAGAAATAGGAATGGACGTGTAAATTTTGAGCTCCTTGTTTGGGGATTTTTATATATTGTAAAAAACTCTATAAGTCTTCTGTGATATCCAGATGTAAACATAAACACTAAATTACTCATTAATACCAAAAGTTTAAAGATTTAAAACATAGAAAGTGGTTTAAATACTTAGAACATTTGAACAGTACCTGTTGTTTACATCAAACCAAGATGGCCGAAAATGATCAAGACCAACCCCTAGCAAGTTCGCAGCCTACATACTTGCCCAGTACTACCCCTAGTGTAACAAATAAAAAGAGATTAGCACCCGAAAGTCCCGACGACCTGCTACCAACAGTAAAACAAAATGAACGACAGATGAGGCGTCGCAACTCCGTAGGTGATACTCGAGCCCCTGCTCAATCAGACGTTGATAATCTAAAGAAAACTCCTGCACCAAGGAAGTCTATTACAGACAAAGTCATTGAAGCATTGGCAAGCCCACAAGTCTTAGAACAAATAATTCCAGTGGTTACTGAGAAACTTGGGGACATAATAACACAAACCCTTTCAAAAACATTTGAAACTCAAATCCAACAATGTATTGAAAAGCAGCTTCAGCCACTTATTCAGAAAATAAACAGTCAACAAGAACAAATTGATGAACAGAGACACATGCTAAAAAAACAGGCAGAACTTATAGTTTCTGGTGTTAAAGAAAAGGAACAGCTAAAATTATCCCTTAAAGATCAAGACAAGGAGATAGACAATCTACACAACAAACTATATCATCTCGAAACTCGCATGGAGAATCAGGAACAATACTCTCGAAGAACAAGCTTAAGGTTTCACAATGTCAAAGTGCCATGTGAAGGTGGAATGATTAAGCATCCTGTTGATACAGATAGCCTTATATTAGACATATGCAATACCAGCCTAGGTCTAGGTCTAACCATTGACGACATTGGTAGATCTCATGTCATCGGTAGGCACAAGAATGGATTTTGTCAGGTTATAGTAAGATTCATCTCGTATCGCACCCGAGCTAAAGTCTACTCTGCCAAGAAACAACTGAAAGGGCATCCTGACAAAATTTTCATCACTGAAAATCTGACTGAACATCGATCAAACATTGTCCGGCATCTCAGTAAAATGAAACATAAAAACAAAATCAACTCATATTGGACATCTGATGGTAGAATATATGTGAAACCAACCGCACTTGCTAGACCCATGCAGATATACCATCCAAACGAACTTATCGAAATCGAAAACCAATCAAGAACAGGACAAAACAATCCTTTCCAGAACAGTCAGGCACCCACCAATGTCAGTATGGAGTCTAATGTAGATAATGGGGTAGCCTATAAGTAGGAAACACCACAAACAGCTGTACTTGCACATAATATATTGTTGAGATTTCTTTTTTCATAATTGATCATGTTTGTTTTTTATTTTTTTCTACTATTATTTATGCTTGTAATGATCGTGTTGATCAAAAAGTTTGCAAAGAAACTATTCGTTTGTCTAATTTGGCTTTGAAAGTATACTCAAAGCAAATAAAGTAATTTTAACAAAATTTTAACTGTCAATTTTTGGTCCCCCCCTTTTTGACTAAATGTGTATTGCCTTCTTACAGGTAAAATCCAATCGATACTTAAAAATAAACAGCCCGGAATTTAAATGTCAAGGTTGTTTTTATAACACATTCATAACAAAGGGATTTAAAAATGTATTTCTAATTCATTACCTTATTGCGTCTCTTTTCGTAACTTGCTTCTTTGCTCAAATATAATTCACATATGATTATGCTTGTTTTCTTGTTGTTTACCTATTTATTTATTTATTTAGTTAGTTATATATATATACACATTTTTTTATTAGCTTGATAGTATTTATGTAACTATTTATGAGTAATGATGTCACTGGCGCCTCAACATAATACTAGTACATTCCTAATTAATAGTAATTCGACTAAATATAGCGTAAACTATTATCATTAACGATGTGACCAAAATGACATACATCATTTACATATATAGATTTTTTCATCTTAGTTATGTCCTTGTTCAACAGTTCAAACGATTTAAAAATCAACAACAACAACAAATTTGTTGAGGGGTCACTTATCAATTTACTTGCCATCAAATCATGTCCTATAATATCTGAACCTTGTTAAAATACAGAATTTCTAAAGTATTGTTCACACCCCACTATTGGAATGCATTAATTTACGTAAAACCCAACAGTAAATTTACTTAGTATTTTCCATTTAAAACTTATCCACAGAAGAACCAAACTCTTTTTATCCCCGGAAAAGGACCAGATTATGTATGACATGATTGCCAGAATGTGTTTATCACTATTTTTTATGTTGCTTGTTGAATGTAGTTTTTGCTTTTTCTTTTGTACTTCCATAATTTGTATGTTTGTGATTTATCTAAGTTTGTCTTGCATGGTTTCACTTTACTTCCTATTTGTAGCTCCAATCCGTTGCCCTTGTAACTATCCTGCCGATTATTATATGTTGCCCAATGGGTAATTCTATAGAGAATTACAGGGCAGCGATTGGAATATTTAACTTGCGCAGGAGGAAAATGAATTTCGGTCAAATATTAGTTAATTGCTATAAAGACATAATTCTAAACAACTTACGATATACTTGTCTTGTAACAGCCCTCGTCTTCTTACAGTCATTAAATCCAAATATAAATGTATTCTTTACCCTGTCAATTATTTTCTTCATTCTCCTTATTGGAAATGTAGAAAGAAATCCCGGACCAACCCCAAATAACTTGAATCTTTCAAATAATGCCAGCGAATCATCCGTATCCATAATTAATCTAAATATTCGAAGTTTAAGAAACAAAATAAACTTTTTACAAACATTCGCAGATGAATTTGATATCCTGGTAATCACTGAAACACATTTAGATGAACGGGTTAAAAATGATGACATAGTTCTAGATGGTTTTAACACAAATCCTGAACGTAAAGATAGAACATCAAACGGTGGCGGCGTTATTATATATTCCAAAGACGGTATAGGAATTACTAGAAAACATGAGTTAGAAACAGCGGGTGACGAAATAATTTGGGTCGAAATACGCACACAAGGTCAATGCTTTCTTCTTTGTGCAACATATCGCCCACCCGGTACAAATGATTTTTATTGGACACGGTTACAACACACAATTGAACTTGCTCTTCAAGTAAACGAGAAAATCGTGATCGCGGGGGACTTGAACTCGAATTTATTTTGTCAAACTAATAATAAACTGTCAGAGATTATAGAATTATTAGGGTTAAAAAATGTGATTGATAAACCGACTAGAACAAACAATGGCAATCAAACTTTACTAGACCCAATTATAATAACTAATACTTTAGTAGATCTATATTCCGACGTTTTGATCACACCTAGAGAGGTAACCGACCATGACGCGGCCGTAACCTTTTTAAAAACCTTTAGGCAGGAAAATAAATCATATGAAAGAGAGGTATGGATGTACAGTGACTTAGACAAAGACAAATTTATCCATCATATGAATAACATTGAATGGGAAAATTTTTCAATGATGGCGACATTAATGAAATGGCAACCAAATTTGAACGAATTTATATGACAATCATAAGAGAGTGTATACCATCTAAAAATATTCTAGTCCGTGAAAATGATAAACCTTGGTTTAATAATAATATAAGAAAAGAAATAAGACTGCGAGATAGATTAAGAAAAAAAGCCATAAAAACCAAATATGAGAGAGATATTAAAAAATTTAAAAATCAACGAAATAAAGTAAACAACATGAAAAAGCATGCAAAAGAGACCTTTGAAAAAAATTTAGACAATTATATACTTGAAAATGCATCGAAACCTAAAACATACTGGAAAATAATGAAGATGCTAATTAAATCAAATAAAGGTAGCAATGCAATACCACCATTAATGAATATTGTGAACGACGGTCGAACTGACGATATTGCATATGACGATGATCAAAAATGTGAATTATTAAATAAGTACTTTTGTGAAGTCTCAAATATTGACGATGAAATGACTCCTTTGCCTACAATGGATACGAAAACCCCAAATAATCTTTGTAATTTTGAGATAACTGAAAAGGAAGTCATAGATATTCTTCAAATCTTAGATCCTAATAAAGCCACAGGTCCAGACAAAGTCAGTCATAGGATGCTAAAAATCTCACCCGAAAATATTGCTAAACCACTAGCAATACTCTTCAATAAATCAATTCAACAGGGTGTTTATCCAACGTCATGGAAACTGAGTCATGTAATTCCAATATTTAAAAAGGGGGACTCCTCATTACCATCCAATTATCGACCAATTTCGTTAATCAGCTGTCTTGGTAAAGTTATGGAAAGAGTTGTATATAAACATGTGTACAATCACCTTATTAATAATAATCTAATATACGAATATCAGTCCGGTTTTTTACCAAAACACTCCACGGTACACCAGCTAATAGAACTATATAACTCCATTCTCAATTCACTTGAAAATAAGGAAACCACCTGTTTTGTTTTCTGCGACTTTTCAAAAGCCTTCGACAAAGTTTGGCACAAAGGACTCTTACATAAACTAAAATCTTACGGTATCAGTGGCCAGCTGCACAACTGGTTTCTAAATTATTTAACTAATAGAAAACAAAGTGTGATCTGCAAAGATACAATTTCTTCTTCTAGACCAATTAAAGCCGGTGTTCCTCAAGGGTCAGTCCTTGGTCCTTTATTGTTTCTAATATATATAAATGATATTGGTGACAAATTATTATCGCTGACTAGACTATTTGCTGATGATACTTCACTTGGCTATTCAAGTAGGGATCAGTTAGAAATTAAACGTGTCATTGACAACGATTTGAAGGAACTCGACAAATGGTCAAAAGATTGGCTTATGTCTTTTAATCCAAATAAGACCGAGATTATGCTTTTCAGTAATGTAGAAATACATAATGATCTTAAATTTGCCTTAAATGGACAAGATATTCCAATTGTATCACATCATAAACACTTAGGGGTAAATTTTTCTAACGATGCCAAATGGAATTATCATATTGAAAATCTCATCAAAAATATTTCAAAACACCTCAATGTGCTTCGTAAGTTAAAATTTAAGTTAAGTAGAACAAATCTTAACAGACTTTACGAAACATTTATTAGACCCCTGTTTGAATACGGATGCGAAGTTTGGGATGGTTGTGGTACAGTTAATTGTTCAAAACTAGAAAAACTTCAATTAGAGGCTGCTAGAATTGTCACCGGACTCCCAATATTTACTAATAAAATACATTTATATAACGAAACAGGTTGGGAACCACTCGCAGATAGACGCCAGCGGAGGGTACTACAATTATTTTATAATATTCAAGCAGGTAATGCACCAACCTACTTGAGAAATATTGTCCCTCCCACAATACAAAGCGTATCAAATTATCCACTGCGAAATGGCAAAGATTTAATAGTCCCATTCTGCAGATTGTCGGTAACATCAGACTCTTTCTTTCCATGCGCAATTAAACAATGGAACAACCTTGAAGTTTCAGTACGAGAACAAGATACGACATACAAGTTTAAAAAAGCTTTAAAACACAATTCCGAAATCGGTGTATACAAACCAAAAATGTATGCTTCGTATGGACCGCGTAAATTAAATATAATTCTAACTCAGTTAAGATGCGGTGCATCATTTCTGAACGCTGATTTATCGAAAGTCAACATTGTAACAAATCCATCATGTAGCTGTGGTGCTGCACACGAAGATTGCAACCACTATTTATTAAAGTGTACAAATTATAACATTATCCGCAATAAAATGCGCATTAACCTAAACTGGATTCCGCTTGAAATTTCATCATCCCTTCTACTACAAGGTAGTGAAAATCTATCCGATGAACAAAACAAACTTATCTTTGACGAAGTATTTGAGTACATTAAATCCTCAAAGCGCTTCCTCCTGTGACCTGTGATACTACTCTTTGTTATAACATGGAGTTATGATATAGCTATGCTATTAAAACCATGCAAGACTGTGAGAATGCAGAGTGAATGATTTACGTGTGTATGTGTGTTTGTATGTGTGTGTGATATTTAGAATTAATATATGTTTCATTCTATCTCTTGTTGCATGCTCTTTACTTGTATTGTATTATATATCTCTAGGGAGAAGACTTCATAAGTTGGCAAAACTTGTGTCTGATCCATTTTGTACTCTTTTGAGCAAATAAAATTGTTATAAACTAAACTACCTGTTCTTAGTTTTTCATAACTTGAGACCTTGACCTTTGACCTTTTGACCCTCTATCAAAAGGCCTCTTCCTTTTCTTCGGTTTACCGTGTCCGAAAGCTACGATTTAGGTGATAGAATGACGAACAGATGGACGGACGGAGAGCTATATTCTATATCTAGTCTATATAATTCGAAATTGTGTGTCGAGAAAGGCGCGGGACAACTGGAGAAGCAAAGAAGCACCAATGGGGCATTCGAGTGTCAAAAGTCCCAAACTGCAACGACGAAACCGGTAAACACGAAAAAAGAACAACACAACGAAACACAAAACACAAAATCAACCGAACGGAAATCAACAATGCGAACTCAAGTCGTAACAAGAGTTAACTCAGGTGCTCTGGAAGAGTTAGCATTGTTTAAGTTAAATCAACGTGACTTTGACCTTTCTTTAGACGATAAAGAGATGTGGAATAAGTGTGATATTTAAGAAACGGCAATTTAAAAAATCACAATGGAAAACAGCAGCAGTCTTCAACACGACCAGAGGCCACTGCTTGCTGTCTTGGTCCAAGACAAAAAAAAACAATACATAAGACTCAAACAAATCCCTATATAGATAATCAAGGAAAGACTCATTTCTCAAGGCTACCAATCGATCCCAATCACATCCAAATGCTGTGACGAGTAAATCCTTAGAGGAACTTTTGGAGGTGATTCGGAGGAACTAAAATCGTTATTTTCACAGAAAGTGTCTACAAATTGTGGTCCCGTGTGTTTCTTTAAAGCAAAAAATGAAAAATCTAAGAATGTCAACATACCCTTTGAGTATTCCCCTGTCACTTATTAAAAGCTCTTTATCATCTGTTGAATAATGACGGCTCTAAAACTTTTGGCAGTTGTTGGGGGTAAGGGCCAGCGATCATTCAAAGGCATTTATACCTTTGCAAAAACAATTTTGCTAGGGTCATATGTATTGTTTGTTGATTAAAAATGTCGACGTAGGATGGAAAAGCAATATCATTTACTCTTGAGTCACCAGCGTGGTACAAAAACTAGCGTAGTCAGAAAAAAATGACTATGCTGTGTCTTGGAGAAGTATGTTGAGAATTGGAGAGACTAGTTGTGATTTGGAGGAGTTATACTATGAAAGCGAACAAACACCAAATGGATGCGTACAGAGGTGATCTTTTAAGTACGTACCGCTCTCTAGAAAATCCGGAAAGGATGACATTACCTAACTCTATGTCAAACCAACATCTGTGCTCATCTGAGAGATAGAAATCCCGTAAAATTTCTTGAGTGATGACAACAACCTGTGAACAACGTACCCCTGTGTTAACAATTTGCTTGTTAGCCGTGTAGCTCTATCTAGGAAGTCGTTGTACTCCCCATATACTCTGGAATAACGAATCAATTGTGATGCGTAAACTCCATATGCTGGAGCGGACGGAATGTTGCTAAACAGAAAGGGAAAGTTAACTATTGGAAAGTTGAAGTCAATACGTTTGTCTTAGAGCTTTGTACAAAGCCTTCCTAGTGTGTCAATTTCGAGAAATAGATCCAAATATGAAGCGGACCTCCTAGAATATGTAGTGTCCTCTATCTCAAGTTCCTTCGGATATATGAGATGTAAATAGTCACCAAATCGAGGATTGTTTAGCGAAAGGACATCATCAATACAAGAGGCTCCCAGGAGCCTGAATCGCTCACCTGGTCTTGATGTCAACCCTATGAACAACTTTGTAGAGCTGAATAAGCTGAACATTTAAGCAAGCAACAGCTTTTCTCTATCTGCAATAGTTTTCATTCTATAGGCCAAAAACACTTTTTTTGCCTTTAAGGGACTGTAACCACTATAAGGGGTAATCTGACAACTTGGACCCTATGGAGACTTAAGGGGCTGTAACCCCTATAAGGGGTCATCTGACAACTTGGACCCTATGGAGACTTTTTGTAGAGCTAAATGAGCTGAACATTTAAGCAAGCAACGGCTTTTCTCTATCTGCAATAATTTTCATTCTATAGGCCAATAACACTTTTTTGCCTTTAAGGGGCTGTAACCCCTATAAGGGGTCATCTGACAACTTGGACCCTATGGAGACTTTTGTAGAGCTAAATGAGCTGAACATTTAAGCAAGCAACAGCTTTTCTCTATCTGCAATAGTTTTCATTTTGTAGGCCAAAAACAATATTTTTCGCAATTAAGGGGCTGTAACCCCTATAAGGGGTCATCTGACAACTTCGACCCTATGACGACTTTTGTAGAGCTAAATGAGCTGAACATTTAAGCAAGCAACAGCTTTTCTATATCCGCAATAGTTTTTATTCTATAGGCCAATAACACTATTTTTCGCCTTTAAGGGGCTGTAACCCCTATAAGGGGTCATCTGACAACTTCGACCTTATGGAGACTTTTGTAGAGCTAACTGAGCTGAACATTTAAGCAAGCAACAGCTTTTCTCTATCTGCAATAATTTTCATTCTATAAGCCAAAAACATGAAAAAATGCTATTTTTCACCTTTAAGGGGTTGTTACCCCTAGAAAAGGTCATCTGACAATTTCGACCAAATGAAGACTTTTGTAGAACTTTTGATCCTGAAGCAGTAGGGTGGCATCAGATTTCATCTTTCTCTTATACTTTTTGAATAACAAGCCAAAAACAGTAGTCTGACCCCCCTGGTCTATTTTTAGTAATGGCGGCCATGTCTTTTGATGAATCAAAAATCGAAACACAACTTTAGTGCAGGACACCCTAAGGATCAATCATACCAAGTTTCGTTGAATTCTGTTCAGTAGTTTCAGAGGAGAAGATTTTTGAAAAATTGTTAACAGACGACGACGACGACGACAGACGACGACAGACGACGACGACGACGACGACGGACGCCAAGTGATGGCAATAGCTCACATGGACCTTTGGTCCAGGAGAGCTAATAACGAAATGGAAGATTGAAGGATAAAGCAAGTTTGCGGTCTTTTATGTCTAGAAGTGATTGTAAGAAATCCGCTTCATATGAATGAAGAAACAAATCGGCAAGCAATGGTGCATAATTTGAGCCCATTGGGATACCTATTGTCTGCTGAAAAACACGTCCACCAAACTGTACAAATATGTTGTCGATTAGAAAGTTGAGCATTTCAATTATTTGATCTTCTGTAAATTTGTTTTTTTTTTTGCTAGACTCTTTGATGACAAAATAAATATTTTTTATAACCGACTACCAAATACTTGTACCTGCGTTTTCCGTTCTTTTTGATAAAGCTACGCTTAATCAACTGTGCCAAACGAGATTTTAATTGTGAACGTGGAATTGAAGTATTAATGTAGAGAAATAAAAAGTTTAAATGCTTTTACATGATGAAATACAAATGACAACAAAGTTCCAGACAATAAATTTTGCTACGCCTGACGCGCGTTTCGTCTATTCAAGACTCATCAGAGGCGCTCTACCAAAAATATTGAAAATGCCAAACACTGTATGAATATGAAGAGCATAGAACAGTATAACCAAAAATACCAAACTGAGGAACCAAATTATTACTAAGATATTCAACCTATGTCTGGGGTAGGAAAAACCTTAGGGTTTAGACAAGTTTGAAATTTAGACAGATAATTTAAAGCTTTGATGTATTCTCCAACTCAAAAGTGTTAGTGCCGGAGCGGGCTAACCTCGGGGAATCTAAACTCCACCAGCAGTGCTAACCTTCACGTGTGTTCGAAATACAAATGACAACAAAGTTCCAGACAATAAATTTTGCTACGCCTGACGCGCCTTTCGTCTATTCAAGACTCATCAGAGGCGCTCTACCAAAAATATTGAAAATGCCAAACACTGTATGAATATGAAGAGCATAGAACAGTATAACCAAAAATACCAAACTGAGGAACCAAATAATTACTAAGATATTCAACCTATGTCTGGGGCAGGAAGAACCTTAGGGTTTAGACAAGTTTGAAATTTAGACAGATAATTTAAAGCTTTGATGTATTCTCCATCTCAAAAGTGTTGGTGCCGGAGCGGGCTAACCTCAGGGAATCTAAACTCCACCAGCAGTGCTAACCTTCACGTGTGTTTGAAATACAAATGACAACAAATTCCAGACAATAAATTTTGCTACGCCTGACGCGCGTTTCGTCTATTCAAGACTCATCAGAGGCGCTCTACCAAAAATATTGAAAATACCAAACACTGTATGAATATGAAGAGCATAGAACAGTATAACCAAAAATACCAAACTGAGGAACCAAATTATTACTAAGATATTCAACCTATGTCTGGGGTAGGAAGAACCTTAGGGTTTAGACAAGTTTGAAATTTAGACAGATAATTTAAAGCTTTGATGTATTCTCCAACTCAAAAGTGTTGACATTGAATAGAGACTTTCCATCAGTTCTTTAGAATGTTTGAGAATCCACATTTGATTGACGCCATTTCTAGAATAACAACAATCGAAATATACTTTTAAAGGCTTGATTTTATTGCCGTCAATATTGATGTTAACAAAACTGAAAGAGGTTTAGTTGTACATTTAATTTGGATGACCCAGCAATAAATCGTTGCTTGCATGGAGTTTTATGTAACTTTGGAATCCAATACAAGGACGGAACGTCATCGTTCTTTTTGTCAACAGAAATGCCAAAGGAAGAAATGACAGAATTATGATTGTTGATTATTTCCTCCTTTGACAGTGTTGTTGCTGTATATGTGGTGCTTTTGCTAGTACAAACAATCCCTAATTCAGCTCTTAAACAAGCAATATAGTGTCTTTTGCAAACGAAAATGATGTTGTTAGGCGCTTTATCAGCAGGTACGACAACATATTTGTCATGTAAGTTGGACAATGTCTTTGCAACATCAGGGTTGTTGAAAATAGATGTTGACTTGGTGCTCATCGAGCCTTTCAAAAAGTTAATCATTTTCAAAACCAACGACCTCACAGACGTTACCCACTCAAAAAGAACATCGCTTTCTTTTTCATGTTCTTTTAAGACTAGTAACACAAACACTAACAATTACTCTTCTGGTTTTTCCCAAAACAGGAAATCTGATGTCATGCAGAATAAAAAGAAACCAGCTGTTCTAAACAAGCCAACAGAGAACCATGGTTACAGAAATGTCAAAAAGACTGGCACCAAATCTTCATAGGGTTCCTTTCGGATTCCCAGGAAGAATGATAGTTGACTCACAAGAAAAATCTAAACAAACAGACCCAGGTTTTCTGCACTTGGTTTCCTAATCCCGAAGCCCTGGCAGTCGATGCTCTAACAATATCTTGGAAGAACATGTTTGCATATGTATATCCTCCCATTTGTCTCATACCGAAAATTTTACAATATATGGGGCAATTTCATTGTCAGATCATTTTGATTGCATCAGAGTGGCCTCGGAGACATTGGTATCCGGAGATATTACAAATGCTAATTGCTCCACCAATCAGGTTGCCAATGTTAAAGAATCTCTTGTGTCATTTACCATCCAAATGTTCAGATGTTCAGTTTGACAGCATGGCTGCTCTCAACAGAAACTTTAAAGCAGAAGGCTTTTCAGAGTCGGCTACAAATTTGCTCAATGCATCCTGTCGTTAAGGTACACAACAGGATTATACTAAGAAATTCGAAAAGTTCTGTAGCTGGTGTGATCAACAACAGGTTGATCCCTAATCAAATTGCTGACTTTTTAGCTCATCTTTTTGAATCGGGTTTATAGTATTGGACCATTCCAGGGTATAGGTCTATGTTGTCTGCAGTTTTACCACCTATTGGTAATTTTCAGGTTGGGCAACATCCACATGTATCAAGATTATTGAAAGGGATATTTCATTCTAGACCCCAAAAGTAAAACTGTTACCTGAATGGGACTTAGAATTACTTTTGAAAGCTTTAGAAAATGATCCCTTTGAGCCCATACAACAGGCTACATTAAATTTTCTAACATTTAAGGTAATTTTCCCGCTGCTATAACAACTTTTAGAAGGTGCAGTGATTTACAAAGTTTGAGAATTGATAGTGAATCAATGAAAATTCAGGAGAAAGATATTTCCTTTATCAGACATGGTTAGGCTAAATAAGACAGACAATCTCATGTTGGTGTTAAGATTTTAGTACCACAATTTTCGGGAAAAAAATGTTGGATCCAAAAAGAGCTATGATTCATTATTTAGAAAGAACAAAACAGATTAGAGAAAAATTAGAACCTAATGAAAAAGTAACACTATTTCTGGCTATAAATGAACCAGTTTCTTCTGTTACACTTTAGAAATGGATTGTAAACACCATAAAAATAGCATATGGGGAAAATCAGATGAAGTTTAAATCCCATTCTACCAGAGCCATTGCTCCATCTTGGGCGTTGTATAATGGTGCATCGACCAAGTCAATTCTGGAGGCAGCAGATTGGTCTTTAGAATCTACTTTTGTGAAGTTTTTCTTGAGAGATTTAGACTCTCTAAAAGTATTACAGTAGTGGAATTTATATTATGATATATATTCAGAATACAGCAGTATTTTGATAATATGTTATTTAAATGTTTATTTATATTTACTTGCAGAATGAATGGCAGTCGTTGTTGCCTGTAAATATGTTGTTTTGTTCCTGTTGATGTTTATTGGTGGAAGTATTTTAACCCTTTTTGGAAAATGTAACTTTTGAAGACGGAAATATATTCGCCACCTTGGATACTGCTTAAAAGTCAGTAAGTATTCAATATGTAATATTGATGGGTAAGTATGTTTCACGAAACATATATAAAATGGATCCTTTTTGATCCTCAAAAACAAGATTTTATATATGTTTCTAAAGTGAAACATACTTACCGGAGCGGGCTAACCTCGGGGAATTAAAACTCCACCAGCAGTGCTAACTTTCACGTGTGTTCAAAATAAAAATGACAACAAAGTTCCAGACAATAAATTTCTATTTAAATTAACACGTTTTATTCGGTCGATATCTATGTGAAGATGGTGTTATGAACCACCTGAAGATAGAAGTAATAAGTCGTATAAGCGTTTGAATTTGCACGGGATTGTATCATGTATGGCACGCGATAATAACAAAAACCTGATAAATTACATTTATCGACCGTAAACTATAGTTTGCTGTTGATAAACTGGGTTTATCGCACGCTAACTATAGTTTACGTTCGTGAAACCAAGTTTATCAGCGATAACATTAGTTTGCGCTGTGCAAATGCTATTTTATCAACGCAAAACAGCATTTATCGACCGTAAACCATAGTTTGCGGTTGATAAACTGAGTTTATCGCCGATAAACTCAGTTTATCACCGATAAATTCGGTTTATCACCGAGAAACCCTAATTAGCATTTGAAAACCCCATTATCGACCGCTAATGATAAATTTCAAACAACTGAAATTATCATTAGCATCAGCAAACTATAGTTAGCGAGTGATAAACCCAGTTTATCGACCGCTAACTACAGTTTACGGTCGATAAACTCAGTTTATGGGGTTTTGTGACTGTCGCATGCCATGCAGTTCAGCACCCAGGAACCCTAATTAGCATTGAAAATTTCAATAGTCGACAGGTAATGTTAATTGAACAAACTTGGTTTATCAGGGTTTTATAACCTACAATGCAAAGTTGTGTTTGACTGACTCGAGCGTCAGCCCATCCCACCCGTCTGTAATCATATTTTATGGACGCAAATCCTCTGAAACTACTAAGCAGAAATAAATGAAACTTGGTATGCAAGAAGTACACTTTGTAAAGTTGTGCATATGATTAAGATTTTTTTCTGTATTTTTTTTTTATAAAAGGTGCGACCCTTTTGACTAAGAAAATCTTGAATTATGCATTTCATATTTCTAAGTTTTACGGAATCATTCAAATTATCTTTACGATGCTTGTTGTACCTCAATAGGTATTCCTCAGGGATAATTTTAATTGAACTCGTAGGGTATGAAAGCACACTTACTTAGTTTCTGTTATTGATACTTTCCAAACCACATGACATATTCATAGCATGCAATAGCAACCGCATAATAAACTATTTTATAGAACGTAAACATTAGTTCACTCGGTTACTTTAGTTTGCGCGGCGCAAGTGCTACTTTATCAACGCAAGCAGCATTTATCGACCGTAAACTATAGTTTGCGGTTGATAAACTGAGTTTATCGCCGATAAACTCAGTTTATCACCGATAAATTGGGTTTATCACAGAGAAACCCTAATTAGCATCTGAAACCCCCATTATCGACCGCTAATGATAAATTTCAAACAACTGAAATTATCATTAGCATCAGCAAACTGTAGTTAGCGAGGGATAAACCCAGTTTATCGACCGCTAACTATAGTTTACGGTCGATAAACTTAGTTTATGGGGTTTTTGTGACTGTCGCGTGCCATAATCATGTATTCAAATGCGGGAATTCATTCGACGGTTTGCATTCGATGTATACACTCGTGTCTTTTAACCGAATTTGTTACTTCAATTTTTGTAAGGACTGAGATCTAGACTCTGAAGAAAGCGATACTGCTGAAATTTATTATTTCAAACTTTTTTTAATTTGTGGTGTAAATGATTAATAGTGGTCCACTTTATCAAATGACAAAAAGAAAACCATAGGTCCGTGTGCTCACTTCCGAGATAAATGACGTCAAAAATTTGGCGGGAAATTAGACTCCTCTAGATTTTACTTTACTTTAACATTGTGATGTTTTTGACCTCATAAACTATGGAGTTGTATCAAGAATGTTAAGAAATTTTATACAGTTGGTTCTTAAGGATTATATAATCAAAAAATGTTATAAAAAGTAGGGGTCAGTGTGCAAAAAATTTCTTCAGTATTCAAAGGTAGAATCTAGAGGAGTTCCGAAATCTGACAGAAATCTAAACAAATGACCAGCGATCATCCTTAATACACTGGATGTGAATCTGCACGTACAGCAAATCAAAAGAAACTCTTAAAACTCTCTTTGATGTCGCCTCAACACATTCAATTGACGATGGTACAGCTAGAATTACTACATCATAGAGGTAAGATTCTGTTAAGATTTTGTCTGTAATTGTTACGAAACATTAGTTCAATGTAATATACGCAGTAGTAAGATTATATATTTGCATATTACTTGAATGAAAGAGGTTCATGGATTACGATTTTCACACCTATTATCCTTTACAAAAAGTCCTGAGATACCTCTGGTGCTGTAAATAAAGGTAATAATAAAATTACCAAATTTGGAGAATCAATCTCTTTGTCCAAGAGAATAGACAAAACATGGAAGACACACCAGAAAAATATAGATCGCAATACTCCTGACAAGCTAGATCATAACCTGCTTTTTCCTTTCTGCAAAAGTTTTCATTCTATTGGAAAAAAACATGAAAAACGCTATTTTTGACCTATACAGGACCATTACCACCACAAGGGGTCATCTGACAACTTAGACCCAATTGAGACTATTGTAGAGCTTAACCAGGTTAACATTGATGAAACCAACAGCTTTTTTCTATCTACAATTGTTTTCATTCTTAAGGATGGTCACTCCTGAACTTTTTTATATCAAAGATTTTATGATATGTGGTGGAAATGATAGATAATATTTAGTTATCAAGTAGCAAAAAGAAAATGATAGGTCCGTGTGCTCGTTTTCGAGATAAATGACGTCAAAAATTTGGCGGGAAATCAGACTCCTCTAGATTTTACATAACTTTAACATTGTGACGTTTTTGCCCTAAAAAACCATGAAGTTGTATCAAGAATTTCAAGAAATTTTATACAGTTGGTTTTTAAAGTCTATATAATCAGAAAATATCATAAAAAGTAGGTATCAGTGTGCAAAAAATGTCTTCAATATTTAAAGGCAAAGTGTAGAGGAGTTCCGAAATCAGACTTAAATCAGTGACCATCCTTAAGGGCAAAAACATGAAAATATGCAACTTAGGGGTCATCTGACGATTTCGACCCCATGGGGATTTTGATTCTAAAAAGCCTAAGATCCTGATTTGTTGTATCTGTTACGGTTGCTAAGTCAATTTAAAGTGATTTTACCCTATGTCTATATTTAGTAACAGTGGTCATGTTTTAATTGAATCTTTTAAAATTGAGGATCTTTTTTTTGCCAACATGTTATAAATCATTCCTGAAAAGTTTCAGTTAAATTGTTTCAGGTGTTTCAGAGCAGAACATTTTTGAAATTGCTAACAGACGACGACGGACGCATATTGTGATGGCATAAGCTCACATGACCTTTGGTCAGTTGAGCTAAAAATTATCACGCAGGTAACTCAATAATAAATAATAATGGTTGTCTGAAAACCGTCAAACCAAGATTGTTTTGTGTTTCACTTCACCCTTATTAGAAAAGAAATGTTTTATGTTCGATTGAACATGAGAAAAGAAACATTATAGCGATTTCGTATGGGCACTGTCGTTTCCTCTATTAATAAAACTTGGCATTTGTAATGGCGCATATGCGACGAAAGGGGGCGATATAAAGCCTTAACCCTCTTGCTGCCAAAAGGACATATGTGTCCACTACCGGCTCACTGCCAAAGGGACATATGTGTCCACTACCGGTTCGCTGCCACACGGACATATGTGTCCATCGGACCAAAATATTACATGCAACTAAATCATTCCTTATAATTTAACACACTCGTTCAAAATACATAAATGCGGCATTTTATGACAGAAAATAACTAACAAACAATATGGATTCGAATATAAAAATTGTTTTCAATGTATTGTAACCGTAGCAACGTCAAAAATAAAAAAATACGTCATATTTGATAAAAGATTCTGGCGTATCGCTATTGTAACGTCACAACATTGTGGCGTTGGCGACGTCATTCAAAATTCTAATATGGCAGCAAGAGGGTTAACAGTCAAATATATCCCTTCATTCACAAATGCTTGGGTAAACAAAATGACTCTAATAATATCATACATGCAATATGGGTCAAGCCAACTTTTGAATTAATTCATAAAACTTCACACTTAGCATAAAACTCATATAATTTAATTTGGTATGTAACGCTCAATTTGATTGGTTGGACCAACCCATGTTATTTTGGTCTTGTGACGTCACTAACATCTTCATCCGCCACGGCATTTTCGAAATAGTCCCTTTAATTTTTTGTTGTTTAATATTCGATAGTTAATATAAATCTTACTAATTTAAATTATAAGGAATGACTTTAATAGTTGGTCATTTTATAGGGATATAAAATGGGTAGGGTCGTTTTACGCTCAACATAAAGCGCTTATTAGAGATTTCTCAACTTCATACGGTTGCTACCGTTCAACGAAAGGGGAGCGGTTTTTGGTCATGTAGTTGATTTAAGACGAAAACAAGCTTATTTTACACGAGTTTCAAAATGTAAAGTTAAAATTAAATATGTATTTTAGTTTTTTAATGGGGTTCTCTTTTAATCGTTGCCAAAAATGTGTATTTTAAAAGAAAATGATCTCAAATGCATGTTCGCCAATCGGTCTTAAGTTAAATCAACGAATCGTTCTTTGGAAAGTAACCGTCGAGTAACGGTTGTGTTACGCACCAAAGTGACAAGTGAACTCTTCTTTAGGGATTATCTTTGCTTAAAAATTATAATCCCCCTAGCGGCCAGGTAAAATACCACACAAGAAAAAATAAAATCAT
Source organism: Arcuatula senhousia (assembly GCA_963971305.1). Taxonomy (NCBI): domain Eukaryota; kingdom Metazoa; phylum Mollusca; class Bivalvia; order Mytilida; family Mytilidae; genus Arcuatula; species Arcuatula senhousia. Next base: position 7,607,706 of record OZ020311.1, on the reverse strand, counting down.
TAGATAAGGTTTAATTTTGAGGGAGGGAGGGGGCATCGATTTTTTTTTTTTTTTTTCGAATTATTTTTGCGTAGCGCGCCAAAAAATATTGATAATACTATAAATGTGTCACGTCCGTCCGTATGTGCGTTCTGTCGTACCATTATTTTGTAAAAGATTTCTCGGCTACTATTATTTGTAGGCTTTCAATATTTGGTAAGAATCTTCAGGTAAGGGTTCGTATGTTGGGATGCATTTTCAGGTTTGTTGGTTATGGGCTTCCCGTTTTATGAGCCGACTTTGATCTTTTTGTGCTCGGCGGAGGACGCCAGGAATTCTGTTCTTGGTCAGTGAGCAGAAATTCTTCAGAATGTGTTTTCTCTCTAACCGCTAAAATCTTTTTATCTTTCCTTCTGGTTTTCAATATTTTTCGTCAACTCTGTAAACCAAATTGGAAATAAAGCCATCCAGTGGAAGCCCAGGAAATGATCGAGTTATAAAAATTGTGAACAAACAGATAGAGAGACAGACGAACGAACGCACATGTTATAAGAAACATTTCCCCTTATTTTAGAAGTGGATGTGGATTTGATAGTTATTTGTTATTATAATAAATTTCTTAGAAGTGTAGCTAAAGAAGAAAGAAAATCTACAAAAAAGGCCAACTTTTAAGATGAATGAAAAAAAAACCTACAAAACAGATATTTACTAAGTCAAAAATTAAATGGTAAATCAATTAACCCCAAAAGCCATATTATCATATAGACCCGATTGAAAATCAGGGGGTATTTTGAGGAAATGGTGTTCGTCAGTCTATCCATTACATGTTCCTCAGGGTACTATTTTCACAGATTTTCACACTATTACACAATCTTTTTGGCATACTGTATATGTGCATCTGAACATTTTATAGTTTGAATTTTCATTCCCTAATATTTATTTCATAAATTAAAAACTAAACTACATGTACAACATTACATTCATATATATTTGACTTAAATTGATAAAAGGGTCAATTATTTATACCACGGAGTTATTTTATAAGATGTAGCATATAAGTCCATGCTTATACCCTTGACTTAATCGTCACGAGTCTATTTCCTCGACTTTTTGCTATTTTAATGAAACAATTTTTAGTTTCAAATTTTTACTGTCTTGGACAATTTGATGATTATTAATTGTTATAAAATCTATTTAGCATCAATATATAGTTAAATGGAAGCATAAAGCATAAGCTGTTTTATATGTAGCTTTGTGCAAGCTTATCAATAGGGGGAAGGTTGGATCCAAAAAACTAGTTTAACCCCGCCACATTTTATATGTGCCTGTCCTAAGCCAGGAAACTTTGCCAAAGCCTTTGTTTGTCCTTGTCATTCTATGTTAACTGTTTTATGTCAAGAATTGAGTCTTTCGTTGGTGATTTAGGGATTGGTTTTGATACTTTTGTATTGTATTATAAGTCTTGGGCCAATGCAAGACGGTAAGCAGTGACCTGTGGTCATGTTGAAGACTGCTTGCTGTTTTCCGTTTCGATTTTTTGAATTGCTGTTTGTTTATGTTTGTTGTGTCGCGTACACTTATTCCACATCTCAATATCGTATAAAACGAGTTATCGACGCAATTGAATATTAGTTCATCAATAATTTCGGGTCCCGAAAACGTGTTACGGTTACAATACGTAGCAACCGTGTTTGATACGTAGCAAGTCAAGAAATCTCTATTTAGCGTAAAACGACCCTACCCATTTTATACCCGTATAAAATGGCCAACTATTAAAGTCATTCCTTAAATAAACACATCTGGTAAACATCACCTCGAGGATTTCATGTGAGATGAACAAAACTTACCAAGATTCACGTAGGTTTGGTTTTTGTACGGCATTTAAATTGGATATGTTTTGTCCAGTGAAGAAAAAAAGTAAACAAGTTGGGATTCTGTGTTGTATCGGTTTTCTATTATTGTGATTTAAATTATCGTATCAAAACACAAATATTTACCAAAATTATTTTACGTGAACTCACCTTACATGTACCAGGGGTGATAAATGGTTAGACAATTTGCTTATACATACGTGTGTAAATTTGGACATGCGTATTTTTACATACGTATGTATAATTTGAGCATGTCGATTGGGCTATAATATATGTTAGTAGTTGAGCAAATAATTATTATATCAATAAACTTAGATTTTGCATTCATTAGTAGAAAAATAACGAGACCGGATTACTCAGTCTAGTCTGAATAACTGCGTTGAGATAGCAAACATCTAACGAGTGAAAAAGGTTAAGCAAAATTGCCAAACATGCTATTCGTGTGTGTGTGTGTGTGTGTGTGTGTGTGTGTGTGTGTTGGTGTTTAGCGCCCTTTATCGACGCACCTGGACCATGTGGGGCGGTCAGTTTTAATGGTGGAGGAGAGCGGAGTACCCGGAGGAAACCACCGACCTTGGGCAGGTAACTGACAAACCCAATCACATACAGTTTGGGAAGTCCCTTCTTTGGTAAATACAAATGGGACTCAAACACCAGCTGAGAGGTGATCGGCTAGTGGTCAATAGTGTGGTATTTAAACCAGCGCCTTAGACCACTCGGCCACCCAGGCCCCCATACTATTTGTGTCCGTATAACATATTGAATTAAAGTATTATATAAAGTTCTTGTAAACTCACTCTGTTGGTTGATGTTCGGTTGGTTTTTGTGCTGATTGTTTTGTTCTTGTTCTTTTGTACATTTGATATTTGAATGCTTTATTGGTACCTATTTGCTTCTTAGTTAAGGAATATTGTCTTGGGTCAATTTGAAGAACCTTTACAAAATGATAAAACATTATAATTTTGTTTATCTTCATGACAGTTTAACACAAAAAATAAATGTTTACATGTACTATTCTGTCTACAACAGATCAGATAAATATTTTATAAAAAGCACAAAACATTATTCATCCCTGGTCTACTTTTGACTAATCGAAGATCAATCTATAAGTACAACAAACATTATAAGAAAGATTTAACAGGTTCACGGTGGAAAGCAATAGATGCCTGACAACAAATTTGTCCATTTTTATTCTGGACCTCAAAATAGACCCGTGCACAATTTACTTTCTGTTGTTCTTCCCATGAAAACACGGTCAATTCTTCTAGTTCTTGCGTCTCTGACAAGTACACGATATTAATTTCTTGTAACCCATTTTTCAAAGAATTTTTATCAATTATTTTGTACTGTCCTTGCTTTGCTAACACACAACAAGCGTTGTAGCAAAAAATTCCATAGTTCGCCCAGCTGGCGTGGTGATAAGTATTACAGTCGTCAGGTAAAACCGTCATGTGATACTCAAGACAGGAAGTAGGTTTGCGCATGATCTCAAACTTCAAAGGACGCTGGACATTCTGATTTGAAAGGCTATACTTTTGGCGCCACCACTCGGGAGGTGTGCAAGGTTTCCTAGTTGAAGGCTCAGCCAGAACATCCTGAATGTCACATCTTGCATAAATATTGTAATTGCCTGGACAGGATAAATCACTTGTTATTCTTTTTGAAGTCTTTCCAAGATACGTTAAAGTTTTAGTAACACACAATGGAAATTTTGGGCTTTCAGTCGAGGACATTGCAGGAAAAATTTGAAGACGTACCACTGCTATAAAAATCAATTTATCATTCAAGAGGCGTTTCATGTCCAAAAATGATTCATTACTTTTTGGCCAAAATGACAGTGCTCGGGATGCATCAAACAACTTTAATACACTTGTCGGTTTAATTGAACCGTCTGAAAATGATATCAAAGTATTTGAAAATGGAACTCTGAAACAGTTTTATAGCTATTAAACAGTATCAATATACCTTAACCAATTAGACTCTGAGTAGTAATTAAAGTAGTAAGAACAAAATTTAATTCAAATAACGTTTGACAAGTTTTTCGATTTGAGTGACCCATCAGAGACGCCGCTTACTAAAAATTCAAACGCCAAACGTAAATTGTGAAATCAAATCTAAATCATGTCAAATCAATTGATAACTCTGAGCATAATGTTGGTCATTTTTCAAAGTCAAATTAAGAAATTACATACAGGTGGGAATATTCCGTTTTTGTATTTTGTTTAAAATATTAACTTTCGAATATCATACCTGCATTATCAAAAGATTCGTAAGGTAAACCACCTGGAAAGTGAATTTTACAGATGTGTTGAGAGACATTCTCTATTCTGTAATTTACCTGTTTGGCAATTCTAAAAATGAAAGAAATATTATTCATTTTACCAGCAGGGCAAGGTTACAAATAGAAGAAATGATATTATTAACTTACATGAAGGGCAATTCTTAAAATAGAAGAAATATTCTTTAACTGACTATAAGAACAATACGTAAAATATATGATTTGCAAGACGTACTCTTACTTACCATTTACATTGCAAAAGAAAGACCGCAAATGTAAACAGAAGTAATGTGTAGCTGAGAACAGGACAGATTAACAAATCAAATAACGGATGACTAAAATAAGAGCGGCGATTCAAAGTCCAAAGCTCAGTCATTTACCGAAAATGTAAGGATTAATTTTGTACATGCTTTTTGTGCTTTACATAGAAACTTAAACTTAAATAAAATAAGGCGTTCTTGAACAAGAATTAACACTCAAGTTCGTCTCGCTTGCTGCCACTAATCTATCCTTGTAATCTTTTATGCGTTCAAAGAATTTGTGAAAAATTTGAAGTCAAACTTTAACATTGCTAAAAGTACCACCGAAAACTACATATCAAAAACAATCAATAGAAAATGAAAGACCAAGGTCGAAAGATTGAGATGCACATATAATGGTTTAGCACTACCATGTACTGCAACAGCATACCTTAAATTGATAGTTTCGTAGATATGTCATGTCACTAAATGTCATATTCAGGTCAGGATAAACTGTGTAAGCTACTACGTATACGGGCCCTTCCTGAGTTTAACTTTTTTATCCAGGATTTGAAATCAAAATTGGTTCTTTTGTGAATCCCTCAACATAATTATAAGAAACCATGAGTTTACATTCATTAACCATGGACAAAAATATGTGTCGCTATGAGTGAAATCTGCAGAATTTGCAGAGTTTTTTTAACAAATTTGAGCATGAGAACAAAATAATCTTCTGTGCAAGAAGCAGATGGGTACCAATGACGCATTCAAATATCAAAAGAAAAGGCAAAGAAAAAAACAGTACACACAAACGGCAGCACGAAGGAACAGACAACACAGCGCCCCCCCCCCCCGAAAAAAAACACAACTAAAAAGCAGTAAACTACGTGAAATCAAGTCATTTCGAGAATTAACTAAGGTGCTGCGGAAGGGTAAGCAGTTGCTGTTTGTTGCAACACACCCGTCGCGTTGCTGACGGTTAATTCAGTGCGTCAGGTCCGGTACAGATTTAAACAAAACAAAACCCTATGACAAACCAACATCTGTATTCATCTAAGAAGTAGAAATTCCAAATTTGTCTTAGTGCTTGGTGTGTTCTATCAATTTTTTTAAATGAAAACAACGATTTCATCAAGGAGCAACATAACCCTGCGTTAGCAATTACTGTGTCAAACGTGACGCTTATATATGTCCATAAGCTCTGGAATGACGAATCGGTTGTGATATGTTAACTCCATAAAGTGAAGTGCATGGAAAGTACTATAATATATAGATATGATATATTTTCTTTGTTATCAATGATCAGATGCAGAAATTCATAACTTTTTTGTCTGGCTAATTGTTGCTATAAATTTCTTCAATTTATGTTCGACAAAGAGGTTATTGATGTACAGAAACTATATTATTATACACAATACATTCCGTCTGAACAGATAGTTAATGGGTGAGTATGTGTTTTAGAGAAGATCTATTTGTAGATCAAGGGAATGCTAATGACAAAACAATAGTGCTGAAAACAAAGTCCAACCCAGCAATAAAACAAACAACAAGCGCAGCATGATACGACCGCAACTTGTTGAATCCTGTACGTTTGAGGCCTAATGTGGATAGTCAATGGCTGTGGACACATGGAGCCTATGGTGGACTGAAAAAATGATTTTGACTCAAAATAAAATATAAAACCAAGTCTCTTGTAATTGACATTTTGGACCCTTCGACCCCAAATTTCACGAAAATAGTAGCAGATATTGTAAATATGTTTGAAAAATGCAGTCATGGATTTTCACAAGGATTTTAATGAGATTTTGAAAGTTGAACCAAAAATAAAAGTTGATTTTTTGGGGTGTGACCCATGTCATCCTTGGCCCCTTAGCAAGGTAACGATGCAAAATATATCAAATATATATCAAAACCATCGACACATTTAGTTGACAGAAGAAAAAAAGAATTGAATATTTTTTTGTTTTTAATCTAATGAATAATAAATTTTAACATTCTACAGCGGATTTATCAATACTCCTGTTTTAGCCCCTTTTTTCTATAACGGTAGGGACCACAAACTCCTGCTCTGTTAGGAAGCCTCCTCTAGCAGCTAGAAACATAAAATTATAATTTATAACAATTAATAGGCAAACTATAAAGTGAGTAAATATAACCATTTTGCTCAGTCAGTTATTGTAATTAACGTTTTTGGATCCTTCCACCCCTAATTTCTCGAAAACGGTAAGAGATATAATAATTGCAAATCTCTTTGAAAAACGAAAGCAGGAAATTTTACAAGGATTCCAAGAATAAAAAGATTTTTCAAATCGAACTAGAAATAAAAAAGTAGATTTTTGGGCATTGCCAAACTTTGGCCACCCAATCAAAGTAACGGTACATTATACAAAAAAAACTATTGACACATTTAGTAGACAGAATTTAATAAGGAATTCAATAAAAACTTATCAATTTTCAAAGTCTAATGAAAAATAAACATTCTACATGTAGCGGATTTGACAACATACCTGTTTTAGCCCCTTTTGGCCTTTTATTTCTGAAACTATAAAAATTCAATACCAACCTTTCTTTAGTGGCTATAAACCCCGTTATTAACATCATATCAAAATTGTATAACAAATGATTAAAATTTACTCAAGTTATCGCACGGCAACCAAATGTCTACAGTCGACGACAACGACGACATCGCCATAACATTATACAATCGCAAAAATTTTGCGGTCGTGTAAAAAGTAATTAAACAAATGAAATGTCCTGCAGCTACATAGTAAAAGATGTAAACAAATATTCTATAAGTTTTCTATGGTTGCTTGCAAAAATAAAACTAACAAGATTAATTCTTAATAACTTATATCAAATCATTGATAATAAATATGATCAAATACAGTCATTGCCTGTTGTGTTATCTGAGTCAAACTTTATTTTTATTTCCTGAAAGAAACTACAGTGTAGAGGTTAAACATAACCGAAACATGAATTAAAAGGTTTTGTTCGGGTTCAAAAGAAGCATAGACCAAAGAAACGGGCATTCGAATTTCGAAATAAACGATTGATCGAAATCATGTACCCCATGAAAATTCTGCTAATTACAACACTTCCGTCACGTCACCTTCAGTGCAATTCCGGTGGAGTAAAGAAGGACATTACAAAAACTTTTAAATTACTGCAAACTCAGTACATTTTGTACAGACTTGATTATGAAGCTTCTTCGACAGCAAACAATTTTACGATAACGCATTTACTAGGAATTATAGCTTTTTTTAAAATTCGGTTAAGGTTACATGGTCATGGTTACACTTCGAATAAAATGGTAGAAATTGGAAATGCTTCCTTTTTAATTCGGTTAATGTTTACACTTCGAATAAAATTGTAGATATTTGACCTATTTTTCAAGTCTATGTACGACTTAAGGCAGCAACCATTTGAAATTCTGGGGGGTATGGATTTTAGCCCCTCGACAATTTGTTTTTTTCAAAAATTTTCGAAGACGAGAATTTGTTTTTTGAACGACACCAGAAACAATTTTTTATTCGCAATTTTATTTATGCTGTGTAGCCCAGGCTCACCAAAACAATTCATTTTTTTTTCTTTCTGGGTCAAGGACAATTTATTTTTTTTTCCAAAAAATTGAAAACAAAATATTTCCTGAAAGAAACTACAGTTTAGAGGTTAAACGTAACCGAAACATTAATTAAAAGGTTTAGTTCGGGTTCAAAAGAAGCATAGACCAAAGAAACGGGCATTCGAATTTCGGAATAGACGATTGATCGAAATTATGTACCCCTATGAAAATTCTGCTAATTACAACACTTCCGTCACGTCACCTTCAGTGCAATTCCAGTGCAGTAAAGTAAGACATTACAAAAACTTTACTGCAAACTCAGTACCTATTATACAGACTTGATTATGAAGCTTCTTCGACAGCGAACAATTTTACGATAACGCATTTACTAGGAAGTGCTTTCTTTCTTTTTAATTCGGTTAAGGTTTATGGTTAAATGTACACTTCGAATAAAATGGTAGATATTTGACCTATTTTTCTAGTCTATATACATGTACGACTTAAACTACACATAGAAATAAAAATAAAGTGTAGCAGCGTATAGATATAAGAATTGTCGATCATTTTACCTTCTAGTTTACAAGATAATTTTGTTGTTTTCTATACATTTTCTTTCCGTTAAAATTGTACCTTAAAAGCATGAATACCCCTATACTCCGGGTCACCCTCTCTGTGATCACGATGTTTTTGAGATTTTGTAAACATTTCACAAAACATACCTTAAAAATAATGTCCATCTTTTAAAACACGGCCGTCCAAGACGGTCCAACATAGTTATAGTGATAGAAACCTTTATATGTCGGCACACAGACACTTTATTTACATGTCTACGAGAGATTTCTATAGTAAAGACGCCATCTTGTTTTGGTCCTCAAAGGGGTCGGGATCTATTATTATTTCGAGTTAACGTCACCAAATTCCGCGTGACGTTTGGAACGGCGGCTAAAGGGACGTTACTCTTGTTGAATTTGGTGTTAAAAAATCGAGACTTTCAACGTAAAATAGGAATATCTCATACAAAACACAACTTTTTTCGCAAAACCTGATGTTTTTGAATTCCTTGATGGATTTTGAATATTTTTTGCGGGGAGGGGGTTAGCATGGTTAGGAATTCTATCATGTTGACAATAGCAACTAATTCTAGCCCTAGCGTATTTTTCTCTTTTGGAAACGACAGGAACAAAATAGATCCTTAAGTTCTTTATTGGTAATACAATGCTAGACTGTAGTCAATGATTCCCAAAATATTGCAAACTGGGTTGTTCCTTTGATAAACTCGCCGCGCTGTTTTTCTCCCACATGGCACTATGAACAAAATATTGATATATATAAAGGCATGTCCCTGTACCCGCCAGTCATTTTGCCAGTCGGAACATTGATAGTAATTCAATAAAAACAACAAGCGATATTAAGTAATGCCATCATCCAGAAATTTTAATGAAACATGATCAAATTGAATCGTTTAAAGACATCGTTATCCTCAGAGGAGAGTGAAATTTGTTCCTAAAAAAGAACAAATACAAATTAATTTAGAATATTTATTCAAACCCAACACAGGCTTTCCTTGCTCAAGTACATTGCCTCGAACGGATCAGATTTCGAGTTTTATAAACGATAATTCGTATTTTTTGGGTAGGGGTACTGATGATGAGTAAATGAACTCTTGAAACCTGCGTTCATCATTACCAAAGTTGTCGTTTTTTAATTTTTTTTTTTATTTTGGAAATATTTTATGATGTTCGGAATATATTTTAAAATCGAGTAACATATGGATACGTATTAAATTATGTATCGCAAAACCAAACATGCCTGAGTTTAAGTCAGTACTACTATACTATACAGAGACACAACCAGTAGACAAACGAAAAGCAACGCAAACTATAAAATCGTAACGAGCGTGTTTCAGAAAGGCAAGAAGTTCATGTTTGTTGCAACACAGATGCGGCTGTATGTTATTCAGTTGGTCAATTTCCAACCCTGCATGGTCGATGGTTTGAACTTTCCTAAACCGATAAAACTGACTGCCATGCGCATCGAAAATGAATGTTTAAAAAAGTAGTTTTTTTTCTACATAATTATAATTTGATTTTGTATTTTGCTGTCTATTAACTTCTCAGATCTATTTCCTCTCTGTTATATTTCTTGCCTGTGATGAAAAGCATGATCTTTTTACTCGATATGTGTCGATGTGAGTTGTGTTACTATCGGCTAAAGTTTACCGCTGGCAAAAGGAAGTCAGTTGGTTCAAACGATTTAACGGGTGTATGGTTTTTGATAATGATTAGTAGTTGCTGAGAAAACTGTAACGCAAACTTCTTCCCCGCCAGTCCGCCGCTCACCATTTTATAACCCGTATTTTTCACTCCTTGAAATCCGACCAAAAACAGTCTAGCCCATTTCTCAAATGTACATCTTTTGAGATTGAACAGCAGTGCAATTAAACGATAATAATATATGAAAAAAACCTTAGTGATTACGCTCACATACTCCAATATTATCCTCAAGGTATAAGGAATTGAAGATAAAAAAGTTTATGATAATATGCACAAATATATATGGTTTTAATACATCTTGCATACCAAGTTTCGTCAACTTACGTTCAAAAGTTTCGGTCAGAGGACTTGCGTCCACAAGCTGTTGAATCAGGATTTTCCGCACGCAAATTTTCTTAGTTCAAAGAGCCATAACTTACACCAAAATTGGCAATAAAAAAATCCTGGAAATGTGCACAACAGTCAATTACATATGATGTTTTTCTTGCATACCAAGTTTCGTTAACTTCTGTTTAGAAGTTTCAGAGGAGTTGTGTTCACAAACTATGATCACAGACGGACTGCATGACTAACCATTCAAAAACATTATAATTTCCGCAACAAAGTTGCATGTTTGTTGCACGAGGTATTATAATAAAAAAATACTAATTCATATTTGTATATGGAATCTAGTAAACTGATACTTTGGGTTACTGTTACCTTTTCAAGTGATTGTTACCTAATTTTGGGGGTACTTTCAACAGCATTCGTATTGGTCAACTATTAATTCTTACTAAGTTACCTTTTTTATCTATACAACACATTAAATTCAAAATTACTTATTGTTGAAAACACCATTTTGATACCTCATACCTGTACAAAATCATGACATCAATTTTCCAAAAAATCAGAAATCTGAGTTTCAAATCAAGAACTGAGCAAATACCTACTCTTTATTAGTATACAGATATCCTATATTTTAGTAAGCACCAATTAAAATCATATGTACATGTACTTCATGTGCATTGTATGCACAAACAAAACTTCTTTTAGGACCAACTTTAGTGAAAAATGACAACACAATAACTGAACGAATATTAACTGAGACAAAATAAAAAAAAATGCGTAACTTATAACCATACATTTTATTGTACATAATTACTCAAAATTACATGTAACTGATCAAGATTATCTTCTGTTGAGTAAATTAATAATGTGTAAGAGTTATCTTTCTTTACTTATAATTTTATTTAAAGTCTATTAGTATTTCAATCCAAAAAAAATGTCTAACATGGCTTGCGCTGGTTTTGCATTATTTGCTTGTGTATACTTTTTGGTAAGAGGGCTTCATAACTGGTGCATTTTTGGTGGTAAGCAAGTTTTTTAATCCAAATACTCCATTTATTCTGAAAAGAAAAAAATAAACTAAAATAAAAAAAAGCATATAAATATAAAGTAACAAACTTGATATACTAAGTATGTACACATACATGTACCTGTAAAAACATTACATGTAAATCAAATTATAACAAGACCAATCGATGTCTGGCCCTGCGTCACACGGCAAAACGTTGAACCCTGTACATTCTAGGCCCAATATGGACAGTCAAAATATTTTGACACTTGCATCCTATGGTGGACTTACAAAGCATATTTGTCACATGCCACCCAATATTGTAAAAATAGACAAAAAAAATAGTTTCTATTTTTTCCCCCTTTTGGTTCCTTATTGCTAAACAGAAAATGTGGGTCAAGAAAAAATTGTATCCTCCATTTTGTATCCAATGTATGACCAAAATAAACTTGTAAGAAAAAATTTCTTAATCGGACCATAAATAAAAAATGTCACATTTTTGCCCCTTTTGGGCCCCTCGTTCCTAAACAAAAAGAGAGGGGACACCCAAAATCACTCCCACCCTTTAATCTATGGTGAGCAACACTTCTGTAAAGTTTCATAGCATTTGGTCAACCAAAACAAGTTATTGTGGAAACAAATAAAAAAGTCACTTTTTTAGCCCCTTTAGGGCCCTTAGTTTCTAAACGAAAAAAGAGGGGACACCCAAAATCAGCCCAGCCCTTCCTTTTATGGTAAGTAACATTACTGTAAAGTTTCATAGCATTTGGTCAACCAGAACAAAAGTTATTGTGGAAAAAAATTAAAAAGTCGCTTTTTTGGCCCCTTTTGGGCCTTTTATTTCTAAACAAAACAAGAGGCTCCCAGGAGCCTGAATCGCTCACCTGGTCTAATAATGTCAACCCTTTGAAGACTTTTGTATAGCTAAATGAGCTGAATGTTTAAGCAATAAAAAGCTTTTCTCTATCTGCAATAGTTTTCATTCCAAAGCAAAAAAAACTATTTTCACCTTTAAAGGGCCATAACCCCTTAAAGGGGTCATCTGACAACTTCAACCCTAAAAGACTTTTGTAGAACTAATTAAGCTGAACAATTAAGCAAGCAACATCTTTTCTCTATCTGCAAAAGTTTTCTTTCTTTAGGCCAAAAACACTATTTTTTGCCTGTAATGGGCCATAACCCTTATAAGGGGTCATCTGCAACTTTGACCCTATGGAGACTTTTGTAGAGCTAAATGAGCTGAACATTTAAGCAACAGCTTTTCTCTATCTGCAATAGTTTTCATTCTATAGGCCAAAAACACTATTTTTTGCCTTTAAGGGGCCGTAACCCCTATAAGGGGTCATCTGACAACTTGGACCTTATGGAGACTTTTGTAGAGCTAAATAAGCTGAACATTTAAGCAAGCAACAGCTTTTCTCTATCTGCAATAGTTTTCATTCTATAGGCCAAAAACTCTATTTTTTGCCTTTAAGGGGCCATAACCCCTATAAGGGGTCATCTGACAACTTTCTCCTTATGGAGACTTTTGTAGAGCTAAATGAGCTGAACATTTAAGCAAGCAACAGCTTCTCTCTATCTGCAATAGTTTTCATTCTATAGGCCAAAAACATGAAAAAATGCTATTTTTTACCTTTAAGGGGCCGTAACTCCCATAAGGGGTCATCTGACAACTTCGACTCAATGGAGACTTTTGTAGAGCTTTTGATGCTGAAGCAGTAGCGTGGCATCAGATTTCATCTATCTCTTATACTTTTCGATTTACAAGCCAAAAACAGTAGTCTGACCCCCCTGGTCTATTTTTAGCAACAGCGGCCATGTTTTCGACGAATCAAAAATCCCCACATCAGTTCTGTGGTACCACCAGACCAAATTTGGTTTGAATCTGTGCAGCCGTTTCAGAGGAGAAGAAGTTTGAAGAAAAGTTAACGACGACGACGACGACGGACGACGACGACGGACGCCAAGTGATGGCAATAGCTCACATGGCCTTTGGCCAGGTGAGCTAAAAAGAGGGGACACCCAAAATCATCCCAAATCCTTCCTTTTATGGTAAGCAAGATTACTGTAAAGTTTCTTAGCATTTGGTCAACCAGAACAAAAGTTATTGTGGAAACAAATAAAAAAGTCACTTTTTTTTCCCTGTAGGGCCCCTAATTTATAAACGAAAAAAGAAGGGACACCCAAAATCAGCCCAACCCTTCCTTTTATGGTAAGTAACATTACTGTAAAGTTTCATAGCATTTGGTCAACCAGAACAAAAGTAATTGTGGAAAAAAATTAAAAAGTAGCTTTTTTGGCCCCTTTTGGGCCCCTAATTTCTAAACGGAATTATGAAATGACCCCAAAAGGGGAGGTGCACATCTTCAATATATCTGTAATCACTGTGTAAAATTTCAGAAAGATCTAGTGTTTGGTTTTTGAGATTCAGATTACACAAGACAGGCACCCCATAGCGGGACGGACGGACAGAAGGACAGACGGACGGACGGACGGAGTGACCCGACTACTAGACCTGCTTTCGCCTTCGGCGACGCAGGTAAAAAACAAGGAATCTGAGCTACTGCTCACTCAGTATACCCCTGCTACCCCAAAATGAACTATGTTGGTAAACAGGAAGTAGCTATTCTACAGACCTTATTTTGATACTCGCAATAAAGGACCTCACACTGAATTCTCATACCAAATTTCAAGTCACTCTGATATGTATTTGCTGAGAAAAAATGTTACGAAAATTTTCAACAATTGACTAGTAATGTAGAAAATTGAATATGTCAGTAAACAGGAAGTAGATATCAGACAAACCTAATTTCGGTACTTATGATAAAGGACATCACAATGAATTGATACTCGCAATAAAGGACTTCAGACATGTATCAGGAAACGCACATATTTTTTTAGTTTGGCCTTTTTTTTGGCATTAATTTCATCATGATCTCTTTATCTCACATCATGATCTTTCATTTAATATTAAACATGTTAAAATATGTATGAAAATCAAGAAAAAATCTTATCACATATTAGACTATAGTCATGTATTTATTTTTTACATGTTATTATAATTCAAATTGCACATACATGCTTAAATTAAATCCTGTTGTTAATGTTAAATAAACAAAACTCATAAGAAATTATCTTACATGCATGATGCAATGTCAAAATGTATTCAGTGTGAGCATGGTGAGGTTTTATGTCTTTTCTTCCTGCTGCAAAAAAAATTAAAAACAACTATATATTTTAAACTTTATCATGATGCCAATGTTAATTCCTAACCATTAATTAATGGATTTCAAATTTCTATTCACAAATGACAAATGTTATGAGATCATGAAACATTGTTTTTTTTCAAAAATAAAGTGTCAAGCTTCTCTTTTTAACATTACTTTTGTATATGTGATGTTGATTTTCCTTGTACCATGTACATGTACAGATATGTGAATCATTGTGTCAAATTCATGCTATGACTACTGTACATGGATGGGTTAATTTGTATGTCTGTATCAATGGATAAAATTAAAAAATTAAAAATAATCTGCCCACCCGCCCCATATTTTAGTAAATTTTGATGAGCATCTATGAATAATTTTACCATGGCCTTAGGATACCCCACTCACCAATTCAGAAAACAGAAAGTAGAAGCCTGACTGACCTAGAAAGGAGAGGCACTTACATGTGCATGTACATGTATCATACTCAACTGTGAAACAGATTTGATATCTGATACCATCAGTAGAAGCATAGAAACTTGGTACTTGTACCAAAAGTTGTCTATTTTTTCATATATAATTACCTTAATCTAAAAAAGTCAGCTCGGAAACAGGAAGTAGATAACCAACTGACATGGAAAAGGGAACAGAGGCGGATCCAGAAATTCAGAAAACAGGGGGCCCACTGACAGGCCTAAGAAGGTGCCCGCTTAAATCATTGAAGCGTGACCAAAGCCGCTTTGGTCACGCTTCAATGATTTCCTATATATTTAACCAAAATTTTCCGCCAAAAGGGAGGGCCGGGCCCCCCAGCCCCCCCCCCCCCGGATCTGCCTATGGGGAAGGACAGGGCAACTCATCATTCTCAAATAATGTAAATGTACATGTAATGCCCTAGAGAAAAAGTTGAAATCATTAAAAATTATGAAAAAATATTTCGATTTGACTTGGGCCAAACAAAATTATTGTTGGTTTCCCCTAACCCTGCCGGGTCCGGTTTTTTTTTTGGTGCCTAGTCAGATAAGATAAGATATGTTTATTTGATAATTAAATCGCCCTTTCAGGCAGTACAATTAGTGTTTATTTCATACAATGATTTTGGGTGATTGTACAATGATTGAATAATATAAAAAAAAAACATAAAATAAAATAGAATAAAATAGAATAAACAGAATGAAGTAATGTATAATAGAGTGTTAATAAAGGTCCAACAAGCACAGTGACCACTTTATATCATATATTACAGTAACTGCAGCAAGAGACATGGCCCACAATGACAATAAATCTTATTGCCATTTAAAAAAAGTAATAATAATTCTGGCCTGCCTGGTCTTAGATAATGAGATTTGCTAAGTTTTTTTTCAATGAAAATTTTGAATCATATAAATGAAACTATTTTTTTACTTTATTCTGTTTTAGAATTGAAAGTTAAGCAAAGAAAATATACATATCATAAATTCTAAATTTCTAATGAATCAATGACATTTTGTTGACAAAAGTTAAAATAATTGGTTAAATAAAATAATGATTAAAAATATAATTATTTCCCTGCCTGCCGGGTCTAAAAAAAAATTTGTCCATGTTAGGGGAAACCAACTATCAATTTTTGTGGCCTTGCATGTATATTAAGCAAAAAGGTATTTTTTGTAGGGGCCAATTTTTGTGGGTTAGTGGGCATGGACCATTAGGAAAGGCAAAGAAACTTTGTATTGTGTGCCTAATACAGAATGTGTCGATTGAGGCTTTCCACATGTTTTTCTATGATTTATATCACTTCTTGAAAAAGTGTTCATGAAACGTTCAACAAATCTTAATACTAAAATCACAACTGTATAAGGTATATTACAGAAATGATTATGAAGGAAATTATTATTGCTCTGGGAACATCAATTCTTTTGATTCAAACTTTTATGCCCTATAATGGCTATATACATGTACATTTTTGTACCAAGGTAGGGGGCATATACACATTTACATTATGTACATGTAGTGTTTGGGTCTGTTTTCTGTCCATCCTTAATGTTGCGATATGGGGCATTATTTCTTTCGGACATATTCTTGGGTTTTGTCAGTTTTTATCCAAAAGTCTGCATGACAAAAAATGTTTGCCTAAAATAATACCTTACTGTACAGCAAAAAAAAAGTAAAATGATAATTATGATAATAATAAGAAAGAAAGACAAATTTGACCAGTTTTCTTAGACAAGTATATGTAAATTAGCAAAAGTCACAAAATTGAGACAAAAAACAACTAAAACTTAATTATAAAGGTATGTGTAGAAATTAAAAAAAATATGTTACTGTACTTGTAAGGCCAAACAAAACAATAGATCTACAGTATTTGTGTTTTCAATTTTATGCCTCCCTAATTATTTTGCCTATTTTACAACAAAGACCTTTGAAATGCCCCCCCCCCCCCCCCAACCCCCATTAACTGTGAAATGAGGGGGCGCGGAGCGGAGGTGGAGGTGGCGGAGAACGGGGAAGAGAACCCCCCTTGTCCACCCCCCCCCTGAAATAATACATGTAGCTCTTGAGGTTGCTTTTTGGGCATTTGGATTTTTTATGCAACCAAAACATTCATCCTACCTAACTGAAATTTAAAAACACACATTTTTGATGGATCCCTTCGTGTCTGACATTTAGCTGTATAAAATTTGCAAGTTATACATGTAGGTACATGTAATACAATGTACTTTTTTTCTATTTTAAGTCTTCAAGTTACCTTCTTATGTTTATTTTGATTAAAAAATAAAAACCTACATCATGCACAATGTACTTAAAATAAATTTTAAAAAGGCTAACGTTAATCTGGAACTTTAGTAACAGGACAATCAATGTACGTTGACATCTTGCAATTGGCACACGTACATATGTGTATAATTTGAAGCATCACTGTGGCATTCCACACGGTTCATGTACACAGTCACAAAATTAACCTAGCTACATGACAATGATGCGATGATCGTTTCGTGACACATAATAATGATACATCTTCTATCGTATGAATGACTCAGTCACCTCAACGAGAAAATGTTTTAACTTATGGAAGCAAATCGGGTCGGCAAAAACGAAAATAAGAATTCTGACTGTCAGCTCTTGTGTCTGAAATACATCTGCAACGATTCAAACCTCTTTAAGAAGTTGTACATTAAATAACATTAATCAAAGCATAATTTTCCTTACCTGTGGATCCACGTGGTTCATCCATGTCAATCGCGCCATTCCATTCATTAATTAAATGCGCAAAAAATCTGGCCGTCGAATGGAATAATTTGATTGGTTTCCGACAATTTACGGATCTTCCCGATCATGTGATTGACAAGTGAAAACAGAATTGCTCCCCACTGTTGCTAGGCGCTAAGTAATGGCGTTTTCCACAATGTTGATTTAGAAATGGGCGGAGTTTCAATCTCAGAAACGCTTGGAAAATGGTAAAACTAGTGTCCTGGGTAGGTTTTTTGACTTTTTTACAACTATTTTAAAAAATTCCAATATTTTTCTACAAACACTGAAGGGTGACCCAGAGTATAAATAAATCAATTGTGGATAGATTTAATGAATAACGAAATTACCTTGACAGGGCATTGTTGATATTTAGCTACATGTTGGGTAAATGAACAACACAGAAATGCCCCAGCAAAACGGATCAAGTGAACACGTACAAAATACTAAAACTGTATGTAAAAATTAAAATTATTATTTATCTAGATGCTGCTTTGCCTTATTAAGCAATTGAATGTGTAGGACTGAAAAAAGGCGTAAGATATCAGTCATTTTTTCCTATTAAAGTGTAACGCTGATCCTAACGGTGACCTGAGATAACAATAAACTTATTTTCTCAGCGGTGACGTACAAAATACCTGCATGATTCAGATTTATGGCCCTGTTTTAGCCAACGTGTGCTGAATGTTCGAATAATGTTCTAAAACGTTGGAACACGTTGGCAGTCGCTGTTAAAAGTTTCAAAAAATATCTCGGTGAACGACCACTAAGTGTCAGACTAACTTCCTGCAACGCACGACAAACTTATTTAAACTTATCTATAGCGTTTGTCCGGCGTACTTGACGTTTGCCTAGCGCATGTGTGACGACTGCAGAACGCATTAGCGTTAGTCTAACTTATATATTTTTCGATCTTTCGGTGGGGAGACCCATGATTTCTGTTCTTTTCTTTGGTATTATTTTACAATAGCCCTTATAGATCTATTATCTGGCTTAAATGTATTGCTGGGTTAATTAATAATTACATGTATAGATACATCATGTAAGTTTAGTTGCGCTATAAAAATATTGGTTTTCAGCGTTCTGGTAATATGAATGTATAATTATTATAAAGCCTTTTTTTAACCAATAGTGATGATTTTTGCACTCAGTTTAAAAGAATTAAATATAGTGTAGATTTTATATTTTGATATGTCAAAAATATACAGAAAGGATAACAAACTCTCAAATTTTCAATTGAGTATATACATGTAAGAAATACCGGTCTGTAGAGTTTGCCTAGCATCCTTTTTACTGCACTTGACTAATCCTAAATGATCGCAGACAACATGACGGATGTACTTAATAGAGGAAAAACGCGTGTGCTTTTTGAATATTAAAAATACATATTATTTCAAATAAGTATTGAAGATAGATTGTCGTTACTCGTTGTATTTGAGTATTTTTCTACCAAAAAAATGTCCACCGAAAACACGACAGGTGTATTTCAATTTGCAAGAATTACTTTCAATTCCAGACCATCTAAGTTATCCTTGTTATATTCAAGATGTTTTGGCTTTGTTCATTGCTTTTTTTTTGTAAAAGATTTTTTTTTTCAGGTTTGAATTAGTATTTGAAGCTTTTGAAATTGACTTTCCCCCTTGAAATTCAATTCTAACTAATAAAATTCTTGGATTGATACGCTACTCGTTCGTTACAATGACGCTCTGTGCGCTCTGTACACGTTATAAACACGTTAAATAGGTTTCTCGGTCGTTAGACTGACGCTAGACGTGCGCTGCATTATCGCTAGACACGGTCGTTTCCATTTAGCTTAGAGTTCGTCAAACGCATTTCAACGTGCGCACAACGACCACATAGCGCACATCAGCGTGTTTACAACGTCCTTCTAACTTATGCCTAGCGTTCGAATAATATATTTCTAACACGTTGGCGAACGTCGGAAATTTTAAGCATGTTGAAAAATTTGCGACGCACTCGACGTTCACCAACGCACGCTGACGTTCGCTAACGTGTTTGTAGCGTGTTCATAACGTATACAAAACTTACGCAACGCACACCAGCATGTTGAAAATATATTTCAAAACGTCGGCACACGTTGGCTAATGGCCCTGTCACACTATAACGTTTTAGCCAACGTGTGCCGACGTTTTAGAATATAATTTCAACACGCTGGTGTGCGTTGCGTAAGTTTCGTACACGTTATGAACACGCTACAAACACGTTAGCGAACGTCAGCGTGCGTTGGTGAACGTCGAAAGCGTCGCAAATTTTTCAACATGCTTAAAATTTCCGACGTTCGCCAACGTTTTAGAAATAAATTATTCGAACGCTAGGCATAAGTTAGAAGGACGTTATACACACGCTGATGTACGCTAGGTGGTCGTTGTGCGCACGTTGAATGCGTTTGACGAACGCTAAGCTAAATGGAAACGAACGTGTCCAGCGATAATGCAGCGCACGTCAAGCGTCAGTCTAACGACCAAGAAACCTATTCAACGTGTTTAAAACGTGTACAGAGCGCACAGAGCGTCCTTGTAACGAACGAGTAGCGTATCAATCCAAGAATTTTATAAGTTAGAATTGAATTTCAAGGGGGAAAGTCAATTTCAAAAGCTTCAAATACTAATTCAAACCTGAAAAAAAATCTTTTTACAAAAAAAAAACAATGAACAAAGCCAAAAAAAAATTGAATATAACAAGAAAAACTGAGATGGTCTGGAATTAAAAGTAAATCTTGCAAATTGTAATACACCTGTCGTGGTTTCGGTGAACATTTTTTGGGGGGTAGAAAAATACTCAAATGCAACGAGTAACGACAGTTTAACTTCAATACTCATTTGAAATATTGTGTATTTTTAATATTCAATAAGCAAACGCGTTTTTCTTTATTAAGGACATCCGTCATGCTGTCTGCGATCATTTAGGATTAGTCAAGTGCTATAAAAAGGATGCTAGGCAAAATCTACAGACCGGTATTTCTTAATGTATATACTCATTTAAGATCTTGATAGTTTGTTAACAAGCGCATGCATTCCTCTCTGTTATACATTCATATTACCAGAACGCTGAAAACCAGTATTTGATGTATCTATAATAATTAATTGATCCAGCAATACATTTAAGCCAGGTAATAGATCTATTTGGGTTATTGTGAAACACTACTAAAGAAAAGAACAGAAATCCTAGGTGTCCCCACCGAGAGAAAAAAAAATAAGTTAAACTTACGCTGTGAATGCGTTCTGCAGTCGTCACACATGCGCTAAGCAAACGTCAAGTACGCCGGACAAACGTTATAGATAAGTTTTGAATACGTTTGTCGTGCGTTGCAGGTAGTTAGTTTGACGCTTTGTGGTCGTTCACCGAGATATTTTTTGAAACTTTTTACAGCGACTGCCAACGTGTTCCAACGTTTTAGAAAATTATTTGAACGCTCGGCACACGTTGGCTTAAACGTTATAGTGTGACAGGGCCATAAAACGTTATAGTGTGACAGGGCCATTAATCACAAATATTTTATTCAGTACCCACGTTTCCAGACGCTGCATTTTGTGCAGGCTTTTCTCCAAAAGAATACCGCCCAATAAGTTTTTATGTCCTAGGTCTTTTAATGCGTCCGTCCGTTCCAAATGTTGTGAGATGGGTCTTTGGACATATTCTTGTTTTTATTTGAACAGCTTTCTTATTTGTATTTACACTATAAATGTTCTGCAATAAAAAGGTACGGCGAGCGCAGCATGATACGACCGCAACAAGTTGAACCCTGTACATTGGAGGCCCAATATGGATAGTTTATTGCTTTTGACACATGCATCCTGTGGTGGAATCTAAAATGCATATTTGACACATATATATTTACATCACATCTGATAGAAAAAGGCTGATTTATATATTAATTGACTTTTCGGACCTTTGACCCCCAATTTCTTGAAACGGTAAGAGATATTGCAAATCTGAAAAATACAGGCAGGGATATACAAGAATTCCAATGAAAAAAAAGAAAATCGACCAAAAATAAAATATAGATTTTATGGGCGTGACGGCCCCTCTTTTGCCCACTGTATCAATGTAACAGAGCAATATATATAAATATCATTGACAAATTTAGCTGACAGAAATTAGTGAGCAATTCAACGTAAAAATAATTTTCAAAATCGAATGAATAATAAACATTCCACAACAGTTTTGTAAAAACACCCGTTTAAGCCCCCTTTGATCCTTTTTCAAAAACAGTAGGGACCACAAACCCCAAAATACAATTCCAACCTTTCTTTAGTTGATATAATCATTTTATGAAAACTTTTTAACAATTGGCTGGCCCACTACAACTGAAATAACGTGTAAAACAATCTGCTTCGACAAACTTTAAAAACAAGTGTGGCCACTAAAAGTAAGTCTCGCCTGCCGGCACCATCACTAAATTCAACTACCTAAGCTTTCATTTCTTGATATAAACACAAAAAGTGTCTATATACCCAATATCAGATGCCTAGCTATTATACTATTCAAGCAATCCTTTGTCCACACAAGTATTACAAAAGTTTTCTGCCTGAAAAAAAGACCTAAGTTCACAGAGTCACTGGAGCGTGAAAATGGGGTCATGGACAAATGGCATGGTGACAGTTGCGTTAACCATAACACTGAGACAATAATTAAAGAGATATGTCTCCACGATAAATCCAAAATAACAGTGTCTCCGCGCTATATTTGTAAATTCAGATTCGGCCTGTTGAAATAGGCACTTGCATTACAAGCGAGTAAACTTTTTCATAATGAATCGTACATATGAAATATATACATCGTTGGAAAGAGTAGATTTTGCTGCTTTGTTTAGACTATTTTTCTTTTCATTTTTATCACACATTTTTCCAAAGGAACAGTTTAGTCAATCGTACATTTTTTTCCAAACTCAAACTTAGAAATAACCTCTTGGAAATCTTATACATTTCATATCAAATCTTAGCTTATAGTATCTTATTTAGTACTGTTAAATAGCAAAAGGATTTAAGAATATTCAGGTGAAATTTGTAGGTAATTTAATAAGTTCAGGTCAACTAATTAACAGTTTGAAATTGGTCAATTTCCTGTATTAACAGGACGCCCCCTGGCCGATAACTGTCGATAAGGAAGTTTGTTTATTGTGAAAAATATCAGTCTGTTCGCGTGGTGTTTGATTTTTTATTTTTCACCATCCTCCAGATTTTATTAAATTACAAACAAAATAATAAATAAAACACTTCGAAAATAGTATCAAACAATGTACGAGAAATTCAGCTATCTAAAGATACTTTTTATATTTGAATAAACCATAGAAACACCAAAGTTTAATCGAGAGGATCCTAGATCTTCACAAGAACGACACTGTTATTTTCAGCCATTTCATATGTTTAATTGGATGATTCGATTCTCTTCGATATGATTTTCTCAGAATAACCTCAACTGTCTATATACCCAATATCAGATGCCTAGCTATTATAATTTTCCGGCAATTTATCATCCACAAAAGTCTTACAAAAAAGTTTTTTGTCCTGAAAAAGACCTAAGTTCACAGAGTCACTGGAGCGTGAAAATGGGATCAGGGTCACGCGGCATGATCACAGTTGCATAGACCATAACCTCAACTGTCTGTATACCTAATATCAGATGCCTAGCTATTATATTTTTCCAGCAATTCATCATCCACAAAAGTCTTACAAAAAAGTTTTTTGTCCTGAAAAAGACCTAAGTTCACAGAGTCACTGGAGCGTGAAAATGGGATCAGGGTCACGCAGCATGGTGACAGTTACATAGACCATAACCTCAACTGTCTGTATACCTAATATCAGATGCCTAACTATTAACTATTATATTTTTCCAGCAATTCATCGTTTACAAGAGTCTTACAAAAAAGTTTTTCATCCTGAAAAAGACCTAAGTTCACAGAGTCACTGGAGCATGAAAATGGGATCAGGGTCACACGGCATGGTGACAGTTGCATAGACAATAACCTCAACTGTCTGTTTACCTAATATAAGATGCCTAGCTATTATATTTTACCAGCAATTCATCGTCCACAAAAGTCTTAAAAAAAAGGTTTACAGCCTGAAAAAAGACCTAAGTTCACAGAGTCACTGGAGCCTGAAAATGAGGTCAGGGTCACATGGCATAGTAACAGTTGCTTAGACCATAACGTCAACTGTCTGTTTACCAAATATCAGATGCCTAGCTTATATACTTTTCCAGCAATTCATCGTCCACAAAAGCCTTACAAAAAAGTTTACGGCCTGAAAAAAGACCCAAGTTTACAGAGTCACTGGAGCGTGAAAATGGGGTCAGGATCACATGGCATGGTGACAGTTGCGTAGACCATAACGTCAACTGTCTGTATACCAAATATCAGATGCCTAGCTTATATACTTTTCCAGCAATTCATCGTCCACAAAAGTCTTACAAAAAAGTGTACGGCCTGAAAAAAGACCTAATATATAAAAAGTACTACAAAAAGAAGCTGACAGGTTTAAGTGTGTCTTACCCCTTAAAGACATTCATAACTATTCCTTTGCGTGTTCTAAATTTTCACCTTACCTAGGGAATAAAAAAACTAAAATCAAGTGTTATGTAATACCTTACATATCATATGTGCAGTTAAAATCTACGCCTTACTGTGCATTGTAATCGTATAAAGCTAAAAATACCCTGAACATAAAAAAGAACTGTATTTTAGAATTAGATCATTTAGTATTGTAAACCTGCGTTTACTCTTGTTACGACTTGATGTCGCGTTGCGTTGCTGATTGTTTTTCAGTGGTATTGTTTAGTTCTCCTTTGTGTTGAATGATTTGGCCATTGCCCTTTCTAACATTCGACATTCAAATGCTTACTTGGCACCTCTTTGCTTTGTACTCAAGCAATATTGTTTTAGATCAATTTGAATAATCTTGACACAATGTTAAAACATCATTTTGATTACTAAAAAGTATGTTTATTATAATTGTTGAATACAATAAATATATGTTTACAGGTAAAAACCTCTCTACAACAGAATCAAATAAATAAGTTAAAAAAAAACATGATTCACTCCTGATCTACATTCGACTAATCAAAGATAAATATTTCAGCACAAAAACTTTATAATGAAGATTTATAAGGTTCACGATGGAAAATTATCGATGCCTGACAACACAATTGTCCATGTTGGTTGTGGACATCAAAAAAGACCCGTGGATTATTAACTTCCTGTTGGTCTTCCCATGAAAACACTGTCAATTCTTCTAGTTCTCTCGTCTCTGACAAGTACGCAATATTTATTTCTTTGAGCCCATTTTTCAAAGAATTTTTATCAATATATCTGTACTTTCCTTGTTTTGCCAACACACAGCAAGCATTGTAACAAAAAGTTCCATAGTTTGCCCAGCTGGCATGGTGATAAGCATCGCAGTCGTCAGGTAAAACAGTCATGTTATACGTAACACAGAAAGTAGGTCTGCGCATAATCTCAAACTTCAAAGGACGTTGGACATTCTGATTGGACATGCCATACTTTTGGCGCCACCAATCCGGAGGTAAGCAAGGTTTCCTAGTTGAAGGGTCAGCAAGTACATCCTGAATGTCACATCTTGCATAAATATTTTGATGGCCTGGACAGGATAAGTCACTTGTTATTCTTTTTGAAGTCTTCCCAAGATAAGTTAAAGTTTTAGTAACGCACAATGGAAATTTTGGACTTTCAGTTGAATACATTTTAGGAAAAATTTGAAGACGAACCGCAGCTAGCAAAATCAGTTTATCCCTTAGGAGGCGTTCCATATCCAAAAATGATTCATTACTTTTTGGCCAAAATGACAGCCCTCGAGATGCATCAAACACCTTTAATATACTAGTCGGTTTAATCAAACCTTCTGAAATGAGATAATAATATATTGATATGGATAATAAATCTTAAACATTTTGATATATCATTTAACCAGTAGCTATATTACTAAGCCAAGTGTAAGAAGAACAAATTCAAACTAAGTTTGACACGCATTTTGTTTTTAAAAGACCCACCAGAGACGCCGCTCACAAATAAGAGGTTCCCAGGGGCCTGAATCGCTCACCCAACTTTCATGACGGATGGAAATTTGGACATCTGAGGCAATAAACTGTGTTTATATAGCCAAACATTTAAGCAAACAAAAGCTTTTCGTTATCTTATATAGGTTTAATCTGCTAGACAAAAACCCAATACTTGACAATTAGAGGCCATAACTTTTATAAGCAGTCATCTGCCATCTTCAGCCTAATGGATATTTTAAAGAGCTAAATAAACCGAGGGTTTTAGCAAGCAACATCTTCCCCCTGCTTTTCATTTTACAGGACAAAAACATGAAAAATTATTACTTTCACCTTAAAAGGACAGTAGCCCGTATAAGGGGTCATCTGCTAAGTTCGGCCCAATAGAGACTTTTGTAGAAGTTTTTATGCTGAAGAAGGTTGCTTCAGATTTTCTCGATCTATTATACTTTTTGATGTATAAGCCGAAAACTAGGGTATGACCTCTTATTCTAGTTTTAGCAACGGCGGCCATTTTTTTTGGGTCGGTAGTCACCATTTTTTGCAATTCTGGTAAAGGACATCACATAGATGATTTTTAAAAAGTTTCAAAGCAATTTCTTTTTGTAGTTTCAAAGGAGAAGGTTTTAGAAGAAAAGTTAACGACGACGACAAACGACAACGACGGATGCCAAGTAATGGCAATAGCTCACATGACCCTTCGGGTCAGATGAGCTAAAATTTGAAATGCATACATTTACAAATCCGAATTGTGCTGGATTTGGCTTCTCAGATCGAAACTTTCGGCTTTGAGTACATTTCATTCAATACTTTTGGTTTTAGACGTTCCGATGTTTTTATTCAAATGCTACTCATTGAAATATCTATATACAGCATCACCACATTAACCGTTTTTATAACCGTTTTGGTATTGTATTTTAAAACATGTCCGGGTTATGGCTAAAATATCATTGACGGGACATAAAGCAAACAATCAATCTATCTTAAAACTCACAAAATAACCAAACTGCTATTAGCAAAACAAACAAGTCAAAATGAGTAAATTTACTCAGGTGCAGCGAGAGTAAGCAGTTCTTGCATTATGCAATACAGCCCTAACGCCGACGGTGATCAATTCAACATATCTGCAACCATCTGAGAGACAAAAATCTGGTAATTGTTTACGATCACACAGTTACTTGAAATTTCTTGAGTGAATACATTAATCTAGGAGCAATATTCCCCTATCTTCGCTTCGTTTTTTTCTCTCCAGAAATGTTGATTATTCTTTGAAAAAAAAAATTGCGTCGAATAATGGTTGGTTACAAAGTTCAATAACGATATTGAGAATGCTGTTATTTTCTTAGAAGTATTTACTATCAAATATAATACCTGCATTATCAAAAGATTCGTAAGGTAAACCACTTGGAAGGTGCACTTTACAGATGTGTTGAGAGACATTCTCTATTCTGTAATTTACCTGTTGGGCAATGCTTAAAATAAAAGAAATATTCTGTAATTTACCTGTAGAGAAATACTAACAAGAGGTTCCTAGGAGCCCGAATCGCTCATCTGGTCTTGACGTCAATCCTATGAAGACTTTTGAAGAGCAAAATGAGCTGAATGTCTAAGCAAGAGAAAAGCTTTTCTTTATATGCAATAGTTTTCATTCTATATGCAAAAAACACTATTTTCACCTTTTCAATTTATAAGGGTTTTCACTTTTAAGGTGTAACCAATATAAGGAGTCATTTGACAACTTCAACCCAATGGAAACTTTTGATGAACTAAATAAGCTGAACAGTTAAGCAAGCAACCGCTTTTCTCTTTCTGCTATAGTTTTCATTCTATATGCCAAAAACATAACAACAGTTTAGTTTAGAGGCTGTAATCCCTATAAGGGGTCATCTGACAACTTCGACTCTATGAAGGCTTCTATACATGTAGAGCTAAATAAGCTGAACATTAAAAGGAAGCAACAGCTTTTCTCTATCCTCAATAGTTTTCATTCTATAAGCCAAAAAACATGAAAACAAGAATTGACACTTAAGTATGTCTCGCCTGTCGGCACCATCACAGAACTCATTAAAGGTCTAGCTGGGCCTTCAGAAAAGTTAAGATTAAGGTCATGTGACAGATGACAGATGACATAATTCCATTAACCCATCACAAAGACTCAATGGAATGTCTGAAGTGTTCTAGATACCAAATTTATTGAGAAACAATGAAAAAAAGACCAACATTCAAAAAGTCATTCAACCATGAAAATGGGGCCAAGGTCAAGGTCACATTATATGGTAATGTCAGTTGTGTATACCATAATCCCAAAGGTCTGTTTACCAAATATCAGATGCCTAGCTATAATATACTTTTCACTTAACTCATTTTCCACCCAAAATTCATCTAAGTTCACAAAGTCACTGAACCGTGAAAATATGGTCAGGGTCCCACAACATGATGTCAGTTGTGTAGACAAAAACCCCAAGTGTCTGTGTACCAAATATCAGATGCCTAGCAATTATACTTCTCACTTAATTTATTTTCCACAATAGTTTTAATTGTCCCAAAAATCAAGTCCACAGAGTCGCTGAACCATGAAAATTGTGTCAAGGTCACAGGACATGATGTCAGTTGCATAGAACATAACTCCAGCTGTCTGGATACCACATATTAAATGCCTTCTGGATACCACATATTAAATGCCTAACTATTTTACTTTTCACTTAATTCATTTTCCACAAAAGTCTTACAAAGAAGTTTTTTGCCCCAAAAATCAGCTAATTTCACAGAGTCGCTAAACCAATAAAATGGAGTCAGGGTCAAACAGCATGGGGCCAGTTCCAAAGACCATAACCAGAAGTGTCTGTATACCAGATATCAGATGTCTAGCTATTATACTTTTCTAATAATCTATTTTCCATTAAAGTCTTACAAAGAGTTTTTTGGCCCGAAAAAACATTTAAGTTCACAGAATTGCTGAACCATTAAAATGTGGTCAGGGCCAAACGGCATGAGGCCAGTTGCGAAAACCATAACCCATACTATCTGCATACCAAATATCAGATGCATAGCTTCTTTACTTTTCTTGTAATTCATTTTCCACAAAAGTCTTACAAAAAAGTTTACGCCGTCGCCGCCGCCGACGCCGCCGAAAAGTAATACCTATGTCTCGCCTTCAGCGACTACAGTCGCAGGCGAGACAAAAGCGTTATTTTTTACCATTCATGGGCTGTAACCCCTATAAGGGACAATCTGACAACTTATGAAGACTTTTGTAGAGCTAAATGAGCTGAACATTTAACCAGGCAACAGCTTTTCTCTATCTGCAATAGTTTTCATTCTATATATGCCAAAGACATGAAACAAACTCATTTTAGGGACTGTTACCCCTATAAGGGTCATCCGATATCTTCAATCCAATGGAGACTTTTGTAGAGCTAAATGGGCTGAGCACTTCAGCTAGCAACAGCTTTTCTCTAATTCGAAGTCTCGAACATTGCTAAAGTATCACCGAAAACTTCTTATGGAAGTCGCTACACTGTAATGGTTTAGCATCCATGTGAAAGCATAGCTAGGATTTATAGAAGGTGCTCATAAAATATTTTCATTATAGTGCTGAAAATTGGCAAGTCACTAAATATGAATAAAAAGCTTCGCCGAGCGCAGCATGATACGACCGCAACATGTTGAACCCTGTACGTTTTAGGCCCAATATGGATAGCCAATTGTTCTGGACACATGCAGCCAAGCCAATGGTGGACTGACAAAGGTTTTTGACACATGCAGCTTTTGGTGGACTCACATTTCAAAAGCCTATTGTGGTTTGATGAGTTTTGATTACTGGAATTTTTTGGTTAGGTTTGAACGAGTAAAAAGTTTCAATTTTTGCCCCTTGTTACATAGTAGGTGAGAAAAAAGGGGTCACAAAAATAATTCTCAATTTTGTATCCGCTATTTGACACTGAGAACAAACATGCAAAATAAATTTTCAAAATCGGACCACAAATAAACAAGACCAATCGATGTCTGGCCCTGCGTCGCACGGCAAAACGTTGAACCCTGTACGTTCTAGGCCCAATATTGACAGTCAAAACATTTTGACACTTGCATCCTTTGGTGGACTTACACAGCATATGTGTCACATGCCACCCAATATTGTAAAAATAGACTAAAAAATAGTTTCTACTTTTTTCCCCCTTTTGCTCCCCTTATTGCTAAACGGAAAATGTGGGTCAAGAAAAAATTGTATCCTCCATTTTGTATCCAATATATGACCAAAATTAACTTAAAAAAAAAAATTCTAAATCAGACCATAAATAAAAAAAGTCAGTTTTTTGCACCTTTTGGGCCCCTCATTCCTAAACAAAAAGAGAGGGGACACCCAAAATCATCCCCACTCTTTGATTTATGGTGAGTAACACTACTGTAAAGTTTCATAGCATTTGGTCAACCAAAACATGTTATTGTGGAAACAAATAAAAAAGTTGCCTTTTTGGCCCCTGTAGGGCCCTTAATTTCTAAAACAAAGAAGAGGGGACACCCAAAATCAGCCCAACCCTTCCTTTTATGGTAAGTAACATTACTGTAAAGTTTCATAGCATTTGGTCAACCAGAACAACAGTTATTGTGGAAAAAAAATTTAAAGTCGCTTTTTTGGTCCCCTTTGGGCCTCTAATTTCTAAACGAACAAAGAGGGGACATCCAAAATCAGCCGAACCCTTCCATTTATGGTAAGTAACATTACTGTAAAGTTTCTTAGTATTTGGTCAACCAGAACAAAATTTATTGTGAGAACAAATAAAAAAGTCACTTTTTGATCCCTTTAGGGCCCCTAATTTCTAAACGAAAAAAGAGGGGACACCCAAAATCAGCCCAACCCTTTCTTATATAGCAAGTAACATTACTGTAAAGTTTCATAGCATTTGGTCAACCAGAACAAAAATTATTGTGGAAAAAAAAAATAATAAGTCGCTTTTTTGGCCCCTTTTGGGCCCCTAATTTCTAAACGAAATTATAAAATGACCCCAAAAGGGGAGGTGCACATCTTCAATATTTCTGTAATCACTGTGTAAAATTTCAGAAAGATCTAGTGTTTGGTTTTTGAGATTCAGATTACACAAGACAGGCACCCCATAGCGGGACGGACGGACAGACGGACGGACGGAGTGACCCGACTACTAGACCTGCTTTCGCCTTCGGCGACGCAGGTAAAAAGTATCGATTTTGGCCCCTTTTGGTCCCTAATTATGTAATAGTGGAAAAGGAGTTTCGATTTTGACCCCTAATTACGTCATAGGGGGTAAAAAGGGGGGTGGTCGCAAATGTAATTCTTAATTTTGGATCCGCTATTTGACAAGAACAAACATACAAAAACAAATCAAAATCGGACCACAAATAAAAAAGTTTCGATTTTGGCCCCTTATGACCCCAAACTACATGACGGAGAAAATGGGGGGGGGCACGAAAATTCATCAGGTTCAACCTTTTATTGTAAGACAAATTTCACAACAATAGGCCAACTAGGATTAAAGTTATAGTGGAAACAAATTCAATATTTGATTTTTTTCCCCTTTGGGCCCCTATTTTCGAAACGAAAAAAAGGGGTGACCCCAAAAATGAATCCCATTCATCCTTTATGGTAAGGAACATTATTGCCAAATGACAAAGCAATGGGATAACTAGAACTAAAGTTATCATGCCAACAAACATAAAAGTAGCATTTTTGGCCCCTAATTTTGAAACTAAAAATGGGAAGACCCCCAAAATCAATCCCATTCATCCTTTTATGGTAAGGAACATCATTGCCAAATTTCATAGCAATCGGATAACTTGAACTTAAGTTATTGTGGTAACACTAAAGTTAACAGAAGGCGCGGACGACAACGACAACTACGACGACTTCGACGACGACGACAGCATCATACCATTATACGCCGCAATTTTTTTGCAGTCGTATAAAAAAAAATCAGGTTCAAATATTGGGATACAATTGTGTAATGTACTACTGGGGAATTTATATTGAAAATTGTTTTAGTCGCAAGATCAAAATAGTGAATATAGTACTTGATACGTCGAGATGCTTAAACATTACTTTTGTATAGAACATTTTCATTTATTGAACCGGAAAATTAAGTCTAAATAAAAAAGATCAGAAAGTAACTGTGCTAAGCCACAACTGGGGCATACGCATTTCAAGAGTCGTCAATCAAGGAACAACAAGAGTTAACACTTCAGTAAGTCTCGCCTGTCGGCACAATCGAAATACCTTGTTATTCCACTCAACCAAAAAAGTAAAGTCAAGGTCAAAATGGGAGTGCAACTGTACTTAGCTACAACCTGTCCATATACATACCATCAAACTAGGACTTATAGTTCTTGAGAACGTTTCTCCGGTCTGCACAATTGGCAGACATACGAATATATGAAATATTTGAACACATTTAAAACCAAATTTTAACACAAGAATAAACAAAATATACATTTACTGTCGACAAAGAGGTTACAAATCTACAGGAACTTATGAAATTATACACTATTATGTATACATTCCATCTTAACAGAAAATGAATGATTGAGTTATGTTTTTTAGAAGATCTATTTGTAGATAAAAGACGTGATAATGGCAAAACCATTCAAATGTAGTTCAGCCAAGAAATTAAACAACCAGAAAATCAATTAATTTACCATTGACATCTCCTGCACAGTACAATGCAAGATGAAACAAATAATAATAAAAGGTGTCTTGTATAACTGTTTAATTTAAAATAAACCAGAAGAGTGTTATGACAAGTTCCGAAAATTTTTTACGACAAACTGCTTAGTAAAAAATTGTTAATGCATGCATATAATTATATAACACATTTACATGTACTGTTAGGTACCAAAATATAATAACTTATACCAGGATTTGGATTATTGTCAAGTGCAAACAAATGACAGCATTGCTCATAATTGATAAATTCTTGACAAGAAAAAAAAAATAACAATCAACAATGCATTATTAATTAGAATACATTCATGTAAATACGATTAAAAACTGTTCTATAATCATGATAATCTGAATCCGTATTCAATCAAAAAATGATAATATCAAAGTGGATTATATCATACATCACATGCACTATTCATTTTTTTATTTTTTTTTTTTTTTTGGTGAAAAAGAAAATGCTAATGAAAATTGAAAATTATTAGCTATAAAGCCTAACTCATGGCATAATTTTACCGAAGTCTTACATGTAGGCAGTGTCAGAGCGGTGCCAAGATAGAATTTTGTATATATTTGTATAGCATACATTTATTATAAAAAGTATGAGCATGCATAGTCAACTGCATGTTGCAATTTCTATAAGGTTTAAAACAGTTTAAAAGTTTCCCGAGCTTTAATCAAGGGTTAATGAACATTTACAGCATTATACTAAACGATCGATTTTAGGACAAAATTGTTATTTAAACTTAAAAAGTTATCATCTTACCGTTGAAATGCATTCATCGTGTTCTGAGGTGTTTTCTGTTTTATGTTCTAGATTTTAACCCCATCGAACTAATATAAAGAACGATAACTCTATGTGGGATCCCCCCTTTTTGGTATGATAGATCTGGGTCGAAAAAATAGGAAAAAGAGGTATTCGGTCATGTTCAAAATACAAATGACAACAAAGTTAAATGAAAGAGAGAGAGAGAGAGAGAGAGAGAGAGAGAGAGAGAGAGAGAGAGAGAGAGAGAGAGAGAGAGAGAGAGAGGGAGAGGGGGGGGAGTTACATGTACTTAAATATAAGTCGACTGTTGGTGATCATCAAAAGGAAACATAAAGTGGAAGATAAACATATTATACTGGACTAAACTATACTTCAAATGACCTTTTCGGAGAAAATGTTGTGTATTAAAAACACGGGGGGGGGGGTAACTCCAAGTATTTTAGGTTACAGATGCTCGGCCCAGAAATTTTATACCCACCCCATTCATATATATATATACGCCTGCTTAAAAAAGACACTCATTCATATATTTTTAATGCCTCAGTTTAAAATTACACAGCATATGACAGATTTTGTAGATATTCTATTAAAATCAAAGTTTGAATGGTAAAAATTATCAAATGCATGTACAGTTAGGGTTACAAGGAGGCAAAACGTGGCTGCTGGGATACTCTTGTTCAATTGATATATGACATTTGTGAAAAGTAAACCTTATCAAATATCTGAAATTTTCACCTTTTTCACATATTGAGCACCCCAAAAAGTAGACCCTTTTAGGGCGCATTATATGTTCCTTCCTTTATAATGGAAGTTACCCC
This sequence comes from Arcuatula senhousia, assembly GCA_963971305.1. NCBI lineage: Eukaryota > Metazoa > Mollusca > Bivalvia > Mytilida > Mytilidae > Arcuatula > Arcuatula senhousia. Next base: position 7,573,437 of record OZ020311.1, on the reverse strand, counting down.
CGTGATTAAAAAGGTAAATAATTGCCATTTCTGTTGTACTAACAGAAATGTCTCAAATAATGCACATCTCCAAAATGTTTGCAAATCATTGTGTAAAAATTAAAAAGATCAAGCTTGGTTTCAAAGTAACACAGTGTGTCACACCCAGATTCCTCGAATATTAAAATGATCGAACGAACGCTTTTTTTCTAATATGCAAATTAAAGTTCTTGGGTTTCGGGGGACCTCTTCCTATAAGGTAATAGCACGTACCGCTTGAATAGGTACCATTTTTCAAGTCGAGAATATGTGATAGGTTTGGGAAAACCGAGGGGAAAACAAACATAAAATACATTTTGTATATGTTAAACGTCAATAATATTTAATTGCTGATTATATGACAAGCTAGACCGGTCCAGGAAATTCTTACTTTTTTCCAATACAAATGTATTCATGCCTCGATTCATGCATGTGTAAAAGTATGACAGCTTTAAATAGCTATAAATAAATAAATGAAATTCCAGTTTTATCTTTATTTCTCAGCATTACTTATGGAGTAAGGGTTCTTTTTTCAGTAAAATATACTAAGGGACGGACCATTTAACTTGAAGGGGGGGGCTTGGTTTTTTGTTTTGATCAAAAAAAAATTTTCCGCGCAGAGCGCGGACAAAATATTTATTTTCCGAAGGCGTCGCGACAGAATATTTTTTTCATTATCAGCATTATTTTTAAAGCAGAAATCCTTCTTCAGACTATTTTTTTTTACCCTCAGCTGCCAAAATATTTTTTTCATCAAAAATAATTTTCAGAATATTTTTTTAGGAAAAAACCAAGCCCCCCCTTCAAGTTAAATGGTCGGTCCCTAAAGGTATCTTATTTTCAAATTTTAGATATATGAAAAGGGTCGGGTTTCAAAATCTCAGCGGCACCTCCCTATCCATGGAGTTAAGAAGTCCCCCCCCCCTGCCCTGAGTTTTGGCTACTCTACGTAAAACTAAACATACTGACTAAAAATATAATTTGAATCTATTTTGATAGTCTCCTCAAGCAAAATAGCACCCCTTTTTTTTTATTGTCCTTGTTTTTATTTAGCGCAGTTCGCGTTTGGTTCCTGTTTTTTTTTCTTTTCTTTGTTTGCCTGTTTGGTTTTTATCTTTTTTTGTCCCCCGCCACAACGCAGAGCGGGGCATAGAAATGCCGGGCGTCCGTCTGTGCGTTAGTGCGTGCATCCGTACGTCCGTCACACTTTTTTCGTATCATATTTTTCAGCTACTATTAATCCTAGGATTTTCATTATATGGTATTCAGCTTCAGGTAAGGGTTTCGTAGGATTGGATGCATTTTCAGGTCTGTCGCTTACCTACTTCCTGTTTAAAGAGCCGACTTAAAGATGGTAGTTTTTTCGAAACAGATTTCTTAGCTACTATTAACTCTATGCTTTTGATATTTGGTATGCAGCTTCAGGTAAGGGTCTCATATGGTGGTATGCGTTTTCAGGTCTGTCACTTACCTACTTCCTGTAAAGCGAGCGGACTTGTAATTTTTTACGGTCGGTAGGGGACTTAGGAATTCCGTTCTTGTTTATTTTGTTATGTAATGTGTCGCTTGTACATGAAGTCTTTTCCCGAAGTCATTTATGTCTACTGATTTCGTCCTTGTCTTTTTTCGATTACTCCCTTTGCTCCCTTCAGGTTGTCGTTTAGTTAATTTCTTACAAACATTTCATTTTAATTCTAGATTTACTAAAAAGAATGGATTATAGATGATTAATTACATGAATGCAGGAAGCGGAGATTATATATACAAATACATGTACAACAATGTACAGATGAAGGATATAAAGTATATTCATACATAATCCTTTTTCAAATTATTATAATTTCCCCCGTCACAGGTCAATAGTGTTGTAAATTGTTTCTTATGTGTATGAATCTCCGCCTTGTACATTAAAAATAACAAAATATACCTAAAGGCTACGACGTGTTGTTTTGTGATTATAAAAATATTATTTAAAGATTTTACAAAATTCTTGAAGGTAAGTCAAAATATGTTGAATTTTAAAATTTTCTTAATTTCTAGTTTTTAAAACGTTTTGAATGCTTTTTTCTATCTTTTATATTCTGAATATAATTTGCACCAAGAAAAAGGTGTATTATTATTTGGGTGTACAGTCATGACAGTAAATACATCAGTTAAATATGCATCATGTGTTCAGTTGTTATAGCTACAACGGATCAATTGGGTTAGGAAGCTTGTCATGAGGATTTTTTTTCTATCTCCTGTTTGGTACTTATTCGTTTGTGTTTTGTTAATTTTATTTGTTAAAACTCTTTTATTATTCAGTTTTATTTATAAAACACTAAGTATTAAATTGTCAATTTAATACTTCCGTGCACTCTCCAACAAATTTCGGTAAACGCAGAGTCTCCATAATTGACATAATATTGTTAAGACCCATTACTTTTTCACATACAAGTACATGTATGCAGCATGGAGACCCGACAAATCAAGAAGTATAAAAACATTTTATGTCGTGTGTGCTCCTTTATATTTTTCTTTCGTATGTCTTGACTCTTTTGTTTGCAAAGGCGTCCTTTAAAAACTTTAACCTTCTAATTCAAACATGAATTATCATGTCAAGTTCTCTTTCATGAACACAAATTATACAATATTCTAAAATAATCTTCAATAGTTACCAAAACATGTTCTTCGCATGCAAAACTTTAATACATCCCAATTAAAACGATAATTTTAATACGCTTTTTATGATAAATTGAAAATTGTTTTTATCCTTAAAGATATTTTTGGATTATTCAATTTAATTTTCTGAAGAATAATTAACCTTTATTTGCAAAATTTCACCCATGTGGGTCAAGCAAAAACAAATGATTATACTATCCTATAAATATAAATTTTGTGATTTGTCCCGATCCAATTCCAAACTCGAGAAGTTGAAGCCAAAGTTTTTAATAATGAATAAAGTTTCATAATTCAAGGTAAGCATGTATGAAAGATAAGTAAAGTAAAACTCGTTGAATTTTTACTTGGGGTTTATCATTTTTTTTACGCAAAGGGCCCAAACAGGGTGGTCAGCTTCAATGGTGAAGGAAACTGGAGTTTTCGCCCGGGGGGGGGGGGAACCGACCTGGGCTAAAATAAAAGTTTCTCTATGATTGTAAATACAATGAATGAATTTATTTTGGTTACCAAAAATAATTGGTGAAAGTATTTGGGTTTTCTTGGAGCAAAATGTCTAAGTTTCTTTACATGTACATACATGTATATGCGACTTATACAGTTGTACAAGGTACGGTAGTATTTTTAATCTAGCTTTTAATGTTCTTTTGGCAAAAATGGGCGAAAAGCTTAAATGCTTTTTTTCCTGTGATGTAAAACATACAAATCTCATTTTTTAATTTTCATAACTTTTAGTTAAATGAAGGTAATTTAATAACTTATATCAGGTATACTGGATACGCTTGATCTGTTTTAAGAAAAAAAACCTGATTTAATTTTAGTAAAATTTATTAAATTGAAGTATTTCGGTCTGAATTTAAGGAAGGACCTCAACTTACAATTGATTTCCTTCATCTAATTAAACCGTGTACAACCGAAATCAAAATTATGCTTAATTCGATCTGCATGACCGATCTCGATAAATTTGTGTATATCTCATGTTTCTCTGGACTTGGTTCAGATCTCGTAAAGATACCTTACACATAACAGTATTATTATTTCATAGAAATTCTGTCATTCTTTCAAACATTTTGTGCGGAATATCTTTAAAAAATCACATTATGTTTCAGTTAACCATCGATTTTCTATCAATTATTGATACTGTTTTTGGGAAGACATTATAATGCAGATCCGAATGCACAAATGTTACTCCTGATGAAAATAACAATCATGAGAAATATATACAAATTTATCTAGATCGGTTTTACTTAAAGATTAAGCAAAGGTAGAAATGGGACATCAGAATGTCGAAAGTCCGAAAGGACAGAGACAAAACCAGTACACACCAACGAGCACAGGACGAAAAAACAGACAACATAAACACAGAAATACAAAACCACTGAATAGCAATCAACAACACGAACTCAAGTCGTAACGAGAGTGAATTCGGGTGATCCGGAAGAGTAAGCAGTACCTGTATGCTATAGCACACCAGTCGCGCTGCCAACCGTAAATTTTTCATTCAGTGCATATGTCAAATCCGATATAGAAAGACAAAACAAAACCTTATCATGACAAACTAACATCTGCACTCATCTGAAATATTGAAATCCAATATTTGTCTATGAGCGCATGATGTCTGAGTTCTGTAAAATTTCTGGAGTGAAGACAGCTACCGAAGAGTAACCTAACCCTGTGTAAGCATTTTTTGTGTCAAACGTGACGCTCTATGTAAGTACACAAGCTCTGGAATAACGAATCGGTTGTGAGACGTAAACTCCCTAAGCTGGAGCGGGCGGAATGTTGTTTCACAAGAAAGGAAAGTTGACGACTGGAAAGTTGGTTAAAAGTTTTCCTTGGGAGTCTATTTTGAGATGAAGATCAAAATATGAATCAGACTTCCTAGAATCCGTTGTGTCCTTTATCGCAAGCTCTTGAGGATATATAAGATCGAAACAGTCACCAAAATGACTATTGTTCAGTGTAAAGACATCATAAATATAATGGAAAGTGGGGTTAAAAGAGAGATCTAGTGTACGATCTTTTTGTTTAGAAGTGATTGTAATAAGTCTGCTTTACACGAGTGAAAAAAAACAAAGCAGCAAGCAAAGGCGCACACTTAGTGCCAATTGGAATCCGTATGTTTTGCTAAAAAGCACGTTCATCAAACTGAACAAATATGCTGTCCCTAAGAAAGTTGAGCATGTCGATTAATTTGGGCTTCTGTCAATTTGTTCTTTTTCTTTGACTCATTGATGACAAAGTAAGTCTTGGTATAATCGACTACTAGATATTTATACCTGTGTATCTATTTTTTTATTGAAAAAATGCTGCGTTTAATCAGCTGTTCCAATCGTGATTTGAGTTATTCATGTGGAATAGATGTGTAAAGTATGGAGAAATCGAAGGTTTTGATGCTGTTGCAAGATGAACCTGATTAAGAGTTAAGAATCTCCATCAGTTTTTTCGAATTCTCCAGGATTTACATTTGATTGACACCATTTCTAGAATAAAAACAATCGTAATATTTCCTGAGGCTGGATGTTGTTGCCGTTAGTATTGAAGTCGAAAGAAGTTTAAGTGGTACATTTGGATGACCCCGCAATAAAGCGCTGTTTGTATGGATTTTAATGTAATTTAGGAGTCCAATACAGGGATTGAATCATGTAGCATAATTTTGATATCAGTTGTTCTCGGTGAACAAGGTGTATTCAGAAATTATAAAACCCCCGCTTCGAAGAAGAGGAAGATACATGTATGTTGATTTACCTGTGTCAGTCGGTCGTTATTCCGTAGCGCCGATCCCACTTTCCGTCCCACTTATTATTTACTTATAATTCAGGTACTATTCCTCCGAAGTCACTGATATTTGGTAAAAATCTTTATAAGGACATTGTTGTGGGATGCATTTAAAGGTCCGTCGAACATCTACTTCCTGTTTGTAATTTTAAGCATTAATTTTTCCCCGTCACGCTTCTATTCCATCACACTTTCTCATTGCTTATAACCCAATTACTATGTATATTAAACCTAGGTTACAGCTATTTTGAAACAAGCTTTTAATTATATGGACATGATGCATTATGGGATATGTTTAAGGTTCATCTGACATCTGTTTCCTGTTTTCCGTAAACTTTTACTTGTTCCTGTCACAATGACATCATACATTGTGGGATGGTTTTTTTAGGTCTACCGGAAATCTACCTCCTGTTTACCGATGTCTTTAAATTTTCCCGTCGCACTTTTAAATTCCTGATGACCCCAACATTCCTTATTTTTATGTCACTCCTTTTATTTGACTTTTACTCATAGGTTGCTGATGGTTGATAAAAGGCCTCGTACGGATATGACGTGTTGTAGGATACATTTTAGGGTCCATTGCATATCTACTTAATGTTTTGCCGAAAACTTAATTGTATTTTACCCAAGGCATAGTTGTGAAACGGGGATATCACTAGTGGGCATTGGTTAACATATTTTTTATTTTGTTCATCCTTATTCCATTTGTTCTGGTTTTTTTCTGTATACGTCTCTGTCACAGACTGTTTATATGACAATAAAGTATCTTTCATTCACTTTTATAAGTTTAGAGAAGTAAAATAGTTTTTAAAGTTTGGAATAATAATTTAATATTAATTTCTCTTGCACATCATGGAATATTTTAAAATTTACATTTCGATTAACAAGTGAGCAACAATGGTTGTTCTGTGTATGTTAGTTAATATGGTGGTCGTGTTAGGATTATTAATTTATTAAAATATTTTGAGGAGGGGGTCCTTGTCCCATTCCACCTCAAATTTGACCCAATATCATACCCTTGTATAGAAGTTTTATCCGTCTATATACATGTATATGTTGTGTACAAGTTGTAATTTTGTACAAGTTATAACATGTACAAAATATTTGTACAAGTTATAACTTGTACGGACCAAAAATACAAGTTATAACATGTACAATTTTAGCCTGTACATGTTATAACTTGTACAAAATAATGACAAAAATGAGGTTTAACTTGTACAAAATATTTTAATATAAAATATCTTTAAAATACTAACACTTTTGACTGAAATAAGAATTAGAAACCTAATTCAAAACATCATTTTAAGAAAATAAAGTACTTAACAACAATATTAAAGAACAAAGATGATCAATACCAAATGTCAGACATACTAGGGAAACTAAATCTGTTGTAGATTCGCAAATGATCTTGACTTGGTACAGACATTTCAAAAGGGAATGGAGGCTGGTTTAAACCAGACATAACTAATCGATCAGATTGGTAATCAATCAATAATCGATCATTGTTGATCACTTATCGATTGATGACCCTTTATAATCAATCGATAATCGATCAAACGCTTCAAGGAGTTTGATCGATTAGTGATTGATTTTGATTAGTGATTGATAAATGATCTATATGTGATTGATAATTGATTGACAAGCAATCGATAAATGATTTATATGATTGATTAGTGATTATTTGTTGTAATCCGAAATTTTGTTTCTACTGAAGGTATTGATTTGATAGATAATTTGTTCCCTGTCTCCGCTTTTCGAGTTTGTCGCACATCTTGCTCTTTGCTGAGATTTCTCAGATTCTAATGAAGGAATCGATTTTAAATTTGATATACACCTTCACTATAATATGTCGTACAGTGTCTTTCATATTTGGTTTGGATACTTCTTGCTGTTTGCTGACCCGAATAAGTTGTTCAAACGAGTTGTGGGATGTGCTTAGCATGACAATAAATGCAATTTCTTGTTATACCCTGGGTAATATGATGGATTTGCACCAATTATTCATAGGTAAACATTCAGGTTATACTTTAGTGATTGTGTAAATTTCAAATACACACTCAGCAGACAAGACAAAATGAAAACTAATGGATGATATACATGTATTCAATATAAGCCCAAATAATTAAGGAATATGTTCTGCACGGAAATTCCTAAGACATATCTAGGAACAAAAGGGGTCAAATGTAACTTTGCCACTTTAATAGTACAAATGCACTTACAAAATTATCAAAAAATGTGAATGCATTATTTCTTTTATTTGTCAGTCCCTATCTATCTAGACATGCTGCATATGTTTAAAAGAATACTAAGAAAGAAACTCATTCAATTTCTGGACAAGTTGGATTACATATGAGGTTGAATAAAACGACGACAACGACGACATCGCCATAACATAATACGATCGCAAAAATTTTGCGGTCGTATAAAAAGTTTTGGCCAACACAAGACTATAGTCCTTAATATCATCATAAATGACCTTGAAGTCAAAGCCACTTACAATCGTTCAAAAATCAATCACTAATCAATAAGTCATCAATCAGCCATCAATCAGTTTTTGATCATTTATCAATCACTAATCAAAATCAATCACTAATCGATCAAACTCCTTGAAGAGTTTGATCGATTATCGATTGATTATAAAGGGTCATCAATCGATAAGTGATCAACAATGATCGATTATTGATTGATTACCAATCTGATCGATTAGTTATGTAAAGCAGGTTTTACAGCACAAAACTATCATCTTCCATTGCAAATTGGGGAACTAATGTGACATAAAGCCAAACCAAGTTGAGCAGTTAAGCAAACTTTATTACAAAATTCACAAAGAAAACTCACTTAAAAAATAGAGGGAAAAAGGCACAATAGTGGATCGACCGGAAAAAGCAAGTCTTAAAAATCACTTGTTTGCAAGCAACATAGGTTAAATATTAGTGATTTTAAAAAGAAGTACTTGCGTTCAGATTTTTGTTAAATTTTAACATAAACATGTAAATTCCTATTTAGATATTTCATAAACCATATTCAACAGATTTGAGATGTCGACTTATAGGAAATAATATCAGATCAGAATTGGAATACAGATGTACATGTACTGATATTTTCTGGTCATATACTTATAATTGTTGCCTTTATAACAAAGTACTATCAGCTTGGTCTGTAAGAGCTTTTTTATTCTTAATTCTTTTCTAGAAATTGAATGACATGTACCAAACACGTTGTCAAAAGTTGCAGTTGTAAACAGTAACATATAAAAAATATGCATCAGATTCAACTTTTTTAACAAAAAAAAAAAAAAAATAGAAAAACAAACAAAAACTCATATTAATTTTGGTTTATTTGATACGTCAAAACATATAAAAAGATTATTAACTTTGTTAATATGTGTTAACATTGATCAATATTGATCTTTTTATTTAAAATGATGATTATTTCATGTAGCTACTTTTGAAACAAATGTTGTACAAGTTAAACCCGACTTTTTGCATTATTTTGTACAAGTTATAACATGTACAGGCTAAAATTGTACATGTTATAACTTGTATTTTTGGTCCGTACAAGTTATAACTTGTACAAATATTTTGTACATGTTATAACTTGTACAAAATTACAACTTGTACACAACATATACAAATTAAATACTCGGTGAAACGACGGACTCGAACCTCAGTGTAACGAATTTCTCATTTTAATGTACATTACTTTACTCTACTCATTTTAGATGGCGAGTCAATCTGCATTTTCAGTGTTTGTTGTCTATATAAGTTCGACTGCCGTAAGGAGTAAATTAAACATTTTTTCCACCCCATAATAGTAGATAGAAAGGCTCGCCATATAAACATGGTTAAAAACAAAAACACTTATCGAGGTCGGAGAAATCATTTAATTTATGGCTTTCTCAGGAAAAGAATTTGTTTCTCTCGTTATATTTTGCAGAAACTTCAAACAATGGATGGGAGAAAAAATATTTTTCTTATAGGTTGTCTCGGATCTATTCTCAACCTAAAAGGTGCCACTATATAAAACCAGCAAAGTTCCACATAGTTACACGTAGCAAGAAGCAGAGAAGTCAGCAAGGGGGTCCGCATATAAATGACCAGAAATGAGCAGTACCATACCTTATAACTAAGTCATGTTTGCGGATGAATAATTGGACATAATTCAGCCGCTTGAAATAAAATACGGAAAATGTTCAGGTCTTATCCGTTACAAATTAATTAGAATCTTTTGTGTACTTCCTATAAATTAAAGTTTACCAGCGGTAAAAATTTTAACAAACTTATCGCTATATTTCTGTAAGTCAAAATAGGACACAAGGGTAGGCTATATTTGTACACACAATGACATTCAGTTTAAAGATTAAGGGGGTTGGGGGGTCTAAGAATTTGACAAAGTAAGTCAAATGAATCTTTTTCAAACTTTTTAATATAGTCAATTGACATTGGTATGAGCATTGAAAATATACTATAAAACCAATAGGTCACTGTGCTAAAAATTTGACATGAAAAGCATTACGTCAATGAAATCCGAATGAATTTTAATGACGTTTTTACTTTCGTTTTACTTTACATTTATTGGTAAAGTCCCGAAAATGTCTTTATTCATGTCCATGCGATTGCCACATTTTACAAAATTGCCCAAACAAAGCCCGATTTTGAGGCCGAAATGAAGAAATAGTTGGGTGTTTTGGACAGGGAAATCATTATAAAGGAAAGGGTATGAGATCAATGATTTATAAAAAGAAAATCGAATTGAAGAAAAGGTGGGTGATGAAAGTAGTAGTTCCCTTGTGCTTGTACCAAAATTTGACTCTCAAAATATTGATAGAGGGTGTGTGAACATACTTAAATACATCGGTATCTTCACCTTCATTGTCAATGTAAAACATGCTGAACATATGTGTTGAAGAAATATTGGTGAGGTGTTATTCACGTCACCTCCTTAACCGTGGAATTATCATATACACACACGTATAAAATGAACAACTAAATACATAAAATGGGCTTACACACAAGGGCTGTTAACATTTGAGTGTTTGAAAAAAGATGCAATCTTCAACTAAAATAAATGTCTTCAATTTCGTCATTTAAAAGCTCCAAGGTCGACCCCATACATGACAAGAAAACCTAAATGAACGAAAAGGCAATTTTTTGGTCAAAACTCGTTACAAATAAAGTTATCGTTTAATGTGTCACACCATACCGACAGTTTTCGTTTAACTTTCGGGTTAAATCAGAAAATTTGTCATTTACATATTTCTGTTAAACATAAAAGGTCACAAAAATAGCTAATAGCCAATTTGATAATCATCTAAAATTGTTATAATAATCATAGTTTATAACATATTAAGTGTGAATCCTATGGATGCACGGTATACGTAAAAATCAATGTAATAAGTAATGAAAGACCGGAACAGCTGGTATATATATCAATGATATTCCTTTGATGCGTGCCTTTTCAGTGTGATGTTTTTATTTTCAGATCACAACAACCTTTATGGTGGATTTATTTTAATATGAAAAGGAGAAAAAGACCTTGATTTCTTAAAGATGGAAGGAAGTAATGAAAAGACGCCAGTGGTACAGGCAGAACAGACAGAGCATCCACAAAAAGAGGAAATTAAAGATAACAAAAGCGAGGTCAAAAATGAAAGGAAAATTTTTCAAATCGAAAAAGATCTGTTTATTTACAAAGTTTTCTATTTCGGATTTGGTGGCGCAATTGGATGTGTATTCCCTTTTCTCTCAGTTTATTACAAACAGCTTGGATTCAGTCCGAACCAGATAGGTATTATTTCCGGTGTACGACCGCTGATCGGATTTATGAGCGGTCCGGCATGGGGTTCCATTGCAGACCGATGCCGAATCCGTAAGTTAATGATGTTGATCAGTACGTTCGGATGGCTTATTTTTCTCATGGGAATCGGTTTCGTTCCTCCTGCTGCAATAACAGACTCAAAATGCCAGTATGCAGCAATCATGGCGAATTCTTCCTTAGTAAATAGTACTGAGCATAGCGGAAAGGCACTTTTTAAACAACTCACTCCTAAACAGAAGGACAAGCTCTTGGAAGAGAGGGACTGGATGTTTCCTAATCCGGAAATTACACGGGTTTTCGGCATGGTCATTACCCTAGTGATTTTGGGTGAGATCGTTCAATCACCTTTGTCAGCACTCTCAGATTCTGGCTGTCTAGAACATATAGGACTGGAAAATGTAGATAAATATGGATTCCAAAGATGCTGGGGATCGTTTGGATTTGGAATGCTGTGAGTGAATATAAAATTTAAGCTTTATTGAAACACCAAAGATGTCAGCCTTCTTATTATCCCGGCTTGTGGTTTTAATTGTCAAACGCACAACTTCCACAAAAGTACATGACAATTTTTTACAACAAGTAAATTACGAACATGACATTAATGATACAAACAGTATATTAAAATATTACAATACGAAAATCAAATATGAATGAATATAAGAATGCTCAAAAAAGTGTTCGTACACCTGTAGACAGCATGTGTGTTCTGTGTTGCAAGAGGGACAATATCTACGAACAACATTCATAATCAGAAAAAAACCTCTACGGAAGTACTTTGAATTAATGATTATATTCAAAACAGACTTCCAGTTAAGAAAACAGAATAAAAAAACTAATATGATATACACAAGCATGCAAGCACCTTACTTTGAAAACAAATTTGCCTTATTTATCCAAATAGCGTCGCAAGGCCCACCGCCAACTACAAGGTAACTAACCCATTCACTAGAAAAAATGAATCATTGTGACGTCTCCCAATTTGAGCTTACTTACATTAAATACTAGTAGACACTGAACTACTAATAAAATAAATATTTTTAACCATGTTTTAGGTCTCTTATAGTTGGTGCTATTATAACCAGGACTAGAACTCCAATTGAAGTTTGTGGTATTACTGTCGTTTTAAGCGACTATCATATAGCGTTTTACTGTTTTTCCGGATGCATGGTGATTGTTATTATTTCCGCTTTTATGTTTTCATTTCCGGTAAGTACTTGATTCGTGAATGAAGCAAAAAAGTACCAATAGGCGAATCCTAAGTCCAAAAACAAAACCAGTTAACACCTAAAAACAACAACAATTGATAAAACACAAAAAAAACATACTGCAATTATCAACCAAAATTACATTGAACGAGACTGAATAAAAAAGGAAAGGTGATCAGATAGGGTTTTATGTAACATCAAGATGCCACAAGGAACATCAACTTCGTCATGTTCGTGGTCCACCATATTTGACATATTTGTGTTTTTGAACAAGATAGGAAAGAAGTTTGTGATGACTCTGTTACTTTATCAAAACCATGAAGGACTTCCTGTGTCATAATTAATATAAGCGATGTCTCAGCCTAAAATATCCAAAAAGGGCGGCTAGTTAATGTCGAAATCTGCGTAGTAGGTTAATGTTCGTGTCTGCCTTTATGTGCTCATACTTAATTATGGGTAATATCTTTTAAAATGTTTTTGTGTTTTGTTTTAATTTTAGGGTTGAAATATATATTTAACAAAATTTAGGTAATTATCAGCCTATTTTATTAAAATATATATGCCATAAAAGCAAAATTTAGAGGTTCATTGTAGAAATCATGATCAATCATACTTTCATGACTTCAAAAAAGCAAAATGAATATAACTCAATAAAGTTTATTTTTCCATTAGTTTACTAAAATACAAAACTACAAAAAAATAAATAACATATATTTGTTATTGAATTTTAATTTTAAGTGGCTTTTTAAATTATGTAGACGAGTTATTTTAAAAGTTTTATCAAATAATCTTTACTTTCTACCTCCACGACCTTTTATTAGATATCGATAGATCTACACTGATTGACATTTTAAATCCTTTTCATCTGTGAACTATTTGGAAAATTACTTTCAAAGCTTTCATGCACATATCATTACTAGAAGTATACATGAATTTTGTACATATATAAACTTCTTTCCTTTGATGAGAAAATAAGATCAAATACATTCAATGTTAAATAAAGCAAACAAAAAAAGAAATTCAAACTACTTGTTTTTGTCATTCGGGTAAAAATAAAAATAAAAATAAATATACATAAATTTTCGAACAGAAAATCAAGATTGTTTTTCCTGCTATATAAAATAATGCTAATAATAAAAAAAATATTCTGTCGCGACGCATTCAAAAACCATTTCTGACCAAAACGAAACACCAAATCCCCCTTTCAAGTGAAATGGTCCGTCCCTAACCTAATACCATTTGCCTAACCGCTGACATTATGCTTTAGTATACCACCTAATAGAACTTTTATCGGCTAAACTTTCCGGCCAGCCTATCGACCTTTTCTCTTTTCCATGGTCTTTAAAATTTACTGTCCCAATGTTTTTCATCTCATTTTATCATCCTTTCATATTCATTTTATCATGATTCTTTTCATATGGCATTGCATTGCCCTTGTTTAACACAATGCTATGGTGTGCAAAATACAATACCAAACGGTTAATTTGATTATGCTGTATACCGATATTTCAAGGAGTTACCTCTCATCAGCAGCATTTGAATCAAAACATTGGAAGATCACAAACCAAAAACTTTGAATGAAAAGTTCTCAAGACCAAAAATTTCTCAACAGCGCACTCGGTCAATCACATCTTTCATTTATTTCCAGCATGAAAAAGCTGCCAAGGCCGATAATAAGCCCAGACCTAACATAAAGTACACGTTTAAGTTATTCTTCAACCCTCACTATTGCTCCTGGCTTGTATGTATGTTCATTATGGGTGTGTGCAATGGTGTGATCTGGGGATTCCTGTATTGGCATATAGAGAACCTAGGTAAGCATAAGAGCCTTAAATACTAAATTGATGAGCAAAAAATATTACCAATACGATGAAAGATATCCTAAACTTGAAATGGTATAACAGTCGTTCTAGCTACGATCTTTCAAATGTAATGGTAACACGGTTCGTATATATTCGCGTGCAATCAATTTTCGTTTTGAAAATGTAAAATGGAACATTGAATGGACGCAAATATACACGAATCTAACACAGTGTTTCGTAACTAGATCAAGAACATTATGTAAACTGCTCAGAAAAAAGAAAAATAGAAAAAGCAGACCGGTTACATCGTTTTACAAATAGAAACGAAAGCCAAAAAATGGCATAATGACATCAATTCTCAAAGAAAATGAAAAGCTACTGTACAAAACACAGAGAGGCATAAAATATACATGACCAAAACAGCATTAAACAATAGCAACTCAGACTTTTGAAAATAAAGTAAATTTACGGTTTCTGTCGTGATTGTTCGATGACACAAACCAAAATTACAACAAGATTTTGCTACGCCTGACGAGCGTATCGTGTTTTCAAGACTCATCAGAGACGCTCTACCCAAACTATTTGAAGAGGCCAAACACTATTTAATTATGAACAGCATAGAACAATAAAACCAAAAAGTAAATCGAAATGGGGAACCAAATTATAACCAAGATCACCAAACTACACAGGAAAAATTGTAACGCATGTTTTACGCATGAAAAACATATGTAAAAAGTACGATCATAACACATGGTAAACGTAGAAATAGTACCTCGTATAAAAACATATGGTAAGTTAGAAATTAAAGATATTTATATTAGACGTCAACTAGTACGGTAATCATCCTTTAAAGAAGTGTACAGTCCTTTTGAACCTTTCATGTTTCTAAAAATCAAATTATTTTGATATCATGTCCGAACCATTTTGGTCCTTATGGAGAATGGCTCTTAAGATTTGGATCGGAAAAAACATGCATTAAACACATGTTTTACATGTGTTACAAAACTTACGAAAAACACATTTTTTTCTACAGGCGTTTTCCATGCGTTTGTCAAAACGCATGTAAAACACATGAAAAGCATGTGAAAAACGGATGTTTTTCCAATTTGCGAAAAATATGTGTTACAATTTTTCCTGTGTATGTTTTGGAATCTTATGATTTAAACAATTTTGAAATTCAAATGGATCATTTATAGCTTTGGTGTGTTCTACAACATCGTGCCGGGGAGGGCTAACCCTGTGGAATTAAAACTCTACTTTAATGACATATTTGTATACTGGAGAAAGTGGAGATAACAGTTGGCACTACCGAACTTGGATGATCAATCTTAAATGCCAATGACAAAAAGATGTACATAGGACCAAACTTGCAAACAAAAATCTTCCCGATTTTACATTACAATTTGATCACCCCTAGTTTAAAGGAAAACATCCAAATACTTAAAAATGTTATTGTTCATCTTTTAATTTTCAGGTGGAAGTCAACTTGTGATTGGTTTGGGATCAGTGATAAACAACATAGCTGAAATTATAACGTTTTTCTTCATCTTTCCACTAATAAGGAGAATGGGAGTACATCCGTTTATGTATCTAGGAATTCTGGGATATATAGCTCGATTCTGCGTATTTGCTTATATTGATAATCCATGGTTTATTCTTCCGGTTGAAGTGTTACAAGGTTCGTATATTAAAGACCTTAAAATAAGATAAAAATGTAAGATTAAAAGTTTTATTTATTTCTAATTCATAACAGTTTTCACGTCAACCACTTATCACAGGGACTTGATATAATTGTTCCCCGCTGCAACACGTCACACTTTTTTTCGTAACAGATTTCTCAGAAACTAACCAAAGGCTTTTGATATTTGATATGCAGCTTCAGGTAGGTCCTATATGGTGGAATACGTTTCCAGGTCTGTCGCTTTCCTACTTCCTGTTTAACGAGCCGACTTAGAATTTTTAAGGGTCAAAACTGGAATGTTTTTATAACAGATTTCTCAGCTATTACTTTTCGTAAGCTGTTGATATTTGGTATGACGCTTAAGGTAGGGTCCTATAAGGTGGGATGCGTTTCCAGGTCTGTCGCTTACCTGCTTCCTGTTTAACGTGCCGCCTTAGAATTTTTTTAAGGGTAAAAAAATGCAAACAAAATTTCGTAACAGATTTCTCAACTATTACTACTCGTAGACTTATGATATTTGTTATGCAGAGGGAGGGGTCTCATATGGTGGGATGCGTTTTCAGGTCTGTCGCTTATCTACTTCCTGTTAAGCGGGCTGACTGACAATTTTCGGCACTCCGTGGGGGACACAGCAATTCCGTTCGTTCTTGTTAATAGGTGTATGGCTTTTGTATGAGGATTTTTATCGCGAATATCTAACTGGCCTGTCAGATATCTGCTTTCTGTTTACCATCTGAGTATTAATTGGGGTAGCGAGGGTATAATGAATGAGCAGTGACTCAAAAATTTCTTATTTTTATCTTTTCAGGATTTACATTTGCGGGTGTTTGGAGTGTTTTAACTATTTATTTTTGTAATGCTGTTCCCATGGAGATGTTAGGAACAATGCAGGGCATTATTCATGGTGTTTATTGGGGACTTGGAAGCGGAACCGGTAGCATGATAGGTGGCGTGCTTGTAGATGAGTTAGGCGCCAAAATAACTTTTTGGATCTTTGCTGGAGTTTCTGTATTTAATTTGTTGACGTTTGCATTTGTTCAATTTGTAAGTTTTTGATTATTCATACAAGTTCAAACGTCTGATAAGTATCAAGACAGGCGTGGAAAAATTGAACTGCGATCTAAAGGCTTTGTAGGGCTCGGGGGACTTCCGGTCTCATATTAACTTTAAATCCATTGAAAATGACATGCGACCTCTTTAAAACATGTCTTGAAACATAACTCAAGCAATTTTATAGGGACCTTGCAAACTGAGATGGATCACCTGTGGGAGCCTGTTAAGTTCTTTTAATTGTCAAAAACATATTACCCCAAAACGACGATAACTGGACAAACACTTTCAGAATTACGATTTATTCTAAATTTCTTGAATCAGTTAGCATAAATTCATATTAAGATCATAACTCAAAATAAATAAAGAAAACAAACAAACAAAAATAAATTGGGGAAACTATTCTTATCAGAAGTGAGTCCTTGCAAAACGGCAAACAGCCACCTGTGGTCATGTTGAAGGCCGCTTTACATCTGTTGATCTTTTAAATAACGTTATATATAATGTATGTTGTTTCGATGTACACTTTTTTCAAATAACATTACCTTTATCTTATGAGTTATGTAGATTCTAAGATATACCATTTTAATACAACATTTTAATTTAGAACTCAAGTTTACTTCTCTAAATAGTTAATTCCATAATTAAGAAAAAGGACATTATCGCTCTTTATGAGTTTTTTAAATATACAGATATAAAAACGAAATTATCGAACCTGGAGGATCAATTGTCTAAGAGAAACGACAAAACATGGAAGACACATTGTATATTATTGTCTTGAACGTATATCGGAGACTTGAAAATTTTATCTTGTAAAAAAATCTAATCATTGCAATTTAAGTCGTATGTAAGGTACAAATGTACACTCTTATTGTTTAAAACTTTAACTTGCATTTTCTTTTTCTTTTTCAGATTACAAAACAGCCTGAACCAAACAAATATGAAGAACTTTCAGACTAGAGTTCACTTGATGAAACTTTAATAGGCTTTCCCGTTTAAAAATGATAAAATTGAATATATTTGCTCATTGCAAAGATATTGACAACAATATATTATATTCGCTATTACATCATTTTTACTAAATTCTTTACCATGCAACAGCTGTTAATATTGTAAGTTATCCATAAACATGTAAATGCAAAGGATAACTTCTTTGTATATTGTCAGATTTTGATATCTTTATGTTCAAAATGCAAATTGTTTTGATTTAAAGTAAAAACCAATAATCTATACTTATGGGAAAATATGTGGGAAATGTCAGGATGGTAATCAGTATTAATTGATGTGTATTATCTTATATTAAAAAAATAATGTTTTGTGATCTCATAGAGAATTTTTCCTCTTAAAACATTATCTTTTGGCACTTTATTCAAGGTTTTGTAATTTTTTTCTGACCATAAGGAGAAATTGCGTAGTTGAATAAAAGTTATGTTTTAATTACTGTGATATACCGTGTATTTATAATTATTTAGTACACCATTGTTGAGTAGTTTAATGTCCACACTTTTAACCAAGATAGTTTTAATCAAAAACATGAAATGAGATTAATAGAAAGATTGTTTTTGGAAACAACACCATTTGCTTTTTTTTGTTTTATGGGCATTGGCCAACTTTGTTACGGTATGGCCTCTTTTATATAAGAATATTTTAATACCTTGTGTTTTAGTTAAATTATCAATTCAACAAACAAGTCTTGTTTTATGTTGCAATAAAAAAGTTGAGTTTTGAGTGTTGTTTATATAGTTATATAACATGTACACCCTGTACAAACGATATCAAAATGTGGGCTAAATTCAGTACGATGGATCCCACTAAATTATTGTTATTTTAATATTTTTCGTTACCCCGTTGTTTTTACAAGGAATATCTTTAATGCATTTGGATATATTATAACACAATGCATTATTATAATTTATTAAAATTTCTCTCATCCTTTCAAACATTCGTGCGGAATTTCTTAAATTATTTACATTTAATCGATTTTTAGCTCACCTGGACCGAAGATCCATGTGAGCTATTACCATCACTTGGCGTCCGTCGTCTGTCGTCGTCGTCTGTAAACAATTTTTCAAAAATCTTCTCCTCTGAAACTACTAAACAGAATTTAATGAAAATTGGTATGAATGATCCTTAGGGTGTCCTGCACCAAACTTGTGTTTCCATTTTTGATCCGTCAAAAAACATGGCCACCGTTTCTAAAAATAGACCAGGGGGGTCAGACTACTGTTTTTGGCTTGTAAATCAAAAAGTATAAGAGATAGATGAAATCTGATGCCAGCCTACTGCTTCAGCATCAAAAGTTCTACAAAAGTCTCCATTTGGTTGAAGTTGTCAGTTGAAGGGTAACAGCCCCTTAAAGGTGAAAAATAGCGTTTTTGCATGTTTTTGGCCTATAGAATGAAAACTATTGTAGATAGAGAAAAGCTGTTGCTTGCTTAAATGTTCAGCTCATTTAGCTCTACAAAAGTCTCCATGAGATGGAAGTTGTCAGATGACCCTTTATAGGGGTTAAAGCCCCTTAAAGGCGAAAAATAGTGTTTTTGGCCTAAAGAATGAAAACTATTGCAAATAGAGATAAGCTGTTGCTTGCTTTAATGTTCAGCTCATTTAGCTCAACAAAAGTTTCCACAAGGTCAAAGTTGTCAGATGATCCTTTATAGGGATTACAGCCCATTAAAGGTGAAAAATAGCGTTTTTGCATGTTTTTGGCCTATAGAATGAAAACTATGGTAGATAGAGAAAAGCTGTTGCTTGCTTAAATGTTTAGCTCATTTAGCTCTACATAAGTCTCCATAGGGTCAAAGTTGTCAGATGACCCCTTATAGGGGTTACAGCCCCTTAAGGGCGAAAAATAGTGTTTTTTGCCTATAGAATGAAAACTATCGCAGATAGAGAAAAGCTGTTGCTTGCTTAATTGTTCAGCTCATTTAGCTCTACAAAAGTCTCCATGGGGTGGAAGTTGTTAATGACCCTTTATAGTGGTTAAAGCCCCTTAAAGGCAAAAAATAGTGTTTTTGGCCTATAGAATGAAAACTATTGCAGATAGAGAAAAGCTGTTGCTTGCTTAAATGTTCAGCTCATTTAGCTCTACAAAAGTCTTCATAGGGTCAAAGTTGTCAGATGACCCCTAATAGGGGTTACAGCCCCTTAAAGGCAAAAAATAGTGTTTTTGGCCTATAGAATGAAAACTATTGCAGATCAAGAAAAGCTGTTGCTTGCTTAAATGTTTAGCTCATTTAGCTCTACAAAAGTCTTCATAATGTTGAAGTTGTCTGATAGCCCCTTATAGGGGTTACAGCCCCTTAAAAGTTGAATAATAGTGTTTTTTTGATTATTTAGAATGAAAACTATTACAGATAGAGAAAAGCTTTTTCATGCTTAAACATTCAGCTCATTTAGCTATACAAAAGTCTTCATAGGGTTGACATCAAGACCAGGTGAGCGATTCAGGCTCCTGGGAGCCTCTTGTTTAAAAATTATTGATACTGTTTGAAAAGGACATTAAAATGCAGATCCGAATGCACTTAAGGTACTACTTGTGAAAACAACTGGTTACGAGAAATGGAGAAATACGAAAATTTATCGGGATCGGTCGTACTGAATTTAGCATAGTTTTGATTTCGGTTGTACAGAGTGAAGCAAGAACTGCCAACCCTCTTTAACTCTAGTTTCGACTTGAGATTACTTTTTTTTGCTTATTGTTTATTATGTAAGTATGTGTTTTTTGGTATGTTGGTTGTTTTGTGAGAATTTTATATCTACCGATTTTGTCTTGGACTTTTCAATTTTAAGATATTTCCTAATTGGTATATATTATAATAGTTTTTCATTTTTCATATCGTTCCCACTTGCCAAAACTAATAAAAATTACATTGGAATTGTTAGAATTAAAACAAGAGGCTCCAAGGAGCCTGAATCGCTCACCTGGTCTTGATGTTGACCCTATACTTTTGTAGAGCTAAATGAGCTGAACATTTAAGCAAGCAACAGCTTTTCTCTACCTGCAATAGTTTTCATTCTATAGGCCAAAAACACAATTTTTCACCTATAAGGGGCCATAACCCCTATAAGGAGTCATCTGACAACTTCGACCCTAGGAGACTTTTGTAGAGCTAAATGAGCTGAACATTTAAGCAAGCAACAGCTAATCTCTATCTGCAATAGTTTTCATTCTGTAGGCCAAAAACATGAAAAATAGCTATTTTTCAGGGGCCGTAACCCCTATAAGGGGTCATCTGACAACTTCGACCCTATGGAGAATTTTGTAGAGCTAAATGAGCTGAACATTTAAGCAAGCAACAGCTAATCTCTATCTGCAATAGTTTTCATTCTGTAGGACAAAAACATGAAAAATTGCTATTTTTCATGGGCCGTAACCCCTATAAGGGGTCATCTAACAACTTGAACCCTATGGAGAATTTTGTAGAGCTAAATGAGCTAAACATTTAAGCAAGCAACAGCTAATCTCTATCTGCAATAGTTTTCATTCATTCTGTAGGCCAAAAACATGAAAAATGGCGATTTTTCACCTTTAAGGGGCCGTAACCCCTATAAGGGGTCATCTGACAACTTCGACCCTATGGAGACTTTCGTAGAGCTAAATGAGCTAAACATTTAAAAAAGCAACAGCTAATCTCTATCTGCAATAGTTTTCATTCTGTAGGCCAAAAACATGAAAAATGCTATTTTTCACCTTTAAAGGGCCGTAACCCCTATAAGGGGTCATCTGACAACTTTGACCAAAAGGAGACTTTTGTAGAGCTTTTGATGCTGAATCAGTAGCGTGGCCTCAGATTTCCTCTATCTCTTATACTTTTTGATTTATAAGCCAAAAACAGTAGTCTGACCCCCCTAGTCTATTTTTAGTAACGGCGGCCATGTTTTTTGACAGATCAAAAATTGAAACACAAGTTTGGTGCAGGACACCCTAAGGATCAATCATACCAAGTTTCATTCAATTCTGTTCAGTAGTTTCAGAGAAGAAGATTTTTGAAAAATTGTTAACGGACGACGACGACGACGACGACGACGACGACGGACGCCAAGTGATGGCAATAGCTCACATGGACCTTTGGTCCAGGTGAGCTAAAAAGGAGTTAATGACGAATAAAAAACAAACCTTCAACCCTATAGGAAGTTGAGAATTAAGGTAATAATAAAGCTAACAAACAAATCTAACGATTTCGGGTGAATAATCTAATATCTCCAAGAAGAATATAAGGCTAAGAAACACCAAAGAAATTAAAGACTGTCGTGGTTTTGACTTGGTACAGACATTTTTTAGAAATCGAAATGGTGGTAAAAACCATGCTTATTGCACAAAACTTACCTCTTCCATTTCGATCTTTGGTTTCGGTTGTAACACAAAACACTACGAGGTTGTTAGAAAACAAAGGGATATTGAGGCGATCATCTCAGTACAACAAAAAGCCAACACACTAATTTAAGCAATCACGAATCATGCACTTATAAAGAATTTTGATTTTTACAAATGACTGAAATTGACAAAAATACTTTAAGAGAACGTATATGACTTTTTTTTAAATCATTTGATCTAAAGGTAGTCACGGAGACAACGATATATCGGGTCAAAAGAATCAGAAACAAGAATATGTCCTATAGACATTATGCCCTATCTTGCAAATATTTTGGACGGACGTACGACCCCTTTTTTCGTAGATTTGGCAAAAAAAAAATGGTACAATGCAGGGCAAATTGAATAACTTTTCAAATATTCACACCCTAGGCCTGTTAGTTAGGTATGTTACTTACTAGTGGATAGTTAAAGCAACAAAATGTAGATATTGTATATTGAAATAAAGGTGGTTCGAGGGGGCATAAGCAAAACCCATCAGATTTTAAACTTTCATTAATAAACATTGAAAAAATCCAAAAAGGGGGTCACGGACCTTTCTACAGATTTCTGATCTTGTGAAGTTGGAGACCAAAAGCTTTGTTTTTCAATTAATTATCATGGGATAAGAGTAGTTTAGCATCATTCTGATCTAGAAATTCATCAGATTTTATTCATATTTCACAAATGACAACCTATAAACGCCATCTTTTAAAAACATGAAAAAAAACTTGGGCTCACAAACCTTCTTTTCTAGCTATTTAAGAAAAATTGTGTTTTCCTTACACATTTCTGAATTAATATGTCGCACATTTTCCCGCCAATTATCTCCCCTGAAAATAGGGCTTTATTTCTTTATAAATATCTATGTAAAACTATTTCATGAATAAAATTATTTATCAATAATGAAATTTTGCCTCTTTTGTGTAATTCTAAGTCATTTTGGTTAAAATGCAGACTAAAAAATGTGCAAGCTGTCCAAAAAAGATGCTCAGTTTTATACCCCGAGCCACCTTAAAGGGAACATTTACAATCAGTCTAAAATGTCTAACAATAGCTATCAAAAACATTTGTAAAGTAGTTTCAGCCATAATTCATACTAGCAGCTTTGGAACGACAAAAAACGATCACTTAAAATAAGACCATAGTAAAATGAGTATTTTCTTTCGAAAAATTGATTACGTGTTAAGACTTGTTTCCTTATTTTGACTGGACCCTTCCTTTCAGTAAGAGTTCAGTCAAAATGCTATGCAGTCATTTCAGACTTGTTAAGATATTTATTTCTAAACAATTTTTTTTATTGACTGCAAGGCTTCCTCTCGTAAAAGAATTGAAATTGTTGATAAGTCTAAACAACCTTTTTTATTCTGATAGACATGTCTAGATTTTGTTGATCTTAAATTGTCAGACAAATTATAATATACTAAAATAATCACAGATTAAAGCTTTAAAACATTAATGTTTTAAAGCATTTGATAAGATCATTACGATTCAAAAGCTGTGTCTAAAATCGTTCCTTTGTAGGCCGAGGGTGCATTCCTATATCGTCTTTAGATGTTTCCTTTGTTTTATTTGTCTGTATTTTATTCCAGTTATAGACTATCACAGTACAAATTATAACTAACAGCAAACACCCAGCGAACCCACTGACGACCATGGCGGTTACTTTTGGAGGTTTATCATTCTTATGGTTAGGTTGTGTTAAAGTTGAATTCTAAAGATGGAAAAAAAAGACTTATAAGATGGTGTTTTGGTGTTATTATGTGTAACAAAAATAATGACAAAAATAAGTAGCAGTTAAAGAATAATGACTCCATAATTTGAGAAATAGAAAATGATGACCCTTATACTAGTAGTGGATAGCGGCCAAATACTGTAAACGTACTTATTTTCACGGTTTAACGATTTTACTCAAGTTCGCGGGTACCTATTTTCGCGAATTATCCTCAATATTCCATTTATTTCAATTAGTTTATTTCATTTCACGGGTATTCAATTTCGTGAAAAATAGTTGACCGCGAATCCGTGAAAATAAATACCACGCAAAAATAAGTACGTTTACAGTAGTTAAAAGAATAGAGAGAAAACGTTCCAGAGTTGATGGTCCCTCTTCCTAACATTCACATAAGCGAACCCGTGTGGCTATTTTGTTTGAAGGGTTGTTATTGTTATGCTTGTCCTAACATTCTTCTGATTTTTTCTATCTGTTATAGTTGCTGAGTTAAAAGCCATTCAAAGCAGTTTTACCAAATGTTTTATTCTTAGTAGTAGTGGCCATGTTTTTCTATCGAATCATTTCAAAATGAGGATCGTTTGTTTCCAATATGTCATGTATCATTCCTGTAAAGTTTCAGTTAAATTAGTTCAATCGTTTAAGAGGAAAAGAAAGTTGTAATTGTTAACGGACGACGACGGACGCATAGTGGTGACATTAGCATACATGGCCTTTGGCCAGATGAGCTAAAAAACAAATGAAACCTAAACAAATCCAGTGAAACAATATGCTGTTTGATTTCAAAGGTTGTCATTGTTATGTCTTGCTTGCATGAAAGAAAAACAAAAAAAAGCTAAACAACTTTTGATCGCCTTTAAGAGGAAAGGGTTATCATTCTTATCCTAAGCCTATGTCTAAGCTGATTTATACATATTGAAAAATACATCAAACGTGTTTACTGGACACTCTTGTTGACCCTCCATATGCATTATGTGTAAATTAAGATATAACGATGAACTATGCTCTGTTATTATAAAATTGACAAATGTAATTCTTTTCAAAAACAAAGTCAACTATTTTCTTATGCCAATAACTGCAGTTATGTACATGTATATTATATAATTTTATATCACATTTATCAAAATACACACAACTGTACTTAACAGCTAAACTTTAAGGAAAACTTACTCGAGGGAAAACTATTGGTATTCTGATAGTGTTGCCATTGTTATCAGATACTATAATCACTGTCCTTTTCTGACAACAATCGGTGCTGAAATAACAATACCAAAAATACAACAAAATTGTCATGATCGAACTGTAAATGTAAAGAAAACAGGAAGTCTCAAATAGAAAAAATGAATTTGACCTTACTTGGTTATGACCTTTTAGGGTCAAATCACGTTTTATCGAAACCAAGTTCTGTCCGTAATTGCCATCTTTGTCTCCGCTCCGGTAGTAACACACAACATAAGTCATCGATATGAGTCACAAATTCGATTTATATCGACATATGAAGTAAATAAGGGCTATTTTTTCACCTTTAAGGGGGTGTTATCCCTATAAAGGATCATCTGACAACTAAGACCAAATGGAGACTTTTGTAGAACTTTTCATACTGGAGCAGTAGGGTGGCATCAGATTTCATCTATCTCTTATACTTTTTGAACTACAAGCCAAAAACAGTAGTCTGACACCCCTGGTCTATTTTTAGTAACGGCGGCCATGTTTTTTATGGATCAAAAATCGAAACACAAGTTTGGTGCAGGACACCCTAAGGATCATTCATACCAAGTTTCATTAAATTCTGTTCAGTAGTTTCAGAGGAGAAGATTTTTGAAAAATTGTTAACGGACGACGACAACGACGGACACCAAGTGATGGTATCACTTTTTTTGGCCTTTAAAGGCCCATTATCACTATAAGGAATGATCTGATAACTTTTGCCAAATGGAGACTTTTATAGAGCTTTTGATTCCAAAGAGCCTAACATTCTTCTGGTTTTTTTCTATCTGTTATCCACTTAGAGGATCAATCTCAATGTCCATGAGAAGAGACAAAAAAGGGAAGACACACTAGATAAATTTAAAGATCGCAATGATCCTGACAAGGTACAGGCATTTCAAAAGAAATGGTGGGTTAAACCTGTTTGAATGGGGCGCCAAAACTCCCTCTTCTATTGCGATCTTAAGTCCGGTAGTAACACTAAACACAACACGTTTGTGAAGACATAAAAGGGATATTTAGGTGGTCATCTCAGTACAACACTTTAAGACGGATTTTGTGTAACTCTGGTCTTATAGTCGATCACGTAAACAGGTATGTCGAATCAAAAAATCTGAAAAATTGAACATGCCTGGCATACTTAATAAACATTCTAAGCAGGTGAAGTATGTATGCTACTTTGTAGTTTAGGACAATTAATAATTTGAAAATCAAAAGTCGTCTCTTTTATCGTAAATTTGTGTACTGAGATGATTCCCTTCGTAAAATTCGAGAATCCAAAATTGACGTGAAGCAACTGGATTTCGGTGAATTCTCAAGTTTCTAACTCTGGAGGATATATTGAAGATATCATTTACCAAACGAAGCGTTGTTGACAGAGAGGTCATCATCAATATATCTGAAAATGAGATTAAAGGACCATGCCTCTTTCATCTGTTTTTATCTTTACGAGTCTTTGAAGATATTCAGTCTCGTTAGAGTATAAAAACAAGTCGACGAAGAGAGGAGCACAATAAGTGCCCATTCGAATGCCAATTTGTTGTTGATTTTAATTCTTCATTTTTTGCGATGTCAAGTAATGTCGATTTGTCTTTGATGATTACTGATTTTATCTGTTTTGGAATTTTCCAGTTTCAAAGACTAGTACTCCTTTTCAACATTTTCTCTAGCCTGAGTTGCAAC
Source organism: Arcuatula senhousia (assembly GCA_963971305.1). Classification (NCBI taxonomy): domain Eukaryota; kingdom Metazoa; phylum Mollusca; class Bivalvia; order Mytilida; family Mytilidae; genus Arcuatula; species Arcuatula senhousia. The sequence goes on along the minus strand of OZ020311.1, from coordinate 7,546,454 downwards.
CCCAAGTTATAAAGATTTTGTGTTCGTTTTGCTCGTGACGCCAACATTTGTAGCAAAGTCTCAGCCACTCTTATAATGCGTCTTACGACAGGTTTGTCAACGTTAAGTCTTTTGTCAAGTACATGTTTAAAAAGGCATCTTACACTCACCTCACTTTACAGTTAATAGGTCTAATGACTTGCCCAGGTGCGTAATCTTCTGTCCACACAGTAGATATTCTGTGGTCATCCACATCAATAATACTGAGACCTGAATCTATATCCTGTACACTGAACAGAACTGTCCAGTTTCCTTTCTACAAAGAGACAAAAATGATAGCAATTATCTTACCGAGGGGAGTGGTGAATATGGTGAAGGGGTGAACACTTTGATTGTTGGTTGCTTAGTGTCCCGTCGGTGATATTTCAGCCATAATCGGGACATCAGGGGTGAACACAGCTGATATACTATAATCAGCGACATCAATTAATAATTAGATTTGTGTAGTTACATCGACATGACTGATTCGACAAGGGATGAATTTTGGTGACTACTATTATATATCCTAGGATAGAAGCAAAGACAAACTCAGTTGACACAAATGAGAACAATACAACGAACCAGGAACAGCAATGAGTAACGCGAGCTCAAGTCGTAACGATCGTGAACTTAAATGCCGCAGGTGGGTTGCTTGTTACAACACACCCATCCCATCGCTAACAATTATTTCAGCGTGTTAAATCGAGTTAAGGAGAAAAGAGCAAAACCCTTTGACAAACATCAATATGATTATCAATGATACTCAAACCAATAATAGGTCATAATACTCTACTGTGTTGCTGAGTGACCCTAATTTTAACATTGAACAAGAGGCTCCCAGGAGCCTAAATCGCTCACCTGGTCTTGATGTCAACCCTATAATTTGTAGATCTAAATGAGCTGCATGAACATTTAAGTAAGCAACAGTTTTTTCTTTATCTACTATAGTTTTCATTCTATAGGCCAAAAACACGAAAAACTGTTATTTTAGGGGCAGTAACCCCTATAAGGGGTCATCTGACAACTTCAACCCTATGGATACTTTTGTAGAGCCTTATGCGCTGAACATTTAAGCAAGCAACAGCTTTTCTCCATCTGCTATAGTTTTCATTTTAAAGGCCAAAAACATGAAAAAGGTTATTTTAGGGGCTGTAACCCCTATTAAGGGTCATCTGACAACTTCAATCTTATTGAGACTTTTGAAGAGCTAAATAAACTGAACATTTAAGCAAGCAACGGCTTTTCTCTATCTGCTATAGTTTTCATTCTATAGGCCAAAAACATGAAAAAGGTTATTTTAGGGGCCGTAAACCCTATTAAGGGTCATCAGACAACTTCGATCCTATGGAGACTTTAGTAGAGCTAAATGAGCTGAACATTTAAGCAAGCAACAGCTTTTCTCTATCTGCTACAGTTTTCTTTCTATAGGCTAAAACCATGAAAAAACATCATTTTAGGGGCTGTAGCCCCTATAAGGGGTCATCTGACAACTTCGACCCTATGGAGACTTTTTTATAGCTAAATTAGCTGAGCATTTTAGCAAGCAACAGCTTCTCTTTATCTGCAATAGTTTTCATTCCATAGGCCAAAAACATGAAAAAACATTATTTCAGGGGCCGTAACCCATATAAGTGGTCATCTGACAACTTCGACCCTATGGAGACTTTTGTAGAGCTAAATGAGCTGAACATTTAAGCAAGCAACAGCTTTTCTCTATCTGCAATAGTTTTCATACTATAGGGCAAAAACATGAAAAAACGCTATTTTTCACCTTTAAGGGGCTGTAACCCCTATAAGGGGTCATCTGACAACTTGGACCAAATGGAGACTTTTGTAGAGCTTTTAATGCTGAAGCAGCAGGGTGGCATCAAATTTCATCTATCTCTTATACTTTTTTGATTTACAAGCCAAAAACAGTAGTCTGACCCCCCTGGTTTATCTTTAGTAACGGCGGCTATGTTTTTCGACGAATCAAAAATCCCCACATCAGTTCTGTGGGGGATACCCTAAGGTACCATCAGACCAAATTTGGTTTGAATCTGTTCAGCCGTTTCAGAGGAGAAGAAGTTTGAAGAAAAGTTAACGACGACGGACGACGACGACGGACGCCAAGTGATGGCAATAGCTCACATGGCCTTTGGCCAGGTGAGCTAAAAATCGACACGTTACTTGAAGTCAAAATGACATGACACAATCAAACAAGAAACATATATCGATCGATATAAATCTCCTATACAGATTTTTTATATTTGTACTTCGTAAACATTTACCCCACAAGGTGTTCTAAATTTTGCGTCATTTTGACAGGCAGTAATAAAACTCAGAAAAATAAGTTCTGGTGGGTTTCCATCATGAGCTATGGGTTCTTCGCGTATCACTAAATATCTTTTAAACTGTTTTACCCGTCCGAATTCGTCTGTTATAATCATTTGCACCTTTCTGAAAGCAAAGTTAAACTCCAATACGACAAAGTTCTAAAGTTGGTGATGTCAATTCAATAGTACAAGTAACTCTATTTCAGTATATTTCGAGACATAACTATTTGTCAACTGCATTCGAACTTGATAATTTGCAGTTTTAGAAACCTAAAGTTTTTAAAACAGAGTTACTCGTAATTGAAAACAACCGAAGAGAAACTAAATTTTTTAAAATAGTTTTGAATTGTGTAAAGGTGTGATACTTTCTAAATATAAATAAGCATGCACTCTTTCATTAGCAAAAACATTTTAACTTATAACAAAAAGGTAAGAGAATTCGAAGAATATACATAGTTAAATAAAAGTATTGTGAAAAAGAATAACTCAGTTCTCTTTTCATTACTATACTGAAGACTGTTTTGTTTGCTTATAGCTTAAGGGACATTAGTCCCTTTTTAACCGAAATGGAGTCATGTGACTTCGATGCGTATACTTCAATATGAACATCAAAATATAATTTCAGTTTTTAGAAACTTTTTTATTCTAATTTCTAAAAATTCCTGATTTTTTAAAAATCTTAATTGGACATGTTTTGACACGCTAAAAAATGTAATACAAGTTTAAGAATTATTTTATTCGAGTTCGTAATCAAACGCTCATGCACGGGACAACAACAAATTTGGCAGAAGACAGAAATCGCTGGAAAGCAACTACAAGCATGTTTTTTTTTTTTTGGCCAAGTTTGTGACTCTATCTAGACAACGTGTGTTTTAAAGTTAGATACAAAATATTATAGAAACCCGATAAAACTAGATTGGGTTGGAAACATACACACTACCACTGTGTGTGACTAGCCAGACACCCATTTATTAAAGCTACTTAAAGTCTACAGATCATACAATTTAAATACCTTTCCAACCCTGGTCTTGCTTTGTGATCTACCAATATAGAAATAGTTCCAGCTCTGGTTTGTCTGGCACCAACGGAAAAATGGGTCTTTTTGACTTTTGCATTCAACATCTATAATTATAATAAAAATCAAATTAAACAAGAGGCTCCCAGGAGCCTGAATCACTCACCTGGTCTTGATGTCGACCCTATAAAAACTTTTCTAGAGCTAAATGAGCTCAACACTTAAGCAAGTAACAGCTTTTCTCTATCTACTATAGTTTCATTCTGTAGCCATAGGCCCAAATCATGAAAAAATGTCATTTTAGGGGCAATAAATCTGACATATTCGACTCTATGAAAACTTTTGTAGCGCTAAATGAACCGAACATTTAAGCAAGCAACAGCTTCTCTCTATCTGCTATAGTTTTCATTCCAAAGGCCAAAAATATGAAAAAATGCAATTTTTCACCTTTTAGGAGCCGTAACTCCTATAAGGGGTCATCTGACAACTACGACTCAATGGAGACTTTTGTAGAGCTTTTGATGCTGAAACAGTAGCGTGGCATCAGATTTCATCTATCTCTTATACTTTTTGATTTACAAGCCAAAAACAGTAGTCTGACCCCCTGGTCTATTTTAGTAACGGCGGCCATGTTGTTTAAACGGTGGTCACCATTTGTGCAATCTTGGTATAGGATATCCCATAGATGAAGTGTGCAAAGTTTCAAAGCAATTCCTTCAGTCCTTTCGGAGGAGAAGATTTTCAAAGAAAAGTTAACGACGACGACGACGGACGCCAAGTGATGACAATTGCTCACATGGACCTTCGGTAAAGGGATCTTTAAACGGCTATTGACAAAAATTGTTTTAAGTGTATAATCGAATCTCTTAAAGGTTAGCTTTTACTCAAACCCCAGAATAATAATTTTTTTTAATAAAATTATTTCTTTTTCATTATCCTTAATTGTTGTAGTTTTTTTATACCTTAGTAAGTTACTTACATAGTTATCCACCTTTACAGATATATTATAGCTCCTAGTCTGAACATCATTGTTGGTGACTTTATATTCGTATTTAAACTGTCCACCGGGAACCGGCATTTCTGAAACACACGTACGTAATAAATAATGAAATAAACATTAATTATTCTCAAAGACTGCTATTGCAAATTTATATATAAACCGTCTTCAGATCTCACAAAACAATTGTAAAAAACTGCAATAAGTTCATGAGTATTTAAATTTTTGTGTATGCCCTACGAAATATAGGAAATATCAATGTTAATTAAATGTTATAATTAACCGCTTATTGCTGATATGGCAACCGATCGAAAAAAAATAATTCAATAAACTTAAAATATTCAACTTTAATTTGGATCAACTTGGAAAACACAGGTGAGATACCAAACCCTTTCACATACTGTTAGCGCAGCATGAAGTTTGTATGTAACATGCTGTATTTATGCCAAACAAAGGAGCTCCTCAGGACCGTCCGATTTTCTAGACTAGAGGTAGAGATCGAATTGTTCGTTTGCAGGTGATGCAATATTTTCAGCATCGGAGTTCACTCTAGATCTTGTTACCACTTGAGTTTGCATGGTTGATTTCCGTTCGTTTGATTTTGTGTTTTGTGTTTCTTCGAGAAGTTCTTGTTAGTGTTTGCCGGTTTTGTCGTTGCCCTTTCGGACTTTTGGCACTCAAATTGGTGCCTCTGTGCGTCTTTTAACTTAGTTCACGTTACATGTTGTCTTTTTACTTATATTATTTCCGGTATTGTAAATCTAAATAATCTGAAATAGTTTTTAATTTTCAAATGAAAGTTTTTAAAGTAGGCGAAAAATATACCATAACTTACCATAGCTACATTCCTTAATTTCTGCAAACATCATTGGGTGATATTCTTTACTGGAATTAGTCTACAAGAATTCAAAAAATAATAATTAAGTATATTTTATATAAATTAATTTCAATACATGTTTTCTCAATAAAAAATCATAAGATAAGGGAAAAAAATAAATCAATTTATTAGTTTAATTCACCATTGGAGTCCCAACTGATCAGAAATTTTATCCATTGAAAAATAACACAAGTTTTCAAATTGTAAAAACAGCATTTGAACGTTTTACTTCATGTTGTTATCTACAGATTTTGAGCATTCGGATTGATCTTGATCTAAATTAATTTATATTCCAATGTTGAATCGTACAATAATAGATGACGAAGTCGGTGTCTGCACTTATACAGTTGTACAACAATAATCAAATAATTAAGTAGTAGTCTACCTAAGAATCATGCAAAATTTAAGAAAAGTGATTCATCCATAAAAAGGCTACAGTGGTTTATTTTTAACGAAAGATAGTTCAAAGTATATAAAATAAGAAATTAATATCAATTTGCTCATAACTGCCTGGTCCTAGGAGAAATCTTGCCATTTTGTTACAATGGTTTCTATTAAAATTATTGACAATTTTAAGAGTTACCTTCCCTTCTTACATTTTTCCAATGCATTCTATATATTTTTTTCTCTCAGGACCAGGGCTAGTTTGGAAAAAAGAGCACAAAAGATCAAAGGGTGCTAGTAGGAGTAACACATCAAAAATAAATTGGTGTAGGCTTTCCACCCATGAATTGCTTTTTTGTATGATTCTTATAAAAAAATGGTACTTAAGATACAAATATTTTTCACCAACTGTTCTTACTGACTCCGTTGTTGCGTAGGATGATGTATCTAGCCGAAATCCCCCAGCGATATTTATTGCGCACATAAATATAGTCCCTACTAGAATGGAAATGTAACATCCACCCGACATGGCAGCCATAATGATATAAACAAATTTTCTATTTATAAATGATGTTTACTTTTTTATCAGTTCGATACTGCATTATCTGTAAATTTGAGATAAATACTTGTAATCAACGGTCACGTGTATAACGATAAAAAGTCCAATTCACGTTTATTTTTGTTTAAAAAGAAGCTCGTGTTGCTGATTTCAGTGTTGTTATGTTCTGTTTTGTGCTTTTTCGAATTTTCACTGTCAGAAGCAAACGTACAGGACAACATCTGTTGACATATACAAAACTAGCAAAAACAAAATGCACAATAAACTAAAAATATACTAGTGTATTACAACTCTTATTACCGTAATCAGCTACGTTAACTTAGGTCAAAACGAGAGAGAGAACTCAAGTGTTCCTGAAAGTTAAGCAGTTATTGCTTTTTAAATGCACATGGTCGATATCCTCGGTGCTAGCTGGATTTGGCTTCCTTGTTCGAACGTTTTGGTTTTGAGTATTTTTCGTTTTCAACTTTTTGGAATTTGACCTTCCAATGTTTTGATTTAAATACTACTGATGAGGGATTACTCCTTGAAATATCTATATATAGCATATCCAAATTAGCTGTTTATACCCGCGATTTGGTGTTTGTTATTTTGAAACCACTGGGCGATAACCGCTGCTGGTGGGCCAGAGGTCTCGACGGTAATTACAAGATTGGTCGTCAGACTTGTCTGACACGATGTACCATAAAATCTTAATATTTTGGTCACTGAAATTTCCTATTTTTAAATTCAAAATTGTTTAAAACACCAGGTTTCTTTCCTTGTTATGCACATGGCCGATATCCTTGGTGCTGGATTTGGCTTCCTTGTTCGCACGTTTTGGCTTTGAGTACTTTTCGTTTTCAACAGTTTTGGAATTTGACCTTCCAATGTTTTGATTTAAATACTACTGATGAGAGGTTACTTCTTGAAATATCGATATAAAGCATATCAAAATTAATCGTTTATACCCGCGTTTTGGTATTTGTAAGAGGCAAAGAGGCACCAATGGGGCACTTGAGTGTCAAAAGTCCGAAAGGTCATCGACGAAACCGGTAAACACGAACAAGAACAGCACGAAGAAAACACAAAACACAAAATCAACCGAACGAAAATCAACAACGCGAACCCAAGTCGTAACATGAGTGAACTCAGGTGCTTCGGACGAGTAAGCGGTTCCTGCCTGCTATAGCACACCCGTCGCGTTGCTTATTCCCAATTCATTGTGTCAAATCCGGTAAAGGAAGACAAAACAAATTTCTACGACAAACCAACATCTGCACTCATTTGAGAGATAGAAATCCCATATTTGTCTACGAGTGCACGGTGTCTACCGTAAAATTTCTTGAGTGAAGACAACAACCGTGGAGCAACATAACCCTGAGTCAGCGGTTTCTGTTTTAAACGTGAAGCTCTGCCAAGGAAATCGATGTATTTCCCGCATGCTTTGGAGTAACGAATCAACTGTGACACGAAGACTCCATAAGCAGGAGCGGACAGAATGTTGCTACACAACAAGGGAAAGTTGACGGTTGGAAAGTTGAGGTCATCACGTTTGTCATAAAGCCTTGTAGAAAGTCTTTCTTGAGAGTTGATTATGAGCTGTAGATCTAAATATTAGGCAGACTTCCTAAAATCCGTTGTATCCTTTATCTCAAGTTCCTGAGGATATATGAGATGGAGAAAATCGCCAAATCGAGAATTATTTTAGTTAATGAAAGGACATCATCAATATAACGTGAGATTAAAAGAGAAAGCTATAGTCTACGATCTTTTTTGTCTAGAAGAGATTGTAAGAAGTCCGCTTCATATGAATGTAGAAACAAATCAGCAAGAAAAGGTGCACAATTGGTGCCCATTGGAATTCTTGTTGTTTGCTGAAAAACACGTCTACCAAACTGAACTAATATGTTATTTGGTCTTCTGTATATTTGAAATAGAAAGTACGTCCTATAATTTTCAATTTTACAAATTTCTTTTCAAATTTATGCATTTTGTGGATTTTAAAGTACACATGTATCTTGCAATCAGATCCGAGTTATTCTAACTATTAGAATAATAATCTTTATTTTTTATTCTATGTCATGTATGTTTTAATGTCCATTTTAATAAGTATGAAGTTTGAAAAAATCGTTAGTCAAATATTTAGACTCCCTACCTATCTTAGCATAATTATGAACGAAGTAAAGTGGTACCGATGGGGCATTTAAATATAAAGTTCCGAACGGTCAAGGACAAGATCAGCCAAACACAAACGAAAAACAACACAAAGAGATAGACAAAACAAAAACACCAAAAAACAGCCGAATAGCAACCGGCTACCAGTATCGCAAACTCAAGTCGTTACGAGAGTAGTCAGTTGCTTCGGAAGGGTGAGGAGATCCTGCTTGTTGCAAACTGCTCGTCGTGTTGCTAGCGGTCAGTCCACTGTGTCATATCTGATAGATAGGGGGAAACAAAACTCTTTGACAAACAAATAGAATATTCACCTGGAGTTTTTGCGCTGTATAAATAACACAACTAGATGAGAGTTACGATGCTACGCCACTAGATGAGATTTACGATGCTACGCCACTAGATGATATTTACGATGCTACGCCACTAGATGAGATTTACGATGCTACGCCACTAGATGAGATTTACGATGCTACACTACTAGATGAGATTTACGATGCTACGCCACTAGATGATATTTACGATGCTACGCCACAAGATGAGATTTACGATGCTACGCAACTACATGATATTTACGATGCTACGCCACTAGATGATGTTTTCGATGCTACGCAACTAGAGGAGATTTACGATGCTACGCCACTAGATGAGATTTACGATGCTACGCAACTATATGAGATTTATGATGCTACGCAACTAGATGATATTTTGTATGCTACGCCACTAGATGAGATTTACGATGCTACGCAACAAGATGAGATTTACGATGCTACGCCACTTGATGATATTTACGATGCTACGCCACTAGATGAGATTTACGATGCTACGCAACTAGATGATATTTACGATGCTACGCAACTAGATGATATTTTGTATGCTACGCAACTAGATGATATTTTGTATGCTACGCCACTAGATGAGATTTACGATGCTACGCAACAAGATGAGATTTACGATGCTACGCCAATTGATGAGATTTACGATGCTACGCCACTAGATGATATTTACGATGCTACACAACTAGATGAGATTTACGATGCTACGCCACTAGATGAGATTTAAGATGCTACGCCACTAGATGAGATTTACGATGCTACGCCACTAGATGAGATTTACGATGCTACGCAACTACATGATATTTACGATGCTACGCCACTCCATGCACTTATTTTCCTACCTATTATCTAAAGAAAAAAGTTAAAAAAGCTATGAATGCACGTCAACATATCAATTCATTCTGCCATGTATGAGTATTGGTTCTTTTATCTAAATCATGCAAACAGTCTGAGACTAGTGTGCTTAAATAGGAAGGAGGTGCCAATGTAATAGTCGAAAGTCAAAGGTCCGAAAGGACGAAGAAAAAACGAGTAAACATAAACTAGAACAACACTTAGAAACAGACAACATGAAAAACACACCCCAAAACATAACAACTGAAAAGTAATGAACAAAGCGAATCAAATCGTTGAACTCATATGCTTCAATAGGGTAACAGTTCCTGTTTGGTGCAACACAGCGTGTCAAATCCAATGAAGGAAAGCATAACAAAAACCCTACGACCAAGGGATACAAACACCATGTTTATCTATGAGCATATGTTTTCTGAAAACAATTCTTTTGTAATGTAACAACAGGAATCGAAGTCAGAACAACTTAACCCTGTGTAAAAAACTTTTGGGTCAGACGTGGCGCTCATTCAAGGAAATAATAGTATTTCTCACAAGTACTGAAATAACGCATCAGATTGATATAAATGTTATCGTTTGATAAACAAACAGATGATTTCGTTATAGTAAACGAATATAAAAACAACTAAATCCATATGCTAGTATATTTATATATATTTTCAAAGGGGTAAAAGGCTAAGAAATGAAATGCTTCGAGTTTTCATCAAATATCTAAACTGAAAATACAGAAAGTTTCATTCTGTTCCGTCCGCAAACATCAGCCAGCCCGAAAATGTTGTCCTTGTTTGATTTTCTTTGCTGAGTATTCTCCCTTGATGACCGTATATGTTCCGAAGATAAACTTCTTGGCCTGCTCTTACGTGAACAATAACGAAACCAGTAGAACAGTCGTCGTCATATTGATTTTCGGTGTCCACCTGTAGCTTTCCATAGACTGAAGAGCCTACCACGAGCTCGGAACCGAATTCTCCGTAACCATCTAAAATGTAAAACAAATTGTAAACCAATTTTATTCAGACCATAAATGTTTTAGTGTTTTGGGCTTCATGCAATCTCTCGAGTATGAAAATAATCATAATTTCCGTTACATTGATGATGTCCTCTCAATTGAACAGATTTGGTGACTTTCTCCACCTCGTATATCCGTCCCCCTTCCCCAACACGAACTTGATATAAAGGACATAACGAATGTATTCTAGTAAGTCTGCTTCACAGTTTGATCTACATCTTGAAATAGAAACTTTAGTATTAATTTTAGCAAAGGTCTATGACAACTGCTCAGGCTTATGGAGAATAAGTATCACAACTGATTCGTTATTCCAGAGCTTGTGGAACTTACATCATTTTACTTTGCAGAGCTTCATATCTTACAAAAAACTGTTTACACAAGGTTATGTGGCTACTAGGTTGTTGTAGTAAGAAGTTTTATGGAAGACAACAAATACGGGATTTATATCTCTTAGATGAGTGCAGATATGGTTTTGTTTCGTCTTCTTTACCAAATTTGACATGCTGAATTGACCATTAGCTTCGCGACGGATGTTCTATAATTCTCCCGGCGTACATGATTGATCACTCTCGTTATAATTTGAGTTCAGTTTGTTGATAGCTATTCAGTTGTTTTTTTTTTTGTTTTTATGTTATCGTTTTCTTCATGCGGCTGTCGACTTTTAATATTGCAAAGCCCCACTGGTACCTCTTTGCTTCTTTCCTGCAATACACCATAAAGTTTGAACAACTAAGAAATTCATTAAAAAAATGTACCATCATTTATTCTCGAATCTGCACAGAGGGTCCAAGTGAATGCATACGTTCCCGAAGAGGGCGCTCTAAACTTTCCTGTCGACGTACTGTAAGCTTCGCCTTTGTTGTAGACCGTCTCGTCAAATACAAATGTACTTCTTTCCTGAATATTGTTTGTCAGTTTTGCGGCCCTTTCCGAATAATAAGCAGAAAATGCCACAGGTCCTGAAATAAAAAATGACAAGTTAAAATGCAATCTTTAGCAAATGCAGTTAAATCACCGATAGCAGATATGTAGAAATATTAGTAATAGCATGGACAAGCAGATCAAGAGAAAAGGATTACATTTGACGCAATTTGTTAAGTGAATTTAGAAAGGTTTGAAAGTTTAAAAAGATTTTTGATATAATGCATTGGTATATTTTTTCTTCTTCAATAAAAAGCTGTATTATTTATTATTTATTCAGATAGTCCCCAAGAATCAATTATTGTATCATTATTTTCAGCTCGCTTGAAATTACTCATATTTATCTTTGTATTTAAACCGTTCGCATTCCAGACATCTTACCTGCCTGGTCTTCAAACATCAGCCAGCCAGAAAATGTTGTCCTAGTTTCTATATCCTTGCTGAGTATCCTCCCTTGATCGCCATATATGTTCCGAAGGAAGACCTCTTGGCCTGCTTTCACGTGTACAATCACAAAACCAGTAGAGCAGTCGTCGTCATATTTAACTTCCGTGTCAACCTGTAGCTTTCCATAAACAGTTGAACCCACTACCAGTTCGGATCCAAATTCTCCGTAACCGTCTGAAAAAATAACATCCAATATTGGACATTTTATGCTATACATTGTAATGTCATGTTTACACCCAGGCAGTTTAATGTGGCCTTTCTCGAAGTTTTTCAATCTGAACAGAAGGGCAAAACTGTATTTGAATCTGGTAGTAAGTTATGTACGTTTTGAGGTAACCAATAAGATTCACTGAAAGATCATACTGTTGCTGATTTATGACATTGACCAATGAAATGCAGGATTGTTTAACAGTTTACTGTTTGTCATTGTCATCAAGTCACTTATATTTGGGTCTTACATGTAGTTTAAAAGTAAAGTTTTGTGGAAGAATTATTATAAGCTTCTATAAAAAGAACAAATAAAACGGACAGACATGTACCATCATCTATTCTTGAATCTGCACAAAGGGTCCAAGTGAATGCATACGTTCCAGAAGAGGGCGCTCTAAACCTTCCTGTTGTCGTACTGTAAGCAAGACCTTTGTTGTAAACAGTTCGGTCAAATACAAATGTACCTCCGGCTTTGATGTTCCCTGTTGAACTCGCAGCTCTGTCCGAATAATATGCAGAAAAAGCTACAGGCCCTAAATCAATAAAAGTGGTGAATGATGATTAGTTTATTATGTTAGAGACAGGCTAAATAAAGGTTATAACAAAATAACCGACTTTGGAGGAACAATCTCAATGTCCAAGACAAAGAGACGAAACAAGGAAGACATAACAGAAAAGAATTAAAGGACTTGGTACAGATATTTCAAAAGAAATGGTGGGTTAAACCATAATAATGAAAATGTTGTGAATGATATAGGCATAAGAAAACAATTAAAAATGGTTCTACCGGAGCATCTGAGTTCATTTTAATTACGACTAGACATTACATTGTTGATTGCCATTCAGTTGATTTTGTAATCTTATTGTCTGTTTCTTCGTGTTATTCTTCTTGCTGTTTACTGGTTTTGTCTTTGCCCTTTTGGACTTGGTACCTCTGCTTCGTTAAGTTATAAAAAAACAGTTTTACGCTCGTTCGTTTTGTATCAGACTCATTAGAAACGATTAAGCTAAATAAGTTTTAAAATGAATATGAATAGAATAATATCACCATTTTTATATGAATTAAACAAACATCGATTTTTACATTACTACTTCTACAAATTAATTAACCAACTTTTTGATCTTCCAGCGGCCGTCTGGAGACTAGAAACACTTGACTCCAATGCCTTGACTCTGTTCAAAAGGGTATTGAATTCTTTAAATGACCCGAGACCTTCAGCCTTGCAAACTAATGCACTCAGAAAAACACATATCAAGAGTGTTATGAAGCAACTGTCGAACCGTATTGTCATCTAATTAAAAATAAATACATATATTCAAACTTATCGTAAACATATTTTGTTTGGTCCCATCTATGAAAGTAGATAGTGATATAGCGAGCGAGTTCATTCGTTAAGCCGACTGTTCAACTTCAGTTTTACTTTCATTCTGAAATTTAATTTTAATGTTGCGGGTTTGTGCATCATGTCCTAATTTGCACACACTCTTGTCTATATTACCCTTAGAAGTCAGGTAAAAAACTTTAATAAAGGTGAATTCTTTAATGTATATATAATAGGGTAAGCATTATTTACTATGAATAGTTAATCAAGATCTGAGCCTTGTAATTGCAGAAAGAGTGAAAAGTGTTATACTGTTCTGTTAACCAAACTATTGTACATTCTGCACAATAATTTTGGTATGTTTGCAAGTTAAGTTTTTGCTTCATGATTTATTGAAATGTAGAATATGCTGTATAATAAAAATTTTAGCTACATAGTAACGCATTATTTGCATGATTTTAATTTTTGGAGAATAGAGTTTTCTCTAAAAACAACCTTACATGTGTAGAATATTGTGAAAAATTCACATATATGTCATTCTTTGGTACAGTATCGTTCAAATAGTAAATCCTTATTTAAGGAGAAAAATACAATACCAAAATGGGTATAAAAACAGTTAATTGGTTATTCTGTATATCGACATTTCAAGGAGTACCATCATCATCTTCATCGAGAAGCTTTGCAAAATCGGTAGTTCAAAAACGCTTGTATTTTAAATTTATTATGATCAAACACATTTTGGGCTGAACTGAATCTTACAAAACCCTATTCCCCCCTTTTATGCCTATTATTCTAATCCATTTTGGTCAATCATGGAAGTAAGATTTCATTGTTATAATTTCAAAATTATTCTATTTCTTAGCATATAATGATTTCATTATAGTTTAAACAGAATTGTATTTCATTGTCATTCTTTGAAATGTGCTGCATGTTCTAAACCTTCGTTACCTAACAGCTAACAGTTGGCTGAACTGTTTTTTTTTTCTAATCCATTTGCATGATATGTTACAATGTAATTAATGATTCTCACTTGAGAATTTACCAAAAATATTAGTCAGTAGTCCAATATCTTTGGTCTAAGCTATAAGGAACTATAAGACAGTTGTTTAGATATCCATACAAGAATATGCATGGTCAATAATATCATGGAAGTAAGCTTATTTTACTTATATAACACCTCCATGGTAATATTTTTTTAAGGTGACACTATCTCAAAGCTAACATGACCACGCGCGGTTATTCTACTCATGATGTGGAGGGAGATTCAGATATTGATCTCATGTATGGGCAAATGATAGCCGGACAAATAGAAAGAAAATATTTTTTTCATCCGGCATGCCAGAAAAATATGAAGTTCGTAATGATAATGATTACTTATGATTTAAGGTAAAAAAAGACCATATAAAAAGATTTGTATTGAAATAAAACTCAATTATATTAAAACATTCACATAACATCAAAAGTATCTTACAACTAAGCGTTATATGCTTTAAATTAACATTTTTTTCCGATTAACATTTAAATTGCTTATTTTGACAATTTATTTTTATTATCAAATATTAACAGAAAAAAAAACCCTTGATTTGCTAAATTTCTTCCTACGACAGTCGTCAAAATAAAGTTAATTTACTGTCATTGTATGCGTAATATACATACATGATATATCAAATATGAATAAGAATAGCGAGTTTAAGGGGGTACCCAACAGTTCGGCTAAAATAAGATTGTGTCGTTCAATTTTCTTGAAAATCTGCAAAATATGAACTTTAGTCAAATTAATTTAATTGCAAAATCTTAAGAAAATCAAACCGTAAGTTTCTTTGGAAAATTTCCATTGAACAAAATGGAGTTTCACGTTTCATAAAGATCATTGATCAGATCCTTGATTCATTTGAATAAAAGTGTATGACTGAAACGAACAACTGATATTTAAGAGTTTTCTCCCTTGAGTCTTTTGTACCCCCTTAACATTACTGACAGATTCACATTGACATCGTTTAGACGATAACAAAGAACAATTAATTATTGTTTACCTTTAGAGCTCAATGTTCTGTTTTCGGTTTTCTTTTTAAAAATCGTCAAAGCAGATGAGATTGAAAAGATGCGCATAAAAATAGCTTGTTTGTCCGTTTAAATACAAAACAGGTGCGCACTTGACTTATTTAGGACATTTTGATTGGTGTTGTAGAATGCAAAAAAAGGAAGCTGGAAAGGGTGTTAGCTAGTTGTACTACACGTCCTGTTTGTGAATTTCAAACAAATAATAAAACCTCATGTTCCGTTGTTATTATGTAACATTCTTGATTAATCGTTACATAATTACCAAAGCTCTTTCCTAGGTTATTAAATAGAAAACCGCTGCTCACTAGAGCCTTTTTATTGGTGCTGTTGTAGCGTGTTTACCAATTTTTATATGATTTAGGCATTGCCTAGCTGCGAGTACAGCATAATTATTCCATTTTCTTCATTTGAAAGGAAAGAAAAGAGGAGTAAATGATTAACTTGATAATCATAAAAACTTTTTTTCAAATATTCAAAATTAAATTTAAGCAACCGACGCTGTGAATGCTGTGGTTGATTCTGAAAAGGCGCCTATGAGCGCGAGACGTTTCGTTCCAAATTTGTAATAATGATGTTGACAATATTTACTTCATCGAGATTCAATGTACAAAAATTAATGAAAAGTGCAAATAAATTACGATGCTAATAAATATTTCCCCACTTATTTTTCAAACTTTCTTCCATATTTTCAAACACAAAATATATTTTTAAAGAAATAAAGGTAAAAACAAAACTACCGTACTTGAATGATCAATCTCATAGTCCAGAGAAAATGACAAAAACGATTCAGTCATACCGGAGAATTGGTGGATCGCAATGGTCCTGACTTGGTACAGGCATTTCAAACTAAATGGTGGGTTTAACCAGGTTTTATGACGCCAAACTTCCCTCTTCCATTGCGATCTTAGGATCCGGTATTGACCATAGAACACAACATAGTTGTGAGACACAATAGGGATATTGAGGTGATCATCTCAGTACAGCAGACCAGTCAAACACTAATTAAAACAATTAACTATCATATCTTTTAACTCAATTTTGAATTTTTCTACTAATGGCTGATAACGAAGAAAGAATTTTTTAAGGGGTCGTATGAGACGTATTTTCTTATAGCCCTGCTCCAAAAGTCGGTCACGAAGAAATCGGCGTCTGATAAAAAAAATCTGTGAAATGTGTGCAAGCTCTGGCATATCGAATAAGTGAAATATAAACACGGTATGCAGGGGAAGTAGGTATATTGCTCTGTAGATTAGGAAAATTAATAATTTGAAAATTAAAATCGTCTCGTTTATCGTAAATTTTTATACTGAGATGACCACCTTGGTCCAATTCGAGATGCAAATCCAAGAAAGACGTGAAGCAATTGGATTCGGTGGTCTCTTTGATCTCCAATTCTGGAGGATTTATTGAAGGAATTCATCTACCAAATGAAGTGTTATTGACAGAAAGGACATCATCAATATATCTGAATGTAAGATTAAATGACCTTGCCTCTTTCATCTTCTTGTTCGTTACGAGTCCCTGAAGAAATTCAGTCTCGTAAGAGTATAAAAACAAATCGGCGAGGAGAGGAGCACAGTTTGTGCCCATTGGAATGCCGATTTGTTGTTGAAAAATCTTTCCTCCGAAGGTGACAAATATGTTGTCAATGTGGAAATCAAGCATACTGCAAACTTGATCCAGTGTGTAACAAATTTTATCTTTGAAAGATGTTTTGGAAAGAATGTAGAATTATAACCTAAAACAACAAAATTCTTAGACTTTCAGACGATATTTTAGGTATTTTTTTAGGCGATATAACTATTATTCACGGCGGACTTGTAAATTTTTTAGAAGCATCAATATCAGCATTAGGCATTTTTTTAGCGGGAACTTACTGTAGAGCTCTCCGCTCGTCCCCGCTACGAGATGGCTCGCTATGACATATCCTGTTTGTGCATTAAATAATAAAACCTCAAGTTCCGTTGTAATTACGCAATGATCAGTAACATCTTTGTTCTTATATATATCAGCAAATGGCCTTGTCAGGTATTTTGGGCATTTTTAGGACACAGAAGTCTTGTATACTCATCGTCTGACAATTTCTTAAGATAGCTAAAAACCGGTCTAAAAACCTCAAGTTCTGATGTAATAATAATGTTATAAGTAATAACACCACACCAGTCATGTTATACTTATAAAAGCAAATGTTCTTCCCAAAATTGAAAAACATTGGGCAGCATTAATTGTCTTTCTTTTTTTATATAAAAGAGCATGGGTGAGGATCCTCCGTCTGGCAAAACTTTGGGAACTAACCCTTAAACTAAGTTTCTTAGCTTTCAGAGAGCTGAGAGGTACCAATGGGGCAATCAACTGTCAAATGTCTAAAAGTACAATAATCATGCAGTAAACACAAGAGCAGCACAACGAAACAAACAACATAAAAACACACAAAAACAACCATTTAAAGCCCCTGAATTCACCCCTGTTACGAATTGAGTTACATGTAGCGTTGTTGATATTTTGTGTTGTCTGTCATATTATTTTTTTATCTAATATGTTAATTGTTTTTTTAACCCTTACGGAAATCGGAATGCCCCATTGGTGCCTTTCTGCTTCTATTCTATTATAACTTTGACACAAGAACTACAATACAAGATATTGGCAATAAGCTATTTATGCATCTTATTTGTATACATATCGGTTAATACATCTCTACTGTGCGCTCAATGCACACGGTTTGAATTCATAACACACCCTTATAATGTATAAACCAGACTGTAGTTCCTGAATACTTATACGAAGTTTGCGAAATTGCAAAAACGTGAATGGAAAAAAAAAAAAACTGTGAAAACGCGATAACGTGAAGTTGAAAAAAAGAAATAATGCGTCGATTTCGCCTATTCGCATTTACGCGTTTTCGCCTCGGAGTTACCGAATAACGCTACTCATATGCAAACGAAAATTGCCGATGAAGCGTGGTAATTTTTAATACATAGTTCAAGTTATACATATATATACAATGTATAATGTTGATATATTTTTATCTATGTTATGAGAAGTAACATACGACTATAACTAGTCTGTTTGACATCTGTGTGGACGATATTAAGATGTAGAATAAAATTTTTGGCATTACTTCCCAAGAAACTTATATCTAGAAATGTGCAACGATACAATAATTATTACAATAAAAACCGCCTACAGCATTCAATGACCAAGAGTCACTACTCCTGCCTTGCAATTCACCAAAATATGTAAGTGAATCTACACCAATCGGACATTAATTCATTATATCGTTCCCTGCGTTCGTGCTATCACGTCATCAGTCAAGAAAAGATACATCTTGTTTCTCATATTTTCAGAATTCAAATTTATCGACTTTCTAGAGACTAAAATGAGGATTGTAATTCAAGAACTCAGTTACGATTTTCCTAAAATTCCACCGTTTTTAGAGTTGTCAATCATCTAAAGAGTGCATCTTTATACGCGCTTTAGAGATAAGATCACGATAAAATGATCTTAATACTCGTATTAAGCTTAAAGAACTTTTTTTGTACTCGTAACTTTATAGGAGAAATCAAAAACATGAATTCCAAGTTACTTGTGATGACAACAGATATTTTTTTCATGTAAATACACAAACAACATTGACATCGCGAGAGATGATTTTCTACAAGCCACATTCTCCTCGCTGAAATTTAGTTCACGTTCAATATTATGGAACTATGTTTACAAGCTCCTAAAATGTGCATCTTTTTGTAATAATTGTATGTATTTCGAAAAAAAACATATCTTTGTTGTGTTTAACGTTTGTGACTTGTTTATGTCAAGTTGACCGAGGATGCAAGACATCTAGCCTCAGACATTGGATGACACACATGGATCAATTTGTTCAACACCCCTTTTTTCCATTTCAGACATCTTTGATGAAATGCCGAAATAAAATACATGTATGGTTTAATAGACAGAAATTATCCAAAAAAGGTTTCAGCTTTCAATTGATATATAAATGACCATGATACAAAGCACACTTCTACATGTATTTTTCATGATATTATTGAATTGATGCTGCTTTTTGATAACGTGACTTTGCAAAACCGTCTGCTGAATTGTAAGTGTGTTTAAATGGGACGTTTTACTCTTTGAGTTTGTTAGTTAGCTAGTAAGTAATTTTTTGCTTTACTCTTAAGCAGCGCGATTTATATCCATGAAATGAGCATTAAAGGGGCAATACAATAAACATGAAATGAAGATGAAGTGGAGGAAAGGGGACCACCAGGGGCGGATCCAGGAGTTTGTCAGGGGGTGTCACCGAATGACGTAAAACCATAAAGTTCAAGATTAAGAAACAAAATCATTATATTAACATGACAACCTCGAACTATTGTATCATGTGCAGCATTAAAAAAAAAAAATCTTACCATTGTTAAGTCGATCATATCTAGTTCTTTTGTTAGAGTATAACTTAAGGTCATGCAGTTGGCTTCAGATTGCAACTGCAGCCCACACATGAAAAATGTAAAACTTATATTTGGATTATCAAAACCCAAGCTTTAAAACTGGCAATATGGAAAAGGGCATGAAAAAGCAAAGACGCTTTCAAGAGCTGATCAAATGTCGTATATTGATCTCTTTATGGTGGCTGAATTATCATTCGTCAATAATAGATTTAAGAAGCAGGTTGCGAAATTCTTTGACAACTTGATTTAGTTATTAGTTAATTGGTTTACTCTCAAACAGTACGATTTCGGTTATATCAGAAGATCAACATGAAAAGGGCGACATAATGAACTTGAAATGATGATGAGGTGGAGGAAATGGGAGCACAAGACCAATCGGGGAGGAAAGTTTCAAATGCCACTTGAAAAGTGAGTGATGAGTATGAAAGGACAATTTAACCTCCATATGAGGATCATACGGGTCCTACTTTTATCGGAATCTGAAGCAGGGTTCTTTAACCGTCGAGAAACTTGTCATTTTCTTTAAAACAGTGCACCACTATGGTTTGTTGTCAGGTTTTCGTATTATAGCCTGACGACAACGGTATGCTTCTTAAATCTATTATTGACGAATGATAATTCAGCCACCATAAAGAGATCAATATACGACATTTGATCAGCTTTTGAAAGCGTCTTTGCTTTTTCATGCCCTTTTCCATATTGCCAGTTTTAAAGCTTGGGTTTTACAAGTTTTACAAGGAAGGCTTTGTACAAAACTCTATGACAAACGTGATGACTTCAACTTTCCAATAGTTAACTTTCCCTTTCTGTGTAGCAACATTCCGTCCGCTCCAGCATATGGAGTTTACGTATCACAATTGATTCGTTATTCCAGAGCATGTGGGGAGTATAACGACTTCCTTAATAGAGCTACACGGCTGACAAGCAAATTGTTAACACAGGGGTACGTTGCTCCCAGGTTGTTGTCATCACTCAAGAAATTTTACGGACGACATCATGTGCTTGTATGCAAATACGGCATTTCTATCTCTCAGATGAGCACAGATGTTGGTTTGACATAGAGTTTTGTAATGTCATCCTTTCCGGATTTGACCAACACTTAATCGATCTTTGGCAACGTGACGGGTGTGCTATAGCAAGCAGGAACTGCTTACTCTTCCGGAGCACCTGAGTTCACTCTCGTTTCGACTTGAGTTCGCGTTGCTGAATGTGGTTTTGTTGTTATGTGTGTGTGTTTTATGTTGTTATGTGGTTTGTTTTGTTGTGATGATTTTTCGTCTGCCGGTTTTGTCTTTGTCTTAACGGTTTTATGATACTGATTACCCCTTTGGTACACCTTTGCTTCTTCCATATGACACCATCTGGTGCACACATCTCACTCAGGTTTCTGAGCGCTTATTGGACTTTTACCGACAAGATTTATAGCGGGCTAATTCACAATCCAAAATCTTATTCCGGTTGTTGACAACCATAAAGTCTGGTGAGATTTGTAAAAGGGTTATTAGGCGGTTATTATATAATTGTTGTACTGCAAAACATATCGACTGTCTTTGCGTTTTAAGCAACACATATAATAAAGAATACAATGTTTCAGGGGGCAAAGTTTCGTCTGATATGAAAAAGTTTATTTTTCATTTTTTAACATAAATGCAATTCATTAATTTATTATCGTCGGTCCTTAAAAATTCTGAACATGATAAGTTCCAAGAAAGCTGGAATTTATGCAGAACTTCTCATATGCTAGTGATCTATGTACACCGTTTCCCCTTAAAGGTGTTGATTTTTTTCATATTAAACAATTAAAAGAGATTGTTAGTCATTTCATTATTGAAAACGTAGATTTTACACGTCGATCACAGATCAAAAGAACTTAATTAACAAAAAATGAAATGAGTGTTGTTGCAAGCGTAATTAACCTATGGCATGTTTATTAAGCGATTTACATGGGTTTAGTCCTGGTTTGCCCATATTTAATTAGCTGTATAACCAATTAAGTTAAATAAACACAAAAGACAATAGATGCACTGACCATAAAAATCTAAAGTCTGTTCTATTTTAATATGTATATAATTGATAAAAAGTATATAATTTTTATGTAATTTTCTGTTAAAAACAATTATGTTCTGATTGTTATGTCTAGATGTGTATTTAATGTTTTACTAATTTCAAACGTCTTAAATGTTTTTTTTTTTCATAATATCAAGACAATTCACTAATTTGTTTACAAATGTTTACCAATAATATCATATGAGACTGTCTAGGCTTTGATTATAAGGGAATGCATTATTAAATAATATAAACTATGATATATAGTTATAATATGACTTAATGTAGTTCTTCACAAGACATTTGTACATTTCTGTAAATATTTTCAAAATGAAAAAGATAATTTCAGCTTTAGCTTCAACAGTCCATCAAAGATTTTTTAGGAATTTCCTTGACCCGTGCAGATTCCGGAGGTAGCAGGGATAAGTTTATTGATAACAGTCCACTAAAAGAGGGCACAGGTACCCTACACCAGACAACTTCATCTTCATTTCATGTTCATTTTATCACTTACACTTCTATGTAGGTTTTTTCTAAGAATTTCATTAAGAAATGGTTAATACATGTATTCTTACTAAATGAGTAAATTTCAGTTTAAAGGTAAAAAATTTGTGGCATATGCAAGTGCATTTCATCTACTCCCTCAACAAATCTTTTATTTGGACTACTTTAAAAAAATCTGGTTCAGGAGGCTGATTAGGTGTCTCCTAGTCCTAGGAAAGATAAACAAGAGGCTCCCAAGAGCCTGAATCGCTCACCTGAACTACACAGATACATATATTTGTAGATATGATTGTGCTTAACCATATGCGATTTAAATTTATGAAATATATTGGTTAGTTTTCAAGATATTGGGCTTAATAAGTGCAAATTTGGCAAAAATTAGGAAAAAGAACAATAACTCCCACATCAGCAGTCAGATCTTTTCCGAAATTTCAGGACAGGTAGATCTTAATATGCTGATCACTTTTGATTCTTGCAGAATTTTGATATCTGAAACCAGTTTTGAGTTATTAGCAAAAAAAATGAAATTCGCCCCTATGTTCTATTTTTAGCCATGGTGGTCATGTTTTTTACGAATCAAAAATCTGAACGATAGAGTTGTAGCATATAAGCTATCAAACAGTGTGCCATGTTAAGATGCAGTTGGTCTTACCGTTTCAGACAAGTCAGGGGAAAAGTAATGAACAATGGTAAATATTGACGCTTTAAGGGCCATAACTCCTAAAAGAAATGGTTCTATAGCTTTGACCTAATTACATGAATTGTAGATCTTGATGTGTTTAATCATATGCAATTTGAATTTTTGAAATATCATGTATAGTTTTCAAGATATAGGGCTAAATAAGTGAAAAATTTTGAAAAAAATCCAGAAAAAGGGCAATAACTCCTACATCGGTTGTTGGATCTTCTTGAAAATTTCTGGGCAGGTAGATCTTGAGGTGCTGATCACTTTTACCGTGCCAGAAGTTTGCTATCTGTTACCGTTTTTGAGTTATTTGCAAAAAACTGCAATTTACCCCTATGTTCTATTTTTAGCCATGGCGGCCATGTTTTTCCACGAATCAAAAATCCCCACGCTAGTTTTATACTACCTATGCTAATCAACAACTGTGCCAAATTTAAAAGCCATTTGACTTATGATGTTAGAGGAGTTAACGTTTGAAAAATGTTAACGACGACGGACGACGACGGACGCCAAGTGATGGCAATAGCTCACATGGACCTTCGGTTCAGGTGAGCTAAAAAGTAAAACCCATGAACCTCAAGATTGTCAGTTTAGTCAAATTTATTTATATAGATATGATATGATCTTTATTTTTTCAGATAAAAATTTCAAAAACATTCTTTTTCTTTTATTAACTTTTTTTATATGTACAATACGGTATTCAATGAATTCTATAGTACACTATATGCCTATCTTTTATTACTTTTATGATTTAAAATACAGGTGAAAAGTCGGATTAATTTTCAAGAAACAAACTATAATTACTAAAACAACGAAACACCTTATGTTTGCATATGCCCTTAATTAAAAGTGGGCAAACCAGGATGACACCTTTACATGTAGCCTTCAAGGTTACATTGTATGTACAAGTTTATTCTATTATAGAAAGTGCACCCGTGAAACCATACTTGTGAACCTGAGGGGGGTGTAACGTGCACCGGGTGACACCCCCCTGGATCCGCTACTGAGTCCACAAGGCTAATCGGGGAGGGGAGTTTTGCATTGACTGCCACTTTGATTAGAAGTGATGAGTAGGGGATGGGTAATTAAGTTTTCTGTATGGGTATCCTACGGATCCTATTCTTACGGAGACCTGTAGCATGGTTCTTTAACGTGCGGGGAACGTGACATTTTTTACCAACATGGTGCATCACTGTGGTTTGAAGTCAGGTTTTCCATATTATAGCATGACGATTCTTCCATTCATTATGACAGGGCTGCCCTATTTAACCACCTTGGACACGAATCTCAGTCACTTTGTGGGCAAAGTGGCCTGATCTGATGTCAAGTTTATGACCGCTCATTGATGGAATTATACCGACAAACTTAGCACTGATGCAGGTCCCTTCGCCACCCCGAACCCGATTAACTTTTTGAAAACCCTGTCTTTTAAATGTTCTTTTTGTTATCGGCTCTTCCACGAGAAGCTAGGCCTTTTCTAAAAGGATTTAAAGGTGCTTAAATGTAAACAAGCTTATAATAAGTTAAGGATTCTTAGGACACGAGCACTTAATGTGGTTAATTTTAAAATCAACAGCGTTCTTCTAAATAATTGAAAAAATTGGGATTTCTATCCCTCAGATAAATGCAGATGTTGGTTGGTCACGGGACTTTGTTTTTACCTACTTTACTGGGTTTGACGATATGAATTGACTGTTAACAACACGACAGGTTTGCTAAAGCAAGGAAGAACTGTTTAAGGATGTTCGCTACTATTATTGAAAATAAATAGGTTTCAAATTTTATGCCTTGAATTAAAAGATATTAGTAAAAGGTATAAAATAAGCAAAAAAAAATTGATAGGTTTGTGACCTCGTTTTCAAGTTAATTGACGTTAAAGTTTTGGCGGGAAAATGTTTTCTCTGACTTTTTCATAGGTTTAGCATTAGCACTATTTCGCTGTTAAAACCAATGACAGAATAAATAGGATTTGATAAAAATTTGTCTATAACCTCTTTATGACATATCAAAGACATCAATAACAAGAAAATAGGGGGTTCTTGGGCAAAAATTTTAACCCTATTTTGATGGTAAAATCCAGAGGATTCTGAAAATATGACAGAAATACCAAAACAAAACCAGCGAGCATCCTTAATCTTCCGGGATAGCTGAGTTCACTCGCGTTACGACGGGTTTGTGTTGTTGATTGTTATTCAGTTTTTCTTGTGTTTTAAGTAGAAGTCCACCTAAAAATCGTGCAAAATTGAAGAAAAGTGATTCATTGATAAAAAGGCTACAGTGGTTTATTTTTAACGAAAGATAGTTGAAAGTATATAAAATAAGAAATAAATAACAATTTGCTCATAACTGCCTGGTCCTGGGAGAAATCTTGCCTTTTTGTTACAATGGTTTCTATTGAAATTATTGACACTTTAAAGAGTTATCTCCCTTCCTTACATTTTTCCAATGCATTCTATATATTTTTTTCTCTCAGGACCAGGGCTAGTTGAGAAAAAGAGCACAGAAGATCAAAGCAGGGTGCTAATAGGAGTAATATATCAAAAATAAATTGGTTTAGGCTTTCCATCCATGAATTGCTCTATGCATGATTCTTATAAAAAGTGGTACTTAAGTTTCTTCGTGTTATTCTCGTTCGTGTTTATTGGTTTCATATTTGCAATTTCGAACTTTTTTTGACTGCCCCTTTGGTACACGTTTGCCTCTTTAAAAGACAGAAATCATTAATCGGAAGAAGATTTAAGCTTTTTATCATGTTTATTAATGACCAAAGTACAAAACATCGTGTAAGTGATGCTGCGTTATTTTATGACGTATCTTGCAAAACTGTCTCTGAATTCTACAACCCGTCCAATTTAACTATGGACTTTCGATTGACACAACAATGAAAATTTACGTCGTCATGAACAAGCCAATCGGTAACAAAAACCGCAAATCGTCACAGTAAGAAAAACCAACGTCAGCCAGACTATTCATCAATACCCAATCAGATTTAATTTTTGCACGACCCATTCATTCAATCAATATATTTTTTATGTCATCAAATGTAACGATTTGTGGTTTTTGTTAAGATTGACTTTGTTCATGACGACGTAAATTTTCATTGTTGTGTTTGCACACTTCATTTAACGCTACAATCGAAAGTCCATAGTTAAATCGGACGGGTTGTAAGTTTGTTAAAAGGGGCCGTTTTAGATTTACGAGTGCTGTCTTCAAAATGTTACTTTTAGCCGCTGTACCAAGGGAAGCTAAGCTTTACTCAAACATGCATAAAAGGTGTTTAAATCTTGTAAACAAGCTTTTTATAGGTTACAAATTCTGAGGATATGTACACTTCAAGTGGTTAATTTTAAGATCAAATTGTATGGAAAAATCTGTTATTTTTGTTTGTTGTATTGGAAGTGTGTAACCTTCTCTCTGATTAAGCTGATGGAAATGTTGTTTACAGTTGAACATTTTCTAGAGATGTTGAGATAAAGCATGATATTTTTTATAGATACAGCGTCACGTTTAAGACAAAAATTTGCTACATGTAATCACGAGGTGATGTTGGTTGATGATTGCGTCCTAGCTCAAGAAATTAAATTGGAGACATTAAGAAAAGAAACAGGTGTTTTTTTATGCTTTAATAAAAATTCTAAGATTTATAATGTTGATATTTCTTTCAACCGATGACTCAACTGTGGGACACTCTGAAATGAAATGAAAAAAAAATCATTCCTTATTATTGGTAAAATGAACATTCAACAAAATAATAAATGTTTTCCATAGAACTCTTTTGTTTTGACCTCTTTTACTGATTTATTTTTATACCTAATCGATCCTAAGCAACGCACCTGGTATATTGCACACAGACAGGAACAGCTCACCCTTCTGGAGCACCTGAGCTACTCTAGGTACGACTTTTTTTTTGGAGGGTGTAGTCTGGTTCATCATGTTTCTCCTTTTATGTTGACTAATTTCCTTTCGGACATCCAACTAATATATTCATTTTACACCATAACAGACCATATCCGCGTTCCTAAATACCTATTAGCATCTTGTTAGACACGGTAAAAACAACAACTGTTAAACATGGGATATGAGAAAGGAGCGTATTTTGTTGCCTCAAGGAATAAGTGTATTATTTTGAAAAGGCATTGAAACTCGGAAAGACGAAGTCATAGCTTTTGTGTACAGAAAATGCGATTTTATTAGTAAGCTGTTTCAAAATTAGGATTAACAGTTTGGTGATAGGATGTTTTATGAGGTAGAGTTTTGCATTTAGACTTTCAGAGTAACACTTGCATGCATACTAACAAAAAAAGGATGATTAATATGGATTCTCTGTAAAAATCAACCATATGCTATATAGGGTGTGGCACGCATAGTTTTAGAAAATGTTGAAACTTTGTATATAAGTCTTTACTATGTGTTATTAGAAAATAGGTAACTAGGTGGATTTGGGTAACGGAAAAGATGTACTTTACAAAGCCCTAGTAAAAAAGACAATTTTAGAATTTGCATAATGAAAAACATTTTTTTTAAAAACTCTACCCTATTGCTTTTTTTAATCTTGTGAGATGTGTCTCACTGGAAAGGTTCATTACCCTCCCAAAAATCATTCTGAAATAACAAAATGTGAAAATCAATATTTACAGAAAATTTAAATATATATACACTGATATTGAAAGGGCAAGGTCAAAAGATGAGACTCCTACAGGCCATCTAGGGTGCAAAATTATTTAGTTTCTACAACCTAGACCTAGTAGTTCCAGAGATGTGAGGATGTTCAAAAAGGCAATGTCCAGATCAAAAGATGGTGAATTGGATGCAACTGCACCTAACTACTAAAAAGATAATAAGCGTTCCAAGTTTCATAAACCTGGAACTTATAGTTCTTAATGATTTGAAGTGCTCATAACACCTTAATATATTGAGTAAAAGCCGCCTCAGCCGCGACCGTATTCGATGAAGTAACACCAATGTCCCATCCAATCTGCTTCGCAAGATAGACAAAAATTGTTAAATAAAACTTGCATGGTTTATATGCTGTACATGCATATTTTAAGGAGTAACATCTAATTTCACTAGGACCCAAAATGCTCGAACACAGAAGCAAGGTATAGACCGATGATATTGGCCATTTACAGTACAGGAATATACAGCGCGCGGTGGTTGTTTTATATGACAGGCACACAAGTTCACATAGGCAGTACTTTAAAAAAATAAAATGCCATAACAGAAGCAACGTTTCGTACCGCAACTAATTCACAGCGAAAGTTGTAAAATATAGGTACATTCAAGTTAAAGTTCAAATATTGCTAAAATTAAGTATTGAATGTAAAATCCTAGACAAACGCATGGTTAGAAGAAAGAAACTATTAGACATTTGCTACTTAGGGGGTCATAAAAGGTACCTATTTAACAGCATTCTTGACAAAGAGAGCGACAACTTGATTCTTTTTTTTTCTTTCATTGGGTTAATTGAAACATTCAGTGTTCCGTAATATCAGTTCTGTGTGTGTTGTTATGTTTTTTATTCGTTTCGTTTTATCACAATTACTCCTTCAAAAAGAACAACATAAACTTGTTTCATGTACAGAAATAGCAACATCCTTTGCGCGTCAAAGACCCTTCAATGGAGTTCACTACATGTATGAGTAGGCAAAATTGTGGTTTCCACAAAGGCCACACTCGAGTTTGCAAGCTGTAAAGAGTTTTAATTTCATAAGCATTAAACTTATTTCCTTATGGAGGATAAATAGGCGTTTTAACTAAAGCCGTATATAATTTTGGGAATTATAAGAACTTTGCTTCTTGCTGAAAGCAAATTTACATACTTTTTCTCGCAAACGAAGTACTCTGCATTAATACACCAGTAATCATTCCAGTTGAAATTCAGATGATACGGAAAATGCACACATAACTCCCCTGTGTTATTCGGCTCCCCGGGGTTCCAGTTGGTATACGTCAGCTTTGCCTTAGAATTGGCCCAAATCCACTGATTGTTGGTCTTTTTCAAACCTGTCCAGTAACCTTTAAAAGAAGAATGTGAAATATTAGAAATTTGAAGTTGATCCGATTTTTAGAATACTTTATCACTTGTACCCGGAATCTCACCTGTAACAACAACTTGACAGTTATCTTGAAAAAGTCTGCCATTTTTATTTTTTAATGTGACTTCAAAGCAGTATTGTTTAATATGCTTAACACTGATATTTTGCAAAGTATGTTGCTTTCTCTATCACACCTTTTTTATCAGAGAACTACAACGGA
This sequence comes from Arcuatula senhousia, assembly GCA_963971305.1. Classification (NCBI taxonomy): domain Eukaryota; kingdom Metazoa; phylum Mollusca; class Bivalvia; order Mytilida; family Mytilidae; genus Arcuatula; species Arcuatula senhousia. The sequence continues at coordinate 7,517,046 of OZ020311.1, read as the reverse complement.
TGATCTATCATTTTTTTAGTCTTTAAAGGCTTTTAAAAAATCTGTAACTAATTGTGATATGTAAAACGGTCAACAAGACAGTGCTATTCATATTCACGGTTTATCCGCTTTTATCTTTAATCAATGGAATTTGTTTCTCTTATTGTTCATAATCATATCCCCAGAAACTTGAGATAAAGGAAACAACGGATTTTAAGAAGTCTGGTTCATATATAGATTTTCATCACGAAATAGATTCTAAATGAAAACTTTCAACAAAGCTCTATGACAATCGTGATGACTTAACTTCTCTATTGTCAACGTTTCCTTCTTGTGCAGCAACATTCCGTCCGCTCCAGCTTATAGAGTTTACGTATCACAATTGATTCCTTACTCCAGAGCTTGTAGGATCTAAGTCGATTTCCTTTACAGAGCATCACGTTTGACACAAAAATCGCTAACACAATATTATGTTGCTCCTCGGTTGCTGTCTTCACTTTATAAATTTTACGGTCGACACCATTCACTTGTAGACAAATATAGGATTTCTATCTTACAGATGAGTGCATGCAGATGCTGGTTTGTCATATAGTTTTGTTTTGTTTACCTTACCAGATTTGACACGCTGAATTAGAAATTAGCAGCGCAACGGGTGTGTTATAGCAGGCATGAACCTCTTACTCTTCCGGAGCACCTGAGTTCATTCATGTTGAACTTTAGTTGGCGTTGTTGATTTTTGTTCTGTTTATTTTATGTGTATTTTTATGTTTTGTGTTTCCTCGTGCTGTTCTTGCTCGTGTTAACCGGTTTTGTCGTTATCCTTTCGGACTTTTGACACAAGAAGGCCCCGTTGGTGATTTTTTCACGGAATTTAACAAGAGGCTCCCAGGAGCCTGAATCGCTCATCTGACATATGTGCCTAAGGGCAATAACTCCTAAAAGGAAAGTCCTACAAGGTTGAACCTTTACATATTTTGTAGATCTTGATGTGCTTAACAATATGCGATTTAAATTTCTCAAATATATTGTATAGTTTTCAAGATATTAAGCTATACAGGTGCAAAATTTGCAAAAAATCCACAAAAGGATAATAACTCCTACATGGGTTTTTGGATTTTCTTCAAACATTCAGGATAGGTAGATCTTAAGGTTCTGATCAATTTAACCCTATTCCAGAATTGTGATATCTGTAGCCGTTTTTTAGTTATTTGCAAAAAAACTGTATTTTACCCCTATGTTTTATTTTTTGCCACAGCGGCCATGTTTTACGACGAATCAAAAATCCCCACATCAGTTCTAAGCACCGAATTGTACTAAACAACCGTACCAAGTTTGGCTGCAATTGGACTTATGGTGTCAGGAAGTTAACGTTTTAAAAAGTTTACGGACGACGGACGCCAAGTGATGACAATAGCTCACATGACCCTTCGGGTCAGATGAGCTAAAAAGGCGCTTAAGAATGATCCTCTTAAGTTTGTGAATGAACCTAAAGCGATCGTTTGCTCGTTGATGATGTGTATATCTATAGTCTCGAATAAATATAAATACTTATTTATTGGTTTGGCACCATAAAACCTGGTTAACCCACCATTTCGTTTGAAATGCCTGTACCAAGTCAGGACCATTGCGATCCACCATTTCTCCGGTATGACTGATTCGTTTTTGTCATTTTCTCTGGACTATGAGATTGATCATTCAAGTTCGGTAGTTTTGTTATTACTTTTATTGATTTATCAATACAATAGCATATAAACTTATATAAACTTACCATAGACTTTTTTCCCATTTAGATTGGCATGACGAAAGCGTTTCTTAACTTCTGTTTTGATGTATGAATTCTCAACGGATGATGATATCTCGACCAAGAATCCTCCAAATTTTTGACAGTAGTTCTGTACAAAAAAAACACACAAAAAATCAGACAGATGATTTTGACCGGGTTTTAGCATTCTTTTGAGTTACTAGACAGGAATTTTACACTATTTTTAAATTCTATTCCTTAGTACATGTAGTAAATGATTAAACTCCTTATCATTTGAGACTATCAATTTAATGCGAATCTTACTGATGCACGGCTAAAAACGCTGTTCATAACTCGCAGAAAACTGTCAATCTAAGTTATGAATAATGAAGGTGTGTGTTTTATTTATGAAAAAAATGTAATAAATGTAAAGCGTCCTTTTTTTAGACGGTTGAGCAAAAGAATGTGATTTTAGCAATCACTTAAAATTTACAATGCATATTTTTAAATCATGGTAACGGTAATAGTTAGGTACAATTTATTTCAGCCAGTGTTTGGCAAGTTGTTGTACTGATATCTCTATTACACTGCCGTCAAACGGTATTGCGAGTTTGTGCCTCGTGAAAGTACATATATACAACAACATATATTGAGAAAAAAGAAAATTGACCCCGTAAAACCGGCTCGTGAAGAATAATGTACCGGAATTTTTAATTCGTGAATAAAATAAATTGACTTAACTATGTAGTGCAATAATGGTTTATCAAAAGGCAATTTTCTTTGATTCTTTGAAATGTGTTCAAATCGGCATAAAAAAAGCTGATAAACGACCGACCTGAAATCGATACTTGCAATACATGACCTCATAATGAAAACCATTTTATTGTAGCTGTGATGGAAAGGTGCTTTAATTGTGGTCATTTACATCTCCTTAAAAACAAACTTTCTAGTAGAATTTTTTTTTCTGTAAGTTCTAGCAAAAAAAAGTATATGTTGCAGGCGGAATGGCGAAAATTAAACCATTATAAGCGTGAGTAAAACAATAAGGTAACAACAAGCTGGAATGGCAGACTCCAAGAGGTCCTAACATATCTTCAGTGACCTTGAAAGATCTAGAGATATCCAGACCTGTTACTTCTTGGTAAAATTTCAAGACTCATCAAAGACGATTTACCCCAAAAAAATATTTCAAACCAAAAATGCCGAACTCAAACCAAAATTATAAGATGCATGCTCTATATTTTTAAGATATGGTGTACTTGAACATGAGATTACTTTTCATATGTACACCTTGTTTTTAACCACTACATGTATATAAATTTATGTTAATTCTAAAACCTAAGGTTTAACTCCCTCCATCGTAGTTTTGCCCTTAGCTTTATATATTTGGATTTAATTTGGTTTTATGCATTTTGAACATCTTTTGAATTATGGATTTCCTTTGTTTAGGTTCTAGTGCTGCTGATGAGGAATAATTTTCCGAAATGGCCATACAGCTCATAAAAAATATTGCAGTTGGAGTTAACATATGTGTTTTGGTCTCATGTTCATTTACTCCAAATACTTTCATAAATCATTTATATGTAAATGTCCAAATAAAATATCAACAAATCATAAGAGTCCGTACATTTCTTGTTGATCACCATTAGTATAAAAGAAAAGATATTATCGCAATCTTTGTTTATATGGCTACAAAAATGTATTTTTGCGTAATAAAGAATTGCCGTTTCATGTTTTTTCGACAAAATATTGCAACATAAAGATTAATCGTGGTATCACTTTTTTTCTTAAACTAATATCATTTGAAGATTTCTTTGGCTGGTTACGCTTGCTACTTCACGAGCGTTTATTCGTCATCGCATTCTTAACGAGAAAATACATTATTTTTATTTAAAAATTGTATTTCTTTCAAATTATAAAGCCTTTTAAATTTGGATGCTACATGTATATCAAATAAAAATCAAAATTATCTTATTACAAACTTTTATTCAGTAAAAAATTTTCAGTATCGCCTATAGCATTTTCTCGAAACCGGTGGAGCTTTTTTTTTATATTTAATCTTTTTGCATACGATAGAAGTAATAGTATTTGGTTTGATAGAAATTTTATTTTTCTTTTATTTTGTTCCAATATTACAAATAGTGAGTAAAACTTTTCTAGTAAATTGTGGAGCCTGTTTTATCACGAGCCTGTTGCCTCCTCCTTCCACGAGCAACTCTCTATACTTTGCTGTCGTTATCGTTTACTTCACTAGGCAAAAACCCACGACACTGAATGACGGCCATGTATTATGTCTGCACAACCGTGTTGTGTATTGTGTTACTACCTGGCCCTAAGATCGCATGGAAGAGGAAGGTTTAGTCATAAAATCTGGTTTAACCCATCATTTCTTTTGAAATGCCTGTGCCAAGTTAGAACCATTGCGATTTTTAAAGGCATATTGTCTGCCAAAATCACATTTTTTTTTCGTCCACAATTTTTTAATGTAATTTAGACCAAAATGTAATAAAAGAAAACTTTGATTATCAATTTGTTAACAAATTTGCCTTAAACTATGTTTATTTCGCTCAAATTTATTCGACCACAATGATTGATTATTTCTTTACATTCGTGACGACAGATATATTTTAAGTGTATTTAATCCGGCCATCGATCGGGATCTCGGATGTTTTGTTCCTGAAGACTTTGATATGGTGACTATCTAAATCATCTTCATTTATTATATACGAGCCATTATTATCATTTTATTGTTTGCCGACTTTGGCGTTTTCGTCGCCTTGAATATTTCTACACAGGCTAAAACCTCGAGATACAGTGTACTGGCCGCGATTTTGAACAAGCAAAGTTTATAAACAAATTTAAAACCAGTGTGCATGCTTAAGGCGAGATTAAGCTCATGAATATGAATTATTGTAAAACTTTACAAATATTATTTAGTGATTGTTCTTTTCGATTTTTAGATAAATATGGTACCATAGCCGTCTTTATTGTTGTTCATGTCTTTAAAATTACACAAAATAATTTGTCTGTTGGCCTTTTTTTTGTTTGTAAAAAAAATATATTCTCCGTAAACAATATCCCTTTAATAATCTCGTTATGTCTTTCAATTTTTTTTTCTCTTGGACTTTGATATTGATCATCCAAATTTTGTAATTAAATTTATACTATCAATTTTAAGTAGCACAAGAAAAAAACGTTTGTGTCACAGGGTTTTGGCTTGTGGAGGAATTAGCATTAAAACTGTTAACAAAAAAGAGGCTCACCTGTCTTGATGTAACAATATTTAACGTTCCCAACAGCCCGTCATGACAGGAAACTATTGGAAAGCTCTATAAGCATGAGCATTTAAGCAAACAAATATGTAGCACAATCTTCTATGGTACACAATCTTTCACATAAAATCCTTTATTTTTGGCATTTAAGGGGCCGTAACTCTTGTAATGGTCATCTGAAAATTTTGGCGTATGAACAATTTTTTAGAGTTCAATTAGCTGAACGTTAAAGCAAGCAAAACCTTTTCTCTATCTGCTATCGTTCACAATCTATAAAGCAAAAATCACTTAATTTTGCTTTAAAGGGGCCATAACTCCTATACGAGGTCATCTGACAATTACGACCTAATGAAAATTTTGTAGTGCTCAATTAGCTGAATATTTAAACAAGCAAAACCTTTTCCCTATCTTCTATTGTTTGCCATCTATAAGGCTAAAACCACTATTTTTGGCGTTTAAGGGACCAAAACCTCTATGAGGGGTCATCTGACAATTACAACCTAATGGACAATTTTGTAGAGCTCAATTAGCTGAATATTCAACAAGCAAAACAATTTTCATTTCTTCTATCGTTCACAATCTATAAGGCCAAAACATTTTTTTGCATTGAAGGGGCCATTACCCCTATAAGGGGTCATCTGATAAGTTCGAACCTTTGACAATTGTGTAGAGCTTACATAGCTGAACAATATGCAATAAAAATATCTATAAAAATTATCAAGTTCTTGTGTTATAAGACAAAATAAGTACAAAACACAGAAACAAATCAAGAAAAAGGGGCAATAACTCCCACATGGTTTGTTTGAATTTCTTCAAAACTTCAGGTAAGGTAGATCTTGACGTGCTGATCACTTGCTTAAGCCAGAATATTGATATCTGTCACCGTTTCGAGTAATTTGCAAAAAACAGCTGTTTTACCCCCTGTTCCATTTTTAGCAACAGCGGCAATGTTTTCATTGAATCATTTCGAAATCAGGATCGTTTGTTGTCAACATTGCATATATTATTCCTGCAAAGTTTCATTTAAATAGGTTCAGTTGTTTTAGAGTAGAAATTTTTTGAAATTGTTAACGGACGACGGACGTCGACGGACAACGACGGTCGAATAGTGATGACATAAGCTCATATGGTCTTTTGGATAATTTTTATCGATCAGATGATCATTGACTTATTCTCCACCTACTTGTGCATTGCTCCATGACATAATCTGTGTGCTGAAGTAGTAGCAACTTGTACCGTGTTGTTTCCAGTTCTTGTCAGGACAGGTAGGAAAAGCTACCCCTGTGAATAAATAATGTTAAAGAAGTGTATTAACTAAGTTATAAAACGTTGAAATAGTTATTTTTAAAGGTGATGGTCTGCTTCTTTATATCAATAGATAATTTTAAGAAAACAATGGAAGCCTCGACGTGCCACGAACAAAAAAATATTTAACTCGTGCGCACAAGTTTCAAACTTGCGCGCACGAGCTACACACTCGTGCAAACAAGTTAATAACACGTATGCACGCGTACGAGTTTCAAACTCCTGCGCACAAGTTTGAAACTGGTGCGCACCAGTAAATAACTCGTGTACACGAGTTTCGAACTTAAACTGGTGCATACGAGTTACAAACTGGTGCACAGGAGTTACTAATTAGTGCGCATGAGTTACTAACCAGTGCAAACGAGTTTCAAACTTGTGCGCAAGAGTTTATAACTTGTGCCTACGAGTAACTAACTCGTGCACACAAGTTTGAAACTCGTTCGCACGAGATAAAAAAACCTCGTTCGCACAAGTTTGTAATTCGTGCGCACCAGTTTGAAACTCGTGTGCACCAGTTTGAAACTCGTGCGCACGAGTTGAATATATTTTTGTTGGTGGCACGTCGAGGCTTCCATATAAACAACCTTTTTGTTGGTATAAAAAAAAATATTTTTTTGAAATTTAAAACCCATTATGGAATTGATATAAACAAAAATCTATGAAAACTTCAAGAAGAAATCTCTATCGGTTGAGATATATGAATTTGAACTTCAAAGAATATAATATAAAATCCTTGACACACCTCTTCACTGTTTATCATCAAATGACATTAAAGAGCTAAACTGAAAACATTACCGAACATTACGTTTTGATTTGCATTGAATTTGCATTTTCCATTTTTTTTTTTGAAAACTCCCTTTCTTTGTAAAAACAAAGGATATCTAAATAATTCTTTCAATTGAATGTTTTTCATCAACGTAATTTTGCTTTTCATGTGAATTATGAAACAGTGATGCATTAATAAAAAATAAGTATTTTCTGCGAGTCAACTATTAGTATTTGATTTATTTGTGAAATTAATTAATTTTGTCTACCAACAAACCTATTTCTTTAGCAAGGTTATCTGAAACTAACAAAAGACATGATGTCTTGTCTTGCAAAATGTTTTTTTTTCTGCAGCCATTAACACCATAAGTTGATGTAACGACGAGTAAGGCAAAGAACAATGATGAAAATATGAGTTTTTATCTCAAATATTTCCTGTGTGCAACAATCAGTAATCCATGAAGTTAAATGGATAAGTTAATGATCATTATTTTCTTATTTGTTACATTTTACCCTGATACATTTTGTACAGATGTGCATAAAATTTCATGAAAAAATCTATCTGATTTAAGACAAATAATTGGACTGATATTAAAAAATATACATTCATCAATTTTCGAAAGCGGAATGTATATACATGTATACAGCGAACAATAACATTTGCCTCTGATTTTTTTCAAAAATAAACTTGTTTTTCATGCCAAAAATGCTGCTCCCTATTTTTCGAAAAATTCCAAGTTTAAGAAGCCATTAGCCCAATTTTTTTTCAGTCTGAATATTCACACACCAATCTAAATTATTTTTTTTTATAAGTTTGAGGAGATGAATGCGATAACTTAATGACGAACAGATTGATGGAGAGGACAAAAACAACAAACCAGGGAATGTTTATCAAAGCTTCTACTCGAAATCGTCACCTAAATGTTATTTGTTCTTTTAGGATCACTGTCGTGTACGTGAAAAGGATCGTTTATTCCAAGATGGCGGACAATTCGTTGGGCCAAATCAGTGGGTTGTCTTTTCAATTTTATTGAATGAAGTCTAAAGCACTTTTCAAAAACTTATATATTTCCGAAGGAAGGTAATAGAATTGTGTTCTAAATCTTTAAGACCGATAGAAAAAATCAAAGTACTGAAAGTACTGGTAGCCGGGGTAATCTACAAATTTTAAATTGTTTATATGTAGCAAAAAATGAAAATAAAAAGCTACTTTTTATGTAAAAGGGATATTCACAAGGATTCCAATGAAAAAATAAAAGATTTTGAAAATCGAACTAAAATTTTTTTAAAAGTTGATTTTATGGGCGTGGCCTGTCTTTGGTCCCATGTAGCAATGTTACGGTGCAATATATATGAAAAAAACATTGACATATAAAGTTGACAAAATATAACGAACACTTCCAAACTCCTTCGCAGTAGGCTTATCCTTTCCGGCAAAAATAGGTCAAGATTATCCTACTGCTACAGGCTTGTATGAATTCCATCAAGATTCTTGATAAATTTTATTATTTGAATAAATTTTCAAAATTTTGCTATAGTTAGCCATGAAAATATATGCGAGTACTTTTCATGGTTTTAAATTAGAGAGTAGGGGTCAAAAAGGGGTCATTGAAAAGATATCCGGAAAGCCTGGTGCAGTGATTAGTGTACGGACCGTTAGGGACAGGAACTGGAACTGTGAGGAGTTTGGAAGAATTCAATAAAAAAGAATTTTCAAAATGGAATAAATAATAAACATTCTACATCCGTTTTGTCAATACACCCATTTTAGCCCCTTTTGTCCACAAACCCCAAATCACAGGCACCAATATTTTGTTAAAGTCAATGTGCAGTACGAAAAAACATAAGGGAGATACTACTTTAAACACTCCCCTTTTCTTCAATTTGATTTTCTTGTAATAAATCATTTATTTTTTTTTATATAATTCGTTTCACAGATGATTGTCCTTTCCAAAACACCCAAATATATATTTTCATTCATTGCATTTCAGCCTCAAAATCGGGCTTTGTTCGGGCAATTTGTAAAATTTGGCAATTGCTTGGACATTAAAAGCATTTACGCCAAGGAAATGTCTCGAGAGAAATGAATTTAATGACGTTTTTAGTTTCGTATTACGTTACATTTATTGGTAAAGTCCCGATAATCTCTACAAATTTACTTTCTTTTTCATGTCTAAGTGATTGCCAAATCTTAAGCTTCAGCAAAATCCTTCAAGCGGGTTAGGAGGAAAAGCGATTACGAGTTATGTGGACAGCTAGACGGACGGACGGAAAGACAGACAGACACACAGGGTGTTTCCTATATACCCCCAAACTTTGTTTGCGGGAGGTATTAAAAAGCACGTGTGTTTCTATCACTTTTGTTGTTGTTGACCCACTGGTTCAACTGAATTGATAACATTTGCTACAGCTTATATATGTATTTGGTAGATCAGTTTTAATGCAGGGCAACAGACAACTTTCTCTGACTCTATATAGTTTATTACAAAAAAGCATCTGATTTCTCTCATTCTATAGGAAAGAACATATAAATTAACAGGATTGCTACAGGTTGCCAATGTCCTCCTCCTCCACATTACAACAGTTAAAAATTTACTTTGACAATAATCTTTCTATTCATGCAGACTTTCTTCAACTCGAAACGCAAAATATTATTATGATACAAACATCTGAGATGAATACAACTAAGTAAAATCTGTCCTGTAACTCCTGTATTTATCAACTTGACTGACAAACGATCCAAAATTTCATCGAAACTCTGTTAAGCAGTACCAGAGAAGTCACACTTACAAAGTATTGCTATGACCTCAAACTTACCGATGGCAAACATTCCTATTTTTTTTTTATTTTCCTCTGTCAGCTTCGTTTGCAGGCGCGCAATCACAATAGGAAAGACATCAGGGCAAAAAAAGACAATAAAACTGTGTTTAAAAAGTCTTTGAATTGCCATACCTTGTTTGTTTCTTCAAGATAATTAAAAATTTCTTTTGCTTCTACAATTTTCATAAAAAGATCGGTTTTTGTAGTACATCTTGAAAATAAATATATTCAGTGGTTCTAAAGAGCGAAAATTTGGTTGATTAAAAATTTTTTATGAAAAATTACTTGGTCGAGAAACAATTTAACAGAAAATTCATTTTTAAGCCTTATTTTCAAAATCAATTATTTTAAATATGAATAAATTCTTCTTTAAAGAACCGTTTACAGAATCATTTTATCTGATCAAATTAAACTATTATCAGGATTTGAACTTTTAGTTAATTATCCTGCCCATCGATGTTTTATGTAGCCATCCAGTTTGACACTTATAATGAGATGCAAATTAGTGAATATGACATCACTAATGAGATCGGCAAACACTCCTATAAACAAAATATCAATCCGCTTTTGTATTCTTTATTAATCAATAATTACTATCGCATCAGATAGGCGTCTTACATACTTGTTCAAAATTTGAAAACTATATGAATAAAACTATAACATAATTGCGAGTAAGGCGACGAAAAAAAAACAGATCCGGAAAAAGAACTATATTGCAAGCGTGTATTGATATTTCTATTGATAGATTTTTGGTAAACTGCCGGAAAAACCATCTGCTGGCTTACCGAAAGGCTATCGTAGCTATAGCCGTGGCTAATCGCTAGCGATTACCCCGGCTAACAATATGGATGGATTTTCCATATAAGACTCCCAAAGGTTGGGAAACATCTGAAATGAAAATCGAAGCGGACATTTATCCTAAAATCATGAAATTAACACAAAAACGACGGACTAAGCTTACTAAAACACAACTCTAAAGCATAAAAAAGGGGAAAATGACAGACTGTGCTAATTCTTGTCCTATGTGTATCTTGGAATAACAAGAACGGGTAAGTAGGTAATGACTTTATCAAGGATTATCCCGTTTGACAACATCAGCATGTTTGCATATCAATCAATTAGCAATGACATGTTAATAAAGAGGGGTTATAACAACCAATCAATAAAAAGTCCGCTTTAACTTTTCCTGAAAATTTATATATGAGAAAGGTATACCATAAAAGCTTAAATAGATACAAAAGTCAACCAATTAAATGGGAAAAAAATATTTGATTGATGGGTTGAAATAATTAGGGACGATGTGATAGTATATCCTGTCGTTTTTCAGCGCTTGCAGAATTTTTTATGTAGAAAACTTCCGAAAATTCCTTATGAATGACAGAACGATTTTTCTTCCCTCATATTGTGGGTCGTGTGCAATTCGGAAGTCTCTGTACATGAGCGATTTTCAAAAATTATCACCAATTTCTTCGTTTGATTACGCAGAAAATGAATTAAAACAAATTGTTAGTGTTCACTATCAATTCTATACTAAATACCTGTTCCATCGCTATTAATCATCCAACCGGAAAATGTCGTCCTCGTTTCCCCTTCCTTGCTCAGTAATCTCCCTTGGTGAGCGTATATGTTCCGAAGGTAAACTTCTTGGCCTGCTTTCACATGTACAATAACGAAAGAAGTCGAACAGTCGTCATCATATTTAACCTCGGTGCCCACCTGTAGCTTTCCATACACAGTAGAGCCCACCACAAGTTCTGATCCGAATTCACCGTAATTGCCTTGAACAATAAACAAAACATACCTCATTATAGTAATATGATAGTACAAACGCAGACTGGGGTCATGTGAAAAAATAATGCGTTCCCACAAGATATAATGTCGTTCCCACAAGATATATATACCGTTCCCAGAAGATAATTATCTTCTTCCCGCAAGATAAGTTAGTAACTATCTTGTTCCGCCAAGATAAGTGTCTCGTTCCCACAATATAAGTAACTCAATCCCAACAGATATAAGCATCTTGTTCCAACAACTTATGTCTTTCCCACAACTTAAATATGCCGTTCCCACAAAATAGTATCTATATCCCATAGCTTAAATAATAAAAAACCCAAAAATCATAAAATTTTTAACATTCTCTTTAAATTTAGAAATATTGATTGTTAAATTGTCTTAAATAATCATTTGTTTCACGAGTTGTACATGTATTATGCAAACGAGATGCATACGACCCAAATTTGATCTTACTCGGAAGTGTCTGCACAAGCCCATCTGAAAATACTTTCGGAAATGGATGTAAACTAACGTCGTGGCCTTAAAAGGTATGTTCTGTGTATGGCTTTTGTAACTATTTTGCCTTTTTCTTACCCCCTTCCCCCAAAACATAATACCAATAAGAAGAGAAAGTTATTTAGAAATTTGCCCATTGAGGGTCTTATGGCATTGAATTAATAGTTTTCAATTGCAAAGGCCCGGTTTATATATAGCACGATAAAAAGAAAACAGGTAAGGGTGTATTGTTATTATTTACATGTTAAACAGCTTTTCTTTCAGTATTTCTTTATAGCGAAAAGGTTTTACATGTCAAATAAAGAAGAAATATAAAATAATTTTAAATCCAGAGCTTTACATGCTCTCACTTCAATATATACACCTGGATAAAAGTTAAGCACACCCATGATTTTTTTTTAATCATACATTTTCAAAACATTTTTTTACCATTAATTAACGGATAATCTTTGTAAATTTATATTGCAAACTAAAAAATGCACTGTTAAGCACAATTTAACATGTTTTAATAACAAAAAAAAAACATGACACGACATGCAAAAAATGATGGCTTTTGTACATAAACATGGTCTTCGAAAAGTATGGTCCCCTGAAGCTCAAAACTTTTGATTAATTGTCAAATCGCACTTGAAATGGTAAATCAGAATAAAAAGATTGGTACTGTATCGTCAAAGAGTCAATTTCGAGTATGTTCACCTTTGGCACGAATGCCTGCTGGAATCCTTGTTTTTTACTACCAGATTCGTGTCTTATTTCCTAAAGAGTTATCTCCCGCTTTTCAAAGCGAAAATGTGCTTTTAGCTGAAAGCTAACATCCTTCCAGTCACATATTGAAGAATTAAAACTGACCAAACTCATGAAAATTATAAAATATTTCAAATCATCGAAAAGCACAAAAAGTCTAGGGGTGCTTAACATTTTTCCAGGTGTAATTTGTTTGTTTTGATATGTTCGGTAAAAATCGCAATGTTTTCCACAAAAGTTAATAATTAGCCATTGGTATCAAGCTTTTTTTTAATCAGCTAAAATTACAGCCGGTACACACATATTATTGGACTTTTAGTCTTTATAAAAGCGCGAAAGCTCTAATTTTATGATTATGCAACAGTTAAGTGATTATTTTTACATTGCTATTTTTTTCCCAAAACTGCTTTATTATTACTCTAAAAGGTCATCCCACAAGAAAGTATCTGGTTCCCGCAAGATCAGTATCTCGTTTCCACAAGATATAAGTATGTTTGTTGTGGGAACAAACTACTATCTCGTGGGAACGAGATAGTTTTATCCTGTGGGAAAAAGATACTTATCTTGTGGGAACGACAATATCTGGAGGGAAAGACATTATCTTGTGAAGATAACACATTATATTGTGTGGACGAGATATTATGTTGTGGGAACAAGATACTATCTTGTTGAAACGACATATTAGTTTGTGGTAACGAGATACTTATCTTGTGGGAACAAGATACTTATATCTTGTGGGAACGAAATACTGATATTGTGGGAACTAGATACTGATCTTGTGGTAAGAAAATACTATCTTGTGGAAACGACATATTAAGTTGTGTGGGATCTTTTGGGTATGAGATACTTATATGTTGTTGGAAAGAGATACTTATCTTGTGGGAACGAAATACTCATATTTTAGGAAAAGAGATAAATATCTTGCGGGAACGAAATATTTTGGTAAGGAAACGACATATTAAGTTGTGGAAACGACATACTATCTTGTGGGAACGACATAAAAAAAAATTCACATTGCATTATTCTGCTTCCGTATGATAGTATTGTGATTATTTTTGGTTTTTATTTTCATATATTTGCTCAAACCGATTCCAAGGAAATATCTATTTTTAAATGTTTGTTTATTTTTACCCATACATAATGCTCGATCATTTAAAGTTAATATTAACATCTGGCATTTGAAATCAAAGATATTTCCCAAACCGAATTATAAGAATTAAATCATGAAAATGACATTCCAAACAAAAATATCAATTTTGCTCTAGAATAAAAAAAAATGTTTTTACAGATTGAAAATTAAAGGCAAAACTTAAAAGCTCTTATTTTTCATCAAGCTCCGAAACTCATGTGGCTAACGATTACATTTGGTAGACAGGCGATGAACTACCCGAATGTACAACCGTCATGCAAATTTCTTAATCTTCATCTTCATCAAATAGTTATGACATTAGATTTATATTCTGAATCGGATGAAACAGGGCGTGATTTACTCAATATATTTAAAATGTTCTTTATATAGTATTGTTAAATGGTGGCTGTTGTGAGTATATATGAAAATCATTCATAAGAATTCTCGCGTTATGGAAGATTTCGAATATTTAGCTCTGTCTTATGTTTCATTTGGGTTCACGCCAATTAGGTTGATAACTGTTAAACCTTGACACGAAATCCATTTACGGATACAACGATGTCAAATGCTCGCCTTGCTCTTATACATGAATTGTGAAATAAAATACACAATAAGCGGATGATGAAAAAATGCCACTTCAAAATGCCACCCATGTCAAATTCGAGATGCAAATCCCATAATTGTGTGGAGAAAGTTGAATCAGTGATTCAGTTTCTAATTATGTGTGGCAATTATATTAATCCTTCTTACGAAAGCGTTATGGACAGAAAGCACATCATCTATGTATATAAGAAGCAAAGAGGCACCAATGGGGCATTCCAGTGTCAAAATTCCGAATCGAATTGGCAAGGACGAAACCAGTAAACACAAACAAGAATAGCACGAAGAAACACAAAACACAAAATCAACCGAACGGAAATCAACAACGCGAACTCAAGTCGTAACAAGAGTGAAATTTCATCTTCATTGCACTGTACCAAAATTCCCGAGAAATTCAGATTGCAATAGAACCAGTATTCAAAAAATACAAAGTGAAATACAACAACACGGATATAGATTTAAACAATACCAGCATCTATTATTCTTGAATCTGCGCAGAGTGTCCAAGTGAATGCATACGTGCCAGAAGAGGGCGCTTTAAACTTTCCTGTTTTCGTACTGTAAATTCCGTCTTTATTGGTAACAGTTTGGTCAAATACAAATATACTTCCTTCCTTGATATCCTCTGTTAGACTAGCGGCCTTTTCCGAATAGTATGCAGAAAACGCTACAGGCCCTACAATGTATAAATAACATTTTTGAAAGTAAGTAATTTTCTTATAAGTGCAGTTCATTGGCAATACAGTGTACTTCAATGCCTTTGCGAATTATGTATTTTTTCTTTCCCAATGTCACAGGTAATGACATATTCTCTCTTAAGTTTTTTACAGAGGATTTTGGTAATAATTCTGCTGAGGAAATCGTAGATTGTACAAGGTAAATTCGCATGATAATGAAAACTAAAAAGTTTGTTCAAAGCAATATGTCATCTTGGTTAGTTAATTAATCAGTTATTGTTTTACTCCTAAGCAGCGCGATTACGGCAATCCCGGTAGTGCGATTAGCGGCAATAATGTTCAAGTCTTCAAAATTCATTTCCTCCAGTTTCCGAAAGAATCTCGTAATAGCTGTACGATTTCCTGCTCTCACGGACTTGAATCTAGTTGAAGATTCCATCATTTATATGTATATTCGCATCGCGGGACCAATTTTGTGGATTAGAGGTGAATTCAGACGAACTACATCTACATTGAATAACGTTTAATGGAGGACTGAGGTTTTTACGTTACACAGAGACAAAACATAGAAACAATGACGTTAACAATAGACACTAACAATTACGCTAAGACGTTTCATTGATGTGCCCGCGGAAATAACGTAATGTCCTTTTCTCAACATAATACTGACATTATTTACAAAGCTCTCCGAAATTCATAACGTTTACAAATTTCCGATCATCAAATTATCTTTCTTGTGTGACAACTTTTCGCCCGCTTTTCGTTTACTTATCACAAAGGATGTTTATTCCATAACAGCCGGATAGACTTGCATTATTTGGTAGTATGTCACGTCTGACACAAACAGGCAGGGTAATGATTCCCTTCCCCTCGTTTATTGCATTAACATCGCATATTTCTCGTAAAGAACTATAAACATAAACAAAATAAATTTTACATGAGACATTTATATATAGACAAGTACGGGATTTCTAGATAGTTACGAGTGTGATTTTGGTATACATTTTTTGTATTCTCGTCTTTTTCCAGATTTGTTCAACTCAAAATTGATTGTCAGTTACTGATTACTCTCCCTGAGCACCCGAGGTTTACCTTTACTCCAGTTCCGACGTAAGCCCGTTTAAAGTTACTTTGTTGGAAAGGAGTTGTGTTTGTGTGTGTTGCTTCTTTTTGTGTCATGTTCGACATTGAAATTTCCTAATGAAACTGCTTTAAATTTGCGTCTTTCAATTCACTTACTTTGTAGATCAGATACAAGGGTTTCCAAAGCTTTGACTCTATCTAGAATATCCCTATTTTCTCCGTCTCCATGCACTAGCCCCTCTAGATAAACACATATAATGATTGTCCCAAAACTGACGAATCGAGGTGTCATCTACAAACAATGATAAATGTAATTCAATATAAAATAAATTTTCCAATACATTGATATATTTAGTAACCGGTATTTAAAGCAGACAATACTAAACATAAAGTACTAAAAATAACCTTTAAATATTCTAATATTTTTGTAATTGGATTTGGCTTCTCTGTTCGAACCTTTTGACTTTGATTACTTTTTATTCCATACTTTCGGTTTTTGGCTTTTCAATGTTTTTATTCAAATGCTGCTGATGAGAGGCTACTCCTTGAAATATCGATACAGCATAATACTATAACTTTCATTGTCATATAAACATACAAAAACAGTTTGTGACAGAATATATACATATCATATTTAAATGTAAACATGAATCAAATTCATCGTTTTCATACCCGTTTTGGTATTTGTATTTGTATTTTGAAACCACTGGTGGACCAGAGGACGCCGTAGGTAATCACAAGCCTTGTCGTCAGACTTGTTATACACGAATTTACCATTAAATTTCTAACATTTTTTGTTATTGAAATTTCCGATTGTTAAATTCAAAACATCAGGTTTCTTTTCTCCATAAAACCTTATTTAACCCACAGTTTCATTTGAAATACCTCTACCAATGCAAGGCAGGACCATTGCGATCTTTAATTTGTCTGGTGTCTTCCATGTTTTGTCTTTTATTTTGGACAAAGAGATTTACCCTCGGTAATTTTCGGTAGTTTTATTTACCTATTTGTCGCGGGAAACTTTACGTAGGAAAAAGTCCCTTCACATATTAAAGATTTTTTAACGAGTTCTTACGAGTTTGCAACTCGTTTTTGATCGCAAAGACTCGCAATTAACTCGCAATTTACTCTCTGTTTCTCGTAAAGAGGTCTTGATAACGTAAAAAACCTCGTAAAACTTTTGTGAGTTGAAAAAAATGACAATGTCATAATTTTTTTGGTAATACCCCCTTCACATATACGAGATTTTCTTACGAGTTCGTACGAGTTTTCAACTCGTATTCGATCGCAAACACTCGTAAATCACTCTTTGTTACTCGTAAACAGGTCTTTCTAGCTCGTGTGAAATCGTAAAAACTCGTGAAAGTTTTACGAGGATTTTTGACATGTCAAAAATCCTCGTAAGACCTTTACGAGTTGAAAAAAACAACAATGTCATTATTTAACTCGTAAACACATCGCAAATAACTCGTAAAGAACTCGTGGAGATCGTAAATGACTCGCCTTTACTCGTAACTTACTCGGGAAGACCTCGTAAAGGAATTCTTTTACGAGTGGTTTGCGAGTTAGTTAATCATTTCCAATATCGCAATTCACTCGTAAGGACGTCGTAAAGGCACCGTAACATGCTCGTAAACACTTTGAAAATAAAATTCGTATCGTCTCTGGGTGGGAGTGTGAAAAATTTCCGCACAACTGACGAATTCGTGACAACTCGGAAATAGATCGTAAAAGGTTGGAAGAAAATCTCGCAAGAACTCGTAAAACTATAAATTTTGAAAATCGTAACAACTCGTAAGAAAATATCGTATATGTGAAGGGGGTATAAACGGATCGCGTATTTCTTGTAAAGAACTCGTGGTGATCGTAAATGACTCTTAACTTACTCGGTATGACTTCGTAGAGCATTATTTAAGAGTTTTAAGAGTTGTTTGCGAGAAAACCACGATTTCCTTGACTATATCGAATTTCACTCGTAAAGACATCGTTTAGACACCGTAACATGCTCGTAAATACTAAAAAATTAGAATATCTATCGTCGTTGGACGTGGTGCGACAAATTTCCAGATATCTGAGGAAATTATGAAAGCTTGCGAATAGCTCGTTGTAAGAACTAGTAAAACTTAAGATTTTGAAAATCGAAAACAATTCGTAAAGAATACCGATAATAGAGATATGTGTATATTTTAATTGCAAAATTGAAAATACAGTTTCAAGGTCTGCAATAACCTAAAAATTTTATTCATACAACTTATTATATATGATATTGTGCAAAACCATGGATTTTCATTAGCTTCATTTCGTAGAATTTGTAAAGTTATATTATTTAAAAACAAGCATAACATGTCGAAATCTACATGTAAAGCACCGGTCACACTGACCACGATCTTAATCACTTTCCCACGACCTATCCGATCTTAATGATCGTAGTAGAGTCGAAGCGATTATGTTTAGGCGTAACCAGTTAGACTACTAGAACGACAGTACTACGACCCTAGTACGATAGTTCACGGGAAATTTATTTTCAATCGTTAAATCTTATGATCTTAATAGTCGTATTAACATCATGGTACGATCTTATAGACCATACTGTAATTGTGGTATGATCGTGACGAGAGCGTAGCCCTAGAGAAATGGGATCGGCGACCAATGTAGGTACGTCATTACCACGATTGTACCACAACATTACTACGACTGAAGCGTACTGCTCAACGATCCTCTTACGATCTCAGTACGCTGTTAGTACGCTCTAATATCACCACGACCGCACTACGAATGTTCAAAATTTACGGAGCACAGGCGTAGTCACCCACTACCTAATACGATCACAACACGACCTCCACGATCCAAGGACGACAACTTTACGATGTCCCACGATTTAAGAAAAAATCAAGATTGTAGTAAGGTCGTTGTTCATTGTGACGGGGGCTTAACATATATACGATCTTTTCAAATGAGTTGTTACGATTTTCAAAATTTATAGTTTTACGAGGTCTTGTGAGATTTTTTCCAACCATTTGCGATTTATTTCCGAGCTTTCACGATTTCTTCAGATGTGCAGTAACTTTGTACACTCCCATCCAGCGACGATACGGATTTTAATTCTGAAATGTTATTAAGCATGTTACGGCATCTTTACGATGAATACAAGTGAAATGCGATATTGGAAAGGATATCGTAACTAATTTGTAAATCATTCGTAGAAGAAGTCCTCATCGAGGTCTTTCCTAGCAAGGTTAAGATTCAGAGTCAAGGGGAGTCATTTACGATCATGGCGAGTTCTTTACGAGTAATATGCGATGTGTTTACGAGTTCAATAATTTATTATGACAGCGTTGTTTTTTTTTCAACCCGTACAAGTCTTAAGAGGCTTCTTGACATGTCAAAAGTCGTGGTAAAACTTTCACGAGTTCTAACGAACTATAGAAAGACTCGTTTACTAGTAACAAAACGTTTATTGGGAGTATTTGCGACCTAATATAAGTTGTAAACTCGTAAGACCTCGTATATGTGAAGGGGTATAAGGTTGTACCTACATTGACAGCTGATCCTATTACATCATAACACGATTTAACTACGACTTATAAGATCATACTACGACAACAATACGACGCTATCACGTCCTTCGCGTTCTTAGTACGATCTTACCAAGACTTTACTACGTTTAATAACATGTAACAATTGCTTCATGCGTCTCTCATAATGACAAAAATCAAATTCAAAAACGTATAGATTACTTAGAGATACCTACCATATATATTTCATTTTTGAAAACACAAGTTTAAATATTAAATTTGGAAACCCGAATTCAATGAGTCTGTATTTTGATGCTTATAAAGGGCGAATTTTTTACCATATTTTTTAAAATGGTGATTGACTGAGTTCTATGTAATAATTCCTACGGTCTGTCACTCAAGATGTCGATTCAGTCTGTCGATAAAGCGGGCATAGTTCTAATTGATCAACAACAAAAATGGAGCACCTGTAATTGCCGTCTCCCATGGGAGACGGCATACATAATCAAACGATGAACAGTCTACGGAGTAAATGGCTATCTGCTACTTGATTGGATGGTTTCGCCCTAAATTGGGATCGCACTAAAATATGTGTTGCTTTTATCGAAAGAGTCGCCCTAAATGTGGATATCACTAAAATGTGTGCTGCTTTCTTGGATAAAGTCTTTGATTTAATGGGGATAATCAAACGATGAACAGTCTACGAAGTAAATGGCTATCTGATTGGATGGTTTCGCTCTAAATCAGGATCGTACTAAAATGTTTGCTGGTTTTTTTTTCGATAAAGTCTTTGATTGAATCGGGATTGCAAACAGAAATTTAGTTGACCCTTTAAAGAATGGTAAATGTCCATGAGAAAAGACAACATATGGAAGACACACCGGAATAGTTATAGATTGCAATGGTTCTGACTTGGTAGAAACATTTCAAACGAAATGGCGGGTTAAACCAGGATTTATTAACTGAAAAACACGAATCAAGGGATGATTAGCACAATACAATGGTCTGCGCATGTGCAAGTGACATGTTGTGAAATTCTGAGATTGGAAAAATTTGAATTAAAATCGCGATAAATCCGAATAGTTCAAAATCATCCATCAACTATTTTATGTTTAATATCATCATCGAAGCCTGTAAATTAATTATGTAGGAGATACGACAGGTCAAGCTGTGTATCTGTCCCAATTCACCACTTTGTACTGACTTTCGACAAATACGATCGATCAATATTTTCATATATTCAGACATATCATCATAAATATCAACTTATGTCAACAAACAAATTACTAAAACAACTGGACCGTCAAATACAACATCCCATGGGAACACAAACCCATACCCCAGTTGTCCTTTCCGACAGCAAAGGGATATATCTCGAAAGGAAAGTGCGCACACCACTCGAGCAAACAATCAGATGGTGGTCTAAATCTAGCGAAAATACCAAGGCAGGTTACAACTGGCTGAAAAGTAACATCAAATCCAAAAGGCGAAAACACGGTGCATTATGGTTCTATGTATGGTACGGCACCTGTGATCTGACAACTAAAAACAAAAAATACATTCACATAACATCTGAAACTGACAGTGCCATAGATAAGGCAGCCAAATATCTAGGCAAAATAAGAGACCTAGTCAAAAAATACCCTGACTGTAGAATCACATTCTTGGAATTACCGGTTTATTCAATCGTAGAATTCAACAAAGACCGAGGGCACAAAGACCCCACAGCCTTCCAAGAACAGGACAAAAAACTTGAACAACAAGTCTACAAACTAAATGACAAAATCAGAGAGGTAAACAAGGAAGAGAACACTCACTCACCGCTGTTCACATTGGATATTATCCATAATTCAAAAACAAAAAAAAATAAAAAGACAAAAAAATCAATATCACGCAAAACATTCAGCTTTTGGCTCTACAACAATGGAATACACCCAGGACCTCTGTTAACCAAAGTCTGGCTTAGAAAAATTATAAAACACGCAACAGAAAACTGCTGGGTCCAATAAGGATCCTACATAAATCACATGAACTTTACCAATCAATAAGGATCTACATAAATCACATGAACATTACCAATCAATAAGGATCTCTCTTGTTATATTGGTCCGCCTACACACCAACAGAAAACTACAATCAGCAAGGATCTCCCTTGCTATACTGTCCAGTAAGGATCCTACATAAATCACATTAACTGTACCAATCAATAAGGTTCTCCCTTGTTATATTGGTCCGCCTACACATTAGAAAACTACAATCAGCAATGATCTCCCTTGCTTTACTGTAAACAACAAGTGAAAACACAATCAGTAAGGATCTCCCTTACTTTATTGTAACAAAAAACCGACAGCATTTATCCAATCAGAAAGAATTTCCCTTACTAAACTGGAAAACATGAAGTATACATTATTGTTAATCCTAGCCAGCACTTTATTCATTTACATCAGAAACAGAGAGCTGAAGTCAACACAGTTCAACCTGGTCAACCTACTGAACAAAAATTAAACTATTCCGGGAGTAGGCCAATTACACCACAATACACACAAAACCAGTATCGTCAATCATTGTACTCATACTAGCCCTTTCAGGGGACATAGAACAAAACCCAGGACCGACGGACAAAAGCATCTTTCCGTGTGGACTATGCCAACTACCAGTTACATGGAAATGTGAAGGGGTATGCTGTGACGAATGTAGCATCTGGATACACCGATCATGTATAGAACTTTGTACAGCTGACTACGATCTGCTGCAGAGATCAAGCGTTTTGTGGATGTGCTGCAGATGCGACAGTAAAAATGTATCATCATTCACATACAATTCCTACGAGATAGAAAATGTAAGCTATTACGAGCCACTAACTACTGACATAAGTTTCTTGGATTCTTTTAGTTTCATCATTCTCAACTAGTTTTAGCCCACTCGAAACAAGCAGCCCAAAGGACAAATCACTTACAAACAACAGCTCTAAAGATAAATCATCAAAAACAGCCAACAATAACAAGTCAAATGACAATTCACAACCTTTCAATATTGGAAAAAAAGAAACTTGAGAATCATGACCGTAAATTGCAGAAGTATCAAAGAAAAAACAGCAGAATTTAAAAGCACTGTTTCATATACAAAACCAGACATAATTATAGGTACGAAATCATGGATAAAAGGAGTTAAACCGGGGAAAAATCCAACAAAAGATGCAATTAAATCCGCAGAAGCATTCCCTGAAAATTGCACAGCATTTAAAAATGATAGAAGTACACTAGCAGGTGGCGTATTCATAATTGTTCATAATGTTTTAATAGGAACCGAAAAACCAGAACATGTCACTAACTGCGAAATTGAATGGGTAAAAATCCAGCTTAAAACATCCAAGGAGCTTTTAATAGGATCATTTTACATGCCACATAGAAATAAAACCTCATTAGAAGAACTTGAAAAATCATTACAACATATAATGAATGAAAACAAGAATAACAACATCATCCTAGCAGGCGATTTCAACTGCCCTGACATAAACTGGGAAAATCTGACAACAAAAAATAATATAAAGAATGCAGAAATCCAAAAACAACTCGTAGATATTACATCTCAACATGGACTTAAACAAATCCATCATGAATCAACTAGAGAATTATAGGATAATTAATTGGGTCGAGTGAATAACCAAAATATGATCACGAGTCGATGAACGCAGTTCCGCGCACGAGTTAAATCTCAGTGCGTTCCCGCACGAGTGATAATATTTTGGTTATTCATGAGACCTAATTAAGGTCTTTCCCTTCCACAGAAGGAAAGACCTTACTGTATTTCTTATGATTATTATTTTTTTTCCGCCACAAAAAAAGAAGAAATACTTAACGTAACATTACGAAACTTCATACCATTAACCGACACTATAAGGGCATGACTTGAGTAACCCTGCGAAACCGATCTGTTTTTAGTAACGGAGTTATCTGCCCGTAACCCCAAAACCTTGTTTGCAGATTAACTCTAAAACCGTAACCGTTATCAAAAATCTGAAGTAGGGAAAATGTTGCTAGACTCATGGTCATGATTCGTCATGCAAAAATATTTTTTTCGATCAACTTCCTGGTTACACGTTTTTGACTCGAAAAGTGTCGCGACTCGTCAAATTTTTTTTTCTTCAAAACGGTTAGTCCTAGAGACTTGGGACCTTCACCAATCATCCTAAGTGACATATATTACATCAAAAAATGTCAAGGTCAAAGGTCAAATCTCAAGGTCAGAGGTCATGGTACACCTTGTTTGCAGTATAGCTTAAAAACCATACAAAAATTGAAGCAGACATGTAATGGGGAAAATACTCCTCTCATTAAGACCTTTATTTGATATAAAGGGTCGAACACTGTGCGACAAACCGTTTTCGAGTTATGGCCCTTAACGCGTTTCGGTTTATCCGTTTTTGGCTTATAACTTTTAAACCGTCAGAGATAATAGAGTAAACATATGGGTTTTTTGTGACCGTCATTATATGTCCTTCAATTTAAGACCAAAGTGGAATGGTTACGGGCAGCCATTTTCAAAATGGCTGACATCGTAAACAGTTTTTATGAAATAACACTTAAACCGTACAAAATTGAAGCGGACAATACATGAAAAAAATGTTCGCCATGTCGAAATCTACAAAAAGTGTTTCAGGTGCAAAACCGTAAAACTTGTCGTTTTTGAGTTATCGCCCTTGATTTTTATTTTCAAAATGATTTTTTGTTTATAACTTTTAAACCATAAAAGATGATGAATGAAATACAAATGACAACAAAGTTCCAGACAATAAATTTTGCTACGCCTGATGCGCGTTTCGTCTATTCAAGACTCATCAGAGGCGCTCTACCAAAAAAAAAAAAATGAAAATGCCAAACACTGTATGAATATGAAGAGCAAAGAACAGTATAACCAAAAATACCAAACTGGGGAACCAAATTATTACTAAGATATTCAACCTATGTCTGGGGTAGGAAGAACCTTAGGGTTTAGACAATTTTGAAATTTAGACGGATAATTTAAAGCTTTGATGTATTCTCCAACTCAAAAGTGTTGGTGCCGGAGCGGGCTAACCTCGGGGAATTTAAACTCCACCAGCAGTGCTAACCTTCACGTGTGTTCGAAATACAAATGACAACAAAGTTCCAGACAATAAATTTTGCTACGCCTGACGCGCGTTTCGTCTATTCAAGACTCGTCAGAGGCGCTCTACCAAAAAAAATGAAAATGCCAAACACTGTATGAATATGAAGAGCAAAGAACAGTATAACCAAAAATACCAAACTGGGGACCCAAATTATTACTAAGATATTCAACCTATGTCTGGGGTAGGAAGAACCTTAGGGTTTAGACAATTTTGAAATTTAGACGGATAATTTAAAGCTTTGATGTATTCTCCAACTCAAAAGTGTTGGTGCCGGAGCGGGCTAACCTCGGGGAATTTAAACTCCACCAGCAGTGCTAACCTTCACGTTTGTTCGAAATACAAATGACAACAAAGTTCCAGACATAGTACTCATTTGAAAAAGAATTAAATTACCTACAATTTGAACCCACACAGTACAGGATTTGGTTGAACAGTTTCAAAATGGCGGCCAAAACAAGTTTCGCAAAACGCGTTTTTTGCCAATAACTTGAAAACCATAACAGATAGTATAGTAAACATGTATACTTAAATGAATCAGTATATTAAGAGCTACAATTTGAGTCCAAAGTCAAAGGTCATAGGTCAAGGTTATTCCCTAGCAACAAGGTAACATTAATGAAAAGTCCATAGCAACCATATATATTCTAAACCAAGACTACTTTTTGAGTTAAGAGTTAAGTTTTTTCAACCGGAAGTAACCCCTAGTCCATAGTAACCGTCATAAAAGTCCTTAGCAACCATACTTTTTCTGACTCTAGCTCCCCTGCTCTTCATTCTGGAGCCTATATCACAATAACTGGCAACATCTTGTCATAAACAAAGTGACTCAAATGTCTTTAGTACTTGTATAAAATACCATAACAAAAACATAAGACAAGGAAAGACCTCACATTTGTTCTCTGAACAAATGACTTTTTAATTGATTATCGTATTTATTACATAGATAAAATGCCGCTAATAAACAGTTTTTAATAAATGTATTTGAATGGCGTAAGAATTTAGACCGCAGGAGTCATACCGACAACGCAATACAATTCACGACGTCATAATTGAGATTGACCTGAAAGGACGCAAGAGTGAAAATATTTTTGTTATTTCACACTGTGAGTTTACCAGATTTTATTTCACTGGGAAAAATCGGTATTTCATATGCATCTATGTAATAAAATAACATCCTCGATTTAGTTTTTACCACAAATCCGTCATTAGTAAAATCATCATCAAGCATTCCTAGTATATCGGACCACGCCATAGTCATAAAAGATACTGACATTAAACCTTATTACAATAAGTCGACTCCCCTGAAGATCTATCGTTGGACTAAAGCAAAATGGGATGAAATAAATAAAGATTTAGATCACCTCTCCAAAAGGATCGAATCCGAAATAAAAAACAACAAAAATATAGATGACATTTGGATTACGTTCAAACAACACCTGTTTACAAGCATGGACACACATATTCCATCAAAACAAATAAAATCAAACAACAGACTCCCCTGGATGATATACAAAATCAGGAAAATGTTAAAAAAGAAACAGAACCTCTATAATCAAGCAAAGAGAACAAAATCATGGTCCAACTATCGCCACTACCAAAAAACCTTCAAGAAAGAAATCAAGAAAGCAGAATGGGATTACATAAACAAAGCTATTTTAGAAGGAATGCATAAGAACAATTCCAAACCCTTCTGGAAATATGTTAAATCAAAAAAACAAGACAACAATGGAGTAGCGCCATTGAAAAAAACAAGGCAACCTCATAAACGACAGCAAAGAAAAAGCAGAAATTTTGCTAAAACAATTCGCATCCGTATTTACAAAAGGCTCGGCTAAAACAATGCCCTCTACGCATATCAAGATAAATGACACCATTAAACAAATGAAAATAAGGAAAGAAGGAATAGAAAAACTTCTAAAAAACATAAATCCGTCCAAAGCATCTGGTCCGGACAATATACCAAACAGAATTTTAAAAGAATGTGCTGGACACCTAGCACCAATATTCACATCAATATTTCAATTGTCACTAGATACCGGCTCATTACCATCAGACTGGAGAAATGCAAACATTTCATGTATATTCAAAAAAGGAGATAAGCACTCAGCAGAAAATTATAGACCAGTATCATTAACATCCGTCCCATGTAAGTTACTGGAGCATATCATCTGCCGTCACATGCTGAAACACCTTGAACGCCATAAAGTCTTAACATCACTTAACCACGGATTCAAGTCTGGTTATTCGTGCGAAACCCAACTTGCAATTACCATCGACGATATGTTAAAATCCTATGACCTAGGAAACCAAGTCTACATTGCTATCCTGGATTTTTCAAAGGCTTTCGATACTGTCCCCCACGATAGACTACTCCACAAAATCCATCAGTACGGAATTCGAGGTAACATACATAAATGGCTTACATCATTCCTAACTGAACACCAAATGAAAGTACAGCTAGAAGGAGAACACCCAAAAGATACACCTGTAGAATCAGGGGTCCCACAAGGTACCGTCCTTGGCCCCATTCTCTTCTTGTGCCATATAAATGATCTTCCAAATGCAGTCAAGTCGTCTTTCGATTATTTGCTGACGATTGCCTACTCTACAGAGACATCAAAAGCCAAAACGATAATCAAATCTTAAAAGAAGACCTAAAATCACTGGAAAAATGGACAGAGGACTGGGGTATGCGTTTCAACGCCAAAAAAATGTTACATACTTAGTCTCAAGAGTAAGCGCCATCATTACTATAGTCTAAATAATTACATATTGGAACAAGTAACATCAAATCCATATCTTGGACTACAAATACAAGAAGACCTTAAGTGGAAAGAACACATAAATAATGTATGCAATAAAGCCAATTCAACGCTTTGATTCCTAAGACGAAACTTACAACACTGTCCTAGAGAATGCCGAAAAACAGCATACATAGCTCAAGTAAGATTTATCATTGAATACGGGTCAATTATCTGGGATCCATACACCCAAAATGAAATAAATAAACTAGAATCGATCCAACGAAGAGGGACCAGATTCATAACAAAAGATTACTAGTCGAGAGAGGAGGGCTCATAACAAAAATGCTTCAAAACCTTGGATTACCAACACTCAAACAAGACGCCAACAACAACGGCTAATATTTTTCTACAAAGGGGTTGAGGGGCAGATACCAGCGCTGCCAACTGAAGATTTGATTACATTCCAACGACCTAAGAGACATGTTAAAGCAACAAGCTACAAGGACTGTGTCTCTTCAAACATAATAGACAAACAAGTAAGAAACAATAATCGTTCAGTCAAAATCCCACCAAGCAAAACTGACCAATATAGAAACTATTTATTTGTTCGCACCGCTATAGACTGGAACCATCTGGAAGACACCGTGGTGCAGACCAACAAAACAGAGGAGTTTAAAACTCGCCTCTGTTTGCGCGACTAGACCGGCGCAGACCATCCCCGTCACACAGTAGCCCTATGGGAATTATGTGACGTACCAATACAGATACAGATACATGACTTAGCTGTGACCAACATGTCTGTATTAATGACATTTTACAGAAACCAGCTTCTTTTATTGAGAAGTTCTATCATGAACATTTTGCTATTGTAATTGCATTCTCAAATGCTTAGCACAATGCATGTTTTTAAATCTGGCTGTATCCTACAGTGTTTCTACTTGGATGACCACCTAAAGAGACAATTCAATGATGCAACATTCTCGGGTTGTGCAACTATTTTAATTAATCTGAACCCGCATTTTGAACTACAAAAAAATGGTAAAGCAGCTATGAGACGGCTAGCTTTTTAGAAAAGCTAAACTTATATCATATTGTTATTTTTGAAATTTTAGTTTATTTTTCGATCCTGCACACGTCTCGCAAATTAAAGTAATGATAAATCAACAAAATCATATTCTTTTAACAGTCTTTTTAAGCTTTTAAAATATAAATTGTTACTGTAAACTTTTATTAAAGCTACAAAAAGTCCATTAAATAGTGTAGTTTTGCAGAATTTAATAAAAAAAATGTCTTTAACAACCATTTGCTTCCCGAGTTGTATTATGCAAACTAGATGCATACGACCCAAGTTTGAACTCACTCGGAAGCCCATCTAAAAATACTTTAGGAAATGGATGTAAACAAACGTGGTCTGAAAAGGTATGTTCTGGTTTTTGTAACTGTTTTGAATTTGCCTTACTCCGTTCCACTTTAAAATGATATCAATAACAAGAGAAAGTGGTTTAGAAATCCCCCCAATGAGAATATTGTGTCATTGAATTAATCGAGTTTTCAGTTAAATATGCCAGGTTAATATATAGCACGATGAATGGAAAACAGGTGCGTGTGTGTTGTTAATATTACACGTTTAACACTTTTTAATCAGTATTTCTTAATACCGGAAAGGTTTGACTTGTCAAATAAATAAGAAATATGAAATTATATTAAACCCAGAGCTTTACATGCTCTTACTTCAAAATACATTTTTGTTTGTTTTGAAATGTTCAGTAAAAATCGGAATGTTGTTCACGAAAGTCAATAAGTGGCCATTGGTATCAATCTTCTTCAAAATTAGCTAAATTTATAGCCGGTACACGCATATTATTAAAATTTTCGTCTTCATATAAGCGCGAAAGCTTTAATTTTATGATTATGCAACAGTTAAGTGATTATTTTTACATTGCAATTTTTTTCCCAAAACTGCTTTATTATTACTTTAAATGTATAAAACTCCTTTGAAATGAATATACGAATCAACAGTAAGACAAAGTTAATTTACAGAACGTACATATACCCGGGACATATACATGTAAAAGATAAACTTAAAAAAAAATATTATAATTCATGTTATTTTAAATGTTAAAGGAACTTCATTTTATAATTTCACATCATCTAAACATTTTGGCAACCATATGACCTTGACCCTTATCTCAATGTAATTGATAAAGTATATAAGAAGTACATTCTTGTTAGCAGAGTCGAATAAGTAGTGAACGCGTATAGCGATCGTAGCGATGGCATGAGATGCGTGTTGAGGTCGTGATAGGCCGTGGTATAATCTTTGTCTGTAGGAAAGTCGCGGAAGGAGCGTATTGCACTTGTGATTGTGGTGGTAGTATCTTATTAAATCTTACCACTGAAAACAAATTTCCTATGAATAATCGAACCATGTTCGTAGTACTGTCATACTTGCCCTCACACTGGCTACGTTTTTTTCAAAATTGCCGCGACTGTTCCACGATCATAAAGATCGCAGAGGTGGTGGTAAGCGTAGTAAGATCATGGCCAGTGTGACAGGGACTGAAAGTAAATCAGCATTTCTTGTTTCAATAGACCTGTCCATATTAATGTGCATAAAGAAGTTGTGCTAGCCCACTATTTCAAACAAGTTGCAATCCTAAAACTATTCTCACGTAATGTGCTTGATGTTCCCTCTCTACTGCTTATTGCTGGAATTATCATCAACATATTTTTTCTCAGCGTCAACATAAATGTTAACAAAGTTTTTTTTTACCTCGTCCTTAGTGAAGGAAGTTAAAATTAAGGCTAGGTCGATATATTGCTCATGTAAAATTCTAATTAAATGGTAGTATAAAAATAATTATAATAACAGTATTGATCTAGATACCTTTTGTGAAACAACGGCTCATAAACAAACGAAGTCAAACCAAATAATTATATAAGGGGTGTCTCAGAAAATCAATATCTACTAAATGAACCTCGATAAGAAGTTACTCAAATGCATTATAATATATTTATTATATATTTATATTTATTAATGCAACTATAGACTAGTACAGTCATGGCATGCAGTACAAAACAAAGACAATGACATACATGGATAATAACAAATTGACATATATAATATGAAACAAACATATAGTTGGTAGTATATACATTTTATATTCAATAATGGACCAATATCATAGACAGCGTTGACAAATGCCAAGACTAACTATGGTCTCCCTTCCTCAGTTCTAATGACCGATATATAAAAGAGACAACAATCCCAATTTCTTCAGATGTTGACGGGTTTAAAATGTTTGTTAGTTTTTCATTATTGTTAAGAAGATCAAAATTTGGATACCAATCTAAAAGGTTTTTAAGAAATGTGTCCCTTTCTTTTTTGTTAATAATACAATTTTAAAAGAAATGCTGCTCATCATCTAAAGCATTACAGGTTTCACATAGTCTCAAATGTAATAAACTATATATAATCGTCAATGCCGATCAGTTTCATTTAATAGTTACAGATACCACGATGTCCAACCCCCGTACAGTCCATTCCGGAAGTAGTGCGTTTTTCAATGGTAAACAAGGAAGAAAATTTGATTGCTGACTAAGAAAACCTTGAATTAGAATACATTGAATTGTTCAAAAATACCTTTTGATTATGATTCGTGTGAAGGAAACCTTTGGTAAAATGAATAAATACACAAATACAACAATTCTTAATCCTTCGTCGTATACTTTTGAAAACGCATTAGGGTCATAATATTTTTTAGAAAACTCGACAGAAAAATCATAAATATTTGTACTATACAAACATTTAGTTAATCTTCTGGGTATCAACAGAAACTTTATAAGTAAAGTGTAAATCATCCAACAATTTGAGGCAAAACAATATACTTTAAAAGAAAATAAAGATCAAAGTTTTTTCTTCACTGTACGGCCCGTTGCAATGATACTTTACGGTTCGTTGCGCGTACTCACTTTTAAACTGTACGGCCCGTTGCACCTTTTTGCGCATGATACCGGATGAAAAGTATCTAAACGAACCATTCCGTATTCTTCTCATGTAGTAGACTTAACTTTGAATACGTTTTTAAATCAAATAGATAAGAGACTTTGTTTTAAAAATTATTACTAGTTAACGTTTCCTAGCCGATAGACGATAAAGATATGTGGAATAAGTGTACGCGACACAACCAACATTAAAGAAACGGCAATTTAAAAAATCACAATGGAAAACAGCCAGCAGTCTTCAACATGACCAGAGGCCACTGCTCGCCGTCTTGCATTGGCCCATGACTAAAAATACAATACAAAAGATTCAAACAAATCCCAAAGAAAGACCCATTTCTATACATAAAACAAAAAAAACGGATAGTAGACAAGGACAAACAAAAGCTTTGACAAGGATTCCTGGCTTAAGACAGGCACATATAAAATGTGGCGGGGTTAAACTAGTTTTTTGGGCCCAACCTTCCCCCTATTGTTTATCTTGTATAAAGCACAAAAAATATAACACACTTTAAAAATCAAATCGATAAAAGTTCAATTCACCAAGAGAGAACCTGAGACAAGAGTACTATACGAGAACAACGAAACGTAATTATCGATTGATGTAAAAAAATCAAACATATCGATTCTAAATCAAACATAACACTTCAAACAACAAATGATTTAGTATTATATCATCATACAAAACCGACATATTTGATCGCTGTAATGCTTCGAAACAATACAATAATCAAAAAGTAAAAGATTAATGTTTTAGAGTTACTATCAAATTATCAATATTTCTACCAAAAACACCAAATTTAAAGATTTTACTATAACTTCCAACTTGTATCCTTTCTTTAATAAGTTTTTAAGCCAAATTACCATGTCAAGTGGATTGTTTTTGAATTTACGTGCCTTATAAACTACATTTCCATAGAATTCGGGATGTGATATTCCTTTTACAATAAAAAAACGACGTGTAAGAGACACTGTAAGATATTGTCAAGCAGTCAAATAAAGACAACAAACAAGTAATTAGTCTTGTGCGGACCGAAGGGATGAATATGCCCCTAACGGCAGAGTCCAGCTTGTATAATACGAAAACCATGAGGGCCAACGTGTGTGGAAAGTGCCACGCTTCATGACGTAAAATACCCCTTTGTGGACCGTCAAGTTAGTGCGCCACATAAGCTAAGTTTTTCGCCTCTCTCCTTTTCTCTTCAAAATTAACTGTTCCCATGTTTCCCGCTGACCCCACATTTCTCATTATGTTCATTTTATCATACTTTCGTGTCAATCGCCTATAAATAAACTATATAGCGTTGCTTGGGGGTAAAACACAAACCCACTCACTCATTTGCTCAGGATATAGTAAACATTGACTGTGGCTGTATAATATTATTAAATATTATAATAAAGCAAAATAAAGCAAAAAACTATAAAGGAACAATACCTTGGGGATGGGGAGGGGGGTAACTTCCCATATATTTTTTTGTCTTTGAAATTTCCGGTTGTTACATTAAAAATTGTTAATTACACCAGATTTTTTTCCTTGTACTGCACATGGTCGATATTCTCGGTGCTGGATTAGTCCCACTCTGTTCGAACGTTTTGGTCTTTAGTACTTTTCGTTCAACACATTTAGGTTTTTGGTCTTTCAATTTGTTGATTCGAATGCGGCTGATGAGAGGTTACTCCTTGAAATATCGTTATACAGCATAGCCAAACTAAGCCTTTATACCTTTGTATTTTTATTTATGGACGTACGACTGGAAAAGGTTTTCGGATCTAAAGGTATATGATTGGGTGTACATAGAAAAAAAACACCAAAAGAACAAAAACAACCAAAAACCGTACAGGTATAATAGAAGAGGAATGTATCAATTAAGTCAGGAGTTCCTCAGGGTTCTGTACTGGTACCCAGTCTTTTCCTTTTTACATTAACGACATTCCAGTATGTTTAATATCAACAATAAAATTATTTGCTGATCACACTATTGCGTATTTACATGAAGCTTTTATATCAGTTCCACCCGGTAAAAACGCAGTCATACAAATCAATAGTTAAACCTTAAGTGGAGTATGCCTGGTACGTGTGGGATTCATTAACACAGTAAGACATAAAAAAAATATGGAAGAAGTGCAGCGCAGGACTGCAAGTATATGCATGCCTATAGTCGCTCCCATGATACCCCAAGCGTAAGTGACATGAGATATGATCTGATCTTGAGTTACCTAGCAAACCACAAAACAAACACCACTGGACAATGCTTTATAAAATATCTAGGGAAAAACGATGAAGATCGTCTTATTAAACTAAACCGGATAACGAGACACATGACCCGCATCTCCTACCAAATTCAACAGTCTCGTCTTCAAATCCGTCAACAAACTTTCTTTCCCCGAACAATACGAAACTGGAACAACCTTCCTTTGGGCGCTGTCCTGGCCACGGTGCAACAAAACAAAATAAATATTCTTAAGTCTGAGAATATTCTTAACTCCATTTAATGGACCATTAGTAATTAATACTCAGACTTACTGTAGGTTTTTATTGAAGTTTTGTGGCGGTGGGGCCTGAGTGAATCATCTGAGTCATTCAAGGCAGCTATCTCAGCACTTCAACACTAAATTAACATTTCTTCATTGTACATAGTTTTCTTTTAACTTAAAAATATATATCTATATAAACCTTCCTATCGCGCTGTCGGTGTATATTTGCTACATATTAAATACACTGAAGTCAGTATAAGTAGACGTAGAAGAGACGGTTTGTTGCGTGCAATGCATTGTGGTATGTGTGGTATATATACTAGGCAAAAAAAGGAACGTTACATTGGTTTTCTTTAAAGATTTTTTCGAAACATATTTTTTTTTTCATTTTTAATGTAAAGATTAGGCAATAAACCGGGTTTTCTGTCAAATTTGCGTATTGACGGTGGATTTGAAAATGACGTGACGTCATTTTTTAGTTTTGACCAAAATTGCAACTTTTAAAATTTTGCATGTCAAAAATTCAATTAAGGTAGTGATTGTGGTCGCTTGATGTAACAAATACCACGGCTAACAAAAGGTCGCATTTAAAGATTCAAAAATTGTAAGTCCGGCACTTTACGTTGACGTCAAAATTAGAAGGAACTTTCTACTTTCGTGTTGAATACAGGATTGGCAAAAAAAAGGTGATAAATCATTCAAAAGACTTTAGAACAATTATCCATAGATCAGAGACTCGTGCAAGAGGTAGCAGTACAACAATCGGTACGACCGGAAGTGACAGAATACCATAACCAACGCAATTTTAGATCAGGCGTTACCGCATTATTTTTCTTCGTAATCGCTTCGTAAACGGCGCAAACACATTAGCTCGTGTAAATGGATAAAATTTCAATCGAATATTTAAAAACTCTGAACGTACGCGGTCACGCCAAGTTGACGTCATTGTTTAATTATAGGATAATTAATTGGGTCGAGTGAATAACCAAAATATGATCACGAGTCGGTGAACGCACACAGATTTATACGAGTGCGCGGAACTTGTTCCGCGCACGAGTTTAATCTCAGTGCGTTCCCGCACGAGTGATCATATTTTGGTTATTCATGAGACCTAATTGATTATCGTATTTATTACATAGATAAAATGCCGCTAATAAATAGTTTTGAATAAATTTATTTGAATGGCGTATGAATTTAGACCGCAGGAGTCATGCCGACAACGCAATACAATTCACGACGTCATAATTGAGTTTGACCGGAAAGGACGCAAGAGTGAAAATATTTTTGTTATTTCACATTGTGAATTTACCAGATTTTATTTCACTGGGAAAAATCGGTATTTCATATGCATCTATGTAATAAAAAAGACGTCTTCTGAATTAACGTTTCTTTTGCGTTATGACGTAAATGAGTTGTATCATGCCTAAATTTGACAAAGTTAAGTAAAAAGCAGCCCTTTTTATTCAAAGATTCAAAATTAAACAGCAATTTTGTAATTATCAACATTTTGTCATTTTTAGTTTTATTGAACAACGTTTTTAGAAATAACCAAAACCCACCGGAAACATTGCAAAATATCCCATCCAAGTAGTTTTAAAGGTTGTTAAATATCCCTAAATACAGAATTCAACTTTAAATTCATCGAAATGCTGTCAGATATTCAAAATGATTTTCATCTCTTCAGAATGACCAAAGATACGTTTATTCAATGGAAGTTACAACCTTTCGTTTATTATAGAATTTTTATCAAATAAATTTTAAGTGTAACGTTTCTTTTTTTGCCTAGTATATATGAGTACTATTTTACTTAGAGAGCCAGGGGTTAAAAAGAGGTAATTAAAAGGAAGCATTGAAAACCTGGGACAGTGATTATTTTACGAACCTATCAAATGGATTGGAACTGTCAAACTCCTCAAAGTTCCAGTTCCCGGTCAAACACCTCGTTCATAATTAGGTTTACATGTCAAACTTCTCTCGCGCAGTTTCTTCAACACTTCTACCCTTTAAAATATTGCGTAACTACTTGAACCGGTTTTAAAATAACCTCGCGCAATAGTTTTATTTGTTTTTTACGTTAATGAATTAGGAAAAATATGCGCATTATTTTAGCAACGTGCCGTACAGTTTGATTTCCATAAAAAGCAACGAGCCGTACAGTATCAAATCATTAGTGCTTTATTTCAAAAAATTATAGTGCTTTTATTAACAAACCATTAAGCTTAAAATTTTAACAAATAAGACATAAAAGGTCAAACTTTATTTTGCTGCGTTAAATTGTCGATGTTCAAATAAAGAAGGTCAAAATACGTGTTTTTGCTTCATATTCTCCCTTGGACTGGTAAAATGAAAATGCGTTTTTCGAATTTAAAAAATATATCAAAAGATGCATGTTACAGTGGCTAATATAATCAATCGTTAGTGTTTAGGGAGTAACTCCACTGAAAAAAAATACAATTACCTCCCATCTAGCTAGAAAATGTGCATTTAAAAACTTCATTTTTTGCAATTCCGTAAGTATACCGGTTCCGGACCGCACTACTTCCGGAATGAACTGTACGGGGGTTGGACATCGTGGATACTGTACATTGTAAGTGTATAAAAAAATCAACAGCGTATGGTCATGATGGTTGCTAAATTAAGGTAAGGAAGGGTAAGGGGGGCTTGGCAGTTTTGGTCGAGTCAGATTATTTTTCAATATTTTGTGGATCAGAAAATTAATTTTACCCCACTACACGGGGAGTATATTTATTTACTATACACCATACTTAAGAATCTTTCGCCAGATATTTTTTTTATTTTCTTGAAGGTAGAGGTCAGATTATTTATTTCAACTTTTTCCAGGCATAAATATTTATGTACAATAGTGCAATCCCCTCTTAAAATCAATTGATCTTCTCCTTATTCATGTTATTAAACTTTAGATTCACGATCATAAACAGGACTGATTATCACTCAATGTGTAAGTGTTTAATCACAATATTTTCATTTAAGGCAGCCGATACCACAATAGGTGTAATGGCATGCCATTACATTCAAATTCAATTCAATCAAAATCAGTATTCCATCAATATATAGATCATTGTTCAATCAATATCAATATTCAATCAATTTATGAATAAATCAATGTTTAATCAAATTCAATAGAAATCATGGTTCAATAAACGATGAACAAATATTAAGGATGCTCGCTAGTCTTGTTTTGGAATTTCTGTCATTTTTTCGGAATCCTCGGGTTTTCACCATTAAAGTAGGGTTAATTGTTTTGCCCACTAACCCCCTATTTTCTTTTATTCAATGTCTTTAGTATATCATATGGAAGTGATTTACAAAGATCTATCAAATCCTATTTATTCTGTCATGGGGATTAACAGCTAAATAAAGCTCATGCTAAACCTATGAAAAAGTCAGAGAAAAATTTTTCCCGTCAAAATTTTAACGTCAGTTATCTTGAAAACAAGGTCACGAACCTATCAAAATTTTTTGTTATTTTATACTTTTACCTATCATCTTTTCATTTAAATAAGACATCAGATTTGTAACCTATTTATTTTCAATAATAGAAGCGAACATCCTTTACAGAAAAATGAACATCTATTTGCTAAATTGCTTTCTGCGACAGTCGTCGACAATAACGTTGATTCACTGACTTATCAAATCTAAATAGGAATCGCGAGTTTAAAGGCGTACCCAACAAATCGGATATAATGCAATTGTATCGTTTGATTTTCCTGAAAATCTGCAAAAATATGAACTTGAGTCAAATGAAGTTAATTTCAAAATCTTACGAAAATCAAAACCATGTGTTTCTTGGGAGAATTTTCATTGAACAAAATGGAGTTTCAACGTTTCAAAATAAGATCATTAATCAGATGCTTGATTCATTTGAATAAGGCGCAAAACTTAAACGTTCAACTGATATTTAAGAGTTATTTCTTTTGAGTCTTCTGTACCCCCACAAAATTACTGACAGATCCACATGACATTGTCAAGACGATAACAAAGAACAATTAATTATGTTTTACCTTTTGAACTCACTGTTCTATTTCGGTTTTCTTTTCAGAAAATCGCCAAAGCAGTTGACATCGAAGAGTGTGCAAAACGATAGCTGTTTTTCCGTTTAAATACAAAACAGGTGCGCACTTGACGTATTAGGGGCATTTTCATTGGTATTGTAGAATGCAAAAAGGAAGCTGGAAAGGGTGTTAGCTAGTTGTATTACACGTCCTGTTTGCGCAGTTTCATACAAATAATATTACCTCATTTTCCGTTGCATGTATTATATTACATTCTAAATCGCATGTAACATAAGCAAAAGGCTTTTCCTATTAAATAGGAAACAAGTGCTCACTCGAACTTTTTAATTGGTGCTGTAATAGCGTGTTTACTTATTGCATATCATATCCTGTTTGTGCAATTATATAATAAAACCTCAAGTTCCGTTGTACTTATACAATAAGTTACATCGTAGTTCTTTTATGTATCTGCAAATGGCATTCACAGGGTTACTGAATGACAAACCGGTGCTCACTTCAGATATTTCGGGCATTTTAAGGACACAGAAGTGAAGCTAGAATTCTTGTATACTTCTTGTCTCACAATCTATAAAAATAACTAAAAACCTCAATTTCTGATGTAATTATGTTATGAGCAATAGCACCACAGAAATATTGTTGTTCTTTTAACCCAGATAGCAAGGTACTAATGGCCCACTGCTGGTTTACTGATGGCACTGTTGGTAAACTGGTGGCAATGGCGAGTTAGTGCTGGACCATTTGTGGCCCAGTAATTGGTCGCCATCAGTTGGATTGTTCCTAATGGGCCATCATTGGGCCGCTACTTAGATACCAATACATGTTTTTGAAGCAAATGGACCATTACTGGCCCATATTATGCTAAAAAACTAACTTGCATTAATTGCTTAATTGGTTTAAATTAATGGTTTATAACTTGTTTTCTGTATCTAATAATAATCTTAAGTTATATGAAGATCGAAGCATTAAAAAGGTTCAATGTTAAAAAAATGATAATATGACTATTAATTTTAATCCATTAAGAATTCTTTTAGATATTATAATTAATATTTATACACAAACAAAACATTACATAAAACCTACAACCCCATTTTGACTAAATGACAAAATATTTTGTTTTGATATGAACATACTCTTTATTTATTACTTGATCTTTGAAAATTACACCATCTGCAAGACTAATCAATGCCAGAGTTCATGCCATGGTCACGGTTGTATTACCACCTCACAAGACTTCCAGCTGAGTTCCATGTTAACAAGATACTTGAACTTTAGTCATTTCCTTCTTGCATTTACACACAGACGCTAATTTTACAAGAAGTTTATTAGGATTTTTTTTAGAATTTACATGTAAGTATTATTAATTTTAACTTTTATTAAATACATTAATACTATTTAATTGAACTTTGATGAATATATCATTAAAGTCTGTATTTGGTGTACATGTTGTATTTATAATTTTGCAATTTTAAAAATTATTGTTCAAAAATGATCATGATAATGTCTAACAGTACTATCATTTTCAATTTGTTGTATTAAATTAATATTGATCAGGTCTACGTTCATTTCAGAGGTTATCAAATTTAATTTTATTTTACAGTAGGATTTGTAAGAAGAATTGAAGCAGATGTAGGATCATAAAGAAAACACTTTTCAAAGACAGCTTTATATGATGCTGTTATCAAATGTAAGTTATAGAGATATTTTTAAACTATCTTTTTTAAATAACGATTAGTCTCAACACATTTGTTTTTTTGTTTTTAATAAAGATATTGAAAGCATTCTTTTATACATGTAACTAGTTTTCATCAGAATATCTATAGCAAATATTGCATGACAATTATAACAAAAATGACCATTATGTTGCGTTGAGAAAATGACAATTGTTGATATGTTTATTTTGTTTTACAGAAAACGGAAAAGCAACAAAATATACGAGACTGAAGACTGTTGAACTCGGGCTGATGAAGAAATGACC
Source organism: Arcuatula senhousia (assembly GCA_963971305.1). Lineage (NCBI taxonomy): Eukaryota > Metazoa > Mollusca > Bivalvia > Mytilida > Mytilidae > Arcuatula > Arcuatula senhousia. The sequence goes on along the minus strand of OZ020311.1, from coordinate 7,476,748 downwards.
ATGATGAAGGAAATACATAGTGAACTTATATGTATATGCTTTTGGACCTGACCTTTTCATTTTGTGTGATTCTTTTTAACTATTATGGAATTACAGTTGTGTCTAGTTTATTTTATTGTATTGAATTCTAGAAAAAAAAATGGATGATTTTGGCAATCAATCTTTAAAAAAATCATACCAGGCCTGTTTTGATTATTAACGATTCGCAATAGAGTCTCTAGTCAAAAGGTTAATAGAACAAAAGTAAAAAAAGAACTACACACCAAAAGGAATCAACAATAAAAAGGGATTCTTATTACAGCTTAAAATAAATATAATGGCGTATTGAGGGCAAACGACGGGCATATATACAATCTGCCTGAAAGGGGCAGGCAATGGGCCTCTGTTGGCCTTTTTATGGCGTGCTGATGGCAATGACGGTATATTGATGGCAAACTTGGGGCAGATGAGGCAAGCCACATCTGGGCCATCAACGGGCCAACAGTTTGGCCCATTTAGGGGGCGGTGAGCAAAAACACAATGGCCCAGTGCTGGTTGCCGTCAATGGGCCAATGATGTTGCCCCCAGTAAAACATATGGTGGGCCAACACCTGAATGTTATCTGGGAAAGAGCAAATGTTCTTTGCAAGTTTATTGAAAAAAGTGAGCAGCTTTAATTGTTTTTCTTTTTTTTTATTAAAGATCATGGATGAAGATGGGACCCTGACCCTTGAAGTTAATGACCCCAACAAATCAACCGGCTTATTTCTTACTCCGTGAGATTTAATGCCTGTTAAGTTAATGAATTTTTATTAGGGCGTTCGAACGTTATGTTTCCGAAACTACCTGCTGAACGCTGAGAGTTTTCAATGTGGCAATCAACTGTCAACAGTCTAAAAGAATCAGTAAACACATGGGCAGCACCGCGAGATAGACAACATAAAAACACACAATAACAACCTTTTTAAAGCACCTGCATTCGCCCTTCTTTTGAATTGAGTTACATGTTGCAGTGCTGATATTCTGTGTTGTCTGTCATGTTTGTTTTATATTTATGTTAATTGGTTTTTTAACCCTTACAGAAATTGGAATGCCCCATTGGCGCCTTTCTGCTTCTATTCTATTATTACTTTGACACAAGAACTACAATACAAGAAATTTGGATATAAGCTATTTATGCATCTTATTTGTATACATATCGGTTAATACATCTCTACTGTGCGCTCGATGCCCATGGTTTGAATTCATAACACACCCTTTTATTGTATAGACCAGACTGTAGTTCCTGAATACTTATATTAAGTTTGCGAAATTGCAAAAACGTGGATGGCAAAAAAACAAAAACTGTGAAAACGCGATAACGTGAAGTTGAAAAAAAGAAATAATGCGTCGATTTCGCCTATTCGCATTTACGCGTTTTCGCCTCGGAGTTACCGAATAACGCTACTCATATGCAAACGAAAATTTCCGATGAAGCGTGGCAATTTTTAATTCATAGTTTAAGTTATATTTACAATGTATAATGTTGATATATTTTTATCAATGTTATGAGAAGTAACATAAGACTAACTAGTCTATTTGACATCTGTGTAGACGATATTAAGATGTAGAATAAAAAGTTTGGCATTACTTCCCAAAAAACTTATATCTAGAAATGTGCAACGATACAATACTTATTACAATAAAAACCGCCTACAGAATTCAATGACCAAGAGTCACTGCTCTTGCCTTAAAATTCACCAAAATATGTAAGAGAATCTACACCAATCGGACATTAATTTGTTACGATAGATTCATTATATCAGTCCCTGTGTTCGTACTATCACGTCATCAGTCAAGAAAAGATACATCTTGTTTCTCAGATTTTCAGAATTCAAATTTATCGACTTTCTAGAGACTGAAATGAGGATTGTAATTCAAGAACTCAGTTACGATTTTCCTAAAATTCCACCGTTTTTAGAGTTGTCAATCATCAAAAGAGTGCATCTTTATACGCTCTTTAGAGATAAGATCACGATAAGATGATCTTAATACTCGTATTAATCTTAAAGAATTTGTTTTGTACTCGTAACTTTATAGGAGAAATCAAAAACATGAATTCCAAGTTACTTATGGTGACAACAGATATTTTTTTTTCATCTAAATACGCAAACAACATTGACATCGCGACAGATCATTTTCTACAAGCCACATTCTCCTCGCTGAAATTTAGTTCACGTTCAATATTATGGAACTATGTTTACAAGCTCCTAAAATGTACATCTTTTTGTAATAATTGTATGTATTTAAAGAAAAAACCATATCTTTGTTGTGTTTAACGTTTGTGACTTGTTTATGTCAAGTTGACCGAGGATGCAAGACATCTAGCCTCAGACATTAGATGACACACATGGATTAATTTATTCAACACCCCCCTTTTTTTCATTTCAGACATCTTTGATGAAATGCCGAAATGAAATACATGTATGTTTTAATAGACAGAAATCATAAAAAAAAGGTTTCAGCTTTCAATTGATATATACATGAGCATATACAAAGCACACATCTATTTTTCATGATATTATTGAATTGATGCTGTTTTTAGCTCACCTGACCCGTAGGGTCATGTGAGCTATTGGCGTCACTTGGCGTCCGTCGTCCGTCCGTCGTCCGTCCGTAAACTTTTTTCAAACGTTAACTCCTCTGACACCATAAGTCCAATTGAAACCAAACTTGGTGTAGTTGATCTTTAGGGTATGGCCTACAAAACTATCGTTCGAAATTTTGATTTTTAAAAAAACATGGCCGCCATGGCTAAAAATAGAACATAGGGGTAAAATGCAGTTTTTTGCAAATAACCCAAAAACGGCTACAGATATCAAAATTCTGGCAAAACTAAAAGTGATCAGCACCTCAATATCTACCTACCCTGAAATTTTTAAGAAAATCCAACGACCCATGTAGGAGTAATTGCCCTTTTTGTGGATTTTTTGCAAATTTTGCACGTGTTTAGCTCAATATCTTGAAAACTATACTAGATATTTGAGAAATTTAAATTGCACATTGTTAAGCACATCAAGATCTACAAAATATGTAACAGGGTCAACGTTGTAGGACCTTTCCTTTTAGGAGTTATTGCCCTTAGAACGTCAAAATTTAGCATTTTAACAGCATTTCCTCATTACATTGAAAACGTTAACTCCTCTGACACTTTAAGTCCAAATGGAACAAAACCTAGTATAGTTGTTTATTAGCATTAGGTGTATAGAACTGATGTGGGGATTTTTGATTGGTTGTAAAACATGGCCGCTGTGGCTAAAAATAGAACATAGAGGTAAATGGCAGTTTTTTGCAAATAACTCTAAAACGGTGACAGATTACAAAATTTTGATTGGGAACAAAAGTGATCAGCACCTCAAGAACTACCAGCTCTGAAATTTTGAAGAAATTCCAACAACCCGTGTAGGAGTTATTGCCCTTTTTGTGGATTTTTTGCAAATTTTGCACCTGTTTAGCTCAATATCTTGAAAACTATACTAGATATTTGAGAAATTTAAATTGCATATTGTTAAGCACATCAAGATCTACAAAATATGTAAAGGGTCAACGTTGTAGGACCTTTCGTTTTAGGAGTTATTGCCCTTAGAACGTCAAAATTTAGCATTTTAACAGCATTTCCTCATTACATTGAAAACGTCAACTCCTCTGACACTTTAAGTCCAAATGGAACCAAACTTGGTTTAGTTGTTTATTAGCATTAGGTGTATAGAACTGATGTGGGGATTTTTGATTGGTCGTAAAACATGGCAGCTGTGGCTAAAAATAGAACATAGGGGTAAATGGCAGTTTTTTTGCAAATAACTCTAAAACGGTGACAGATTTCAAAATTTTGATTGGGAACAAAAGTGATGAGCACCTCAAGATCTACCAGCTCTGAAATTTTGAAGAAAATCCAACAACTCATGTAGGAGTTATTGCCCTTTTTGTGGATTTTTTGCAAATTTTGCACATGTTTAGCTCAATATCTTGAAAAGTATACAAGACATTTGAGAAATCTAAATTGCATATTGTTAAACACATCAAGATCTACAAAATTTGTAACAGAGTCAACGTTGTAGGACCTTTCCTTTGAGGAGTTATTGCCCTTGGAACGTCACAATTGAGCATTTTAACTGCATTTCCTTATATTGAAAATGTTAACTCCTCTGACACTTTAAGTCCAAATGGAACCAAACTTGGTATTATTGTTTATTATTATTAGGTGTATAGAACTGTTGTGGGGATTTTTGATTGGTTGTAAAACATGGTCACTGTGGCTAAAAATAGAACATAGGGGTAAATGGCAGTTTTTTGCAAATAACTCAAAAAGGGTGACAGATTTTTAGATTTTGATTGAGAACAAAAGTGATCAGCACTTTTAGATCCACCATATTGTCAGATGACCCCCTTATTAATCTTATGACCCTTTCAAGGTTAAATAGATTTTGCCTTATAACCTTTACTTCAGGCACATATGTCAGGTGAGCGATTCAGGCTCCTGGGAGCCTCTTGTTTTTTATAACGTGACTTTGCAAAACCGTCTGCTAAATTGTAAGTGTGTTTAAATGGGACGTTTTACTCTTTGAGTTTGTTATAATTAGTTAGCTAGTAAGTAATTTATTGCTTTACTCTTAAGCAGCGCGATTTATATCCGGGAAATCAATGAACATTAAATGAAGATGAAGTGTTGGAAAGGGGGCCACAAGGCTTATTGGGGAGGGGAGTTTTGAATGCCACTTGGATAAGAAGTGATGAGTAGAGGATTGATAATTAAGCTTTCTGTATGGGTATCCTACGGATCCTATTCTTACCGAGACCTGTAGCATGGTTTTTTAACGTGCGGGGAACGTGACATTTTTTACCAACACGGTGCATCACTTTGGTTTGCAGTCAGGTTTTCCATATTATAGCATGACGTTTCTTGCATTCATTATGACAGGGCTGCCCTATTTAACCACCTTGGACACGAATCACAGTCACTTTGTGGGCAAAGCGGCCTGATCTGGTGTCAAGTTTCTGGACTCTCTTTGATGGGCTTATACCGACAAACTTAGCACTACTGCGGGTCCCTTCGCAACCCCAAACCCGATTAACATTTTGAAAACCCTGTCTTTAAAATGTTCTTTTTGTTAGCGGCTCTTCCACGAGAAGCTAGTTTTTTTTCTAAAAGGATTTAAAGGTGCTTAAATCGTGTAAACAAGCTTTATAATAAGTTAAGTTAAGGATTCTGAGGAAACGTAGAATTAAAGTGGTTAATTTTAAGATCAACAGTGTTCTTTTAGATAATTAAAAAATTTGGGATTTCTATCCCTCAGATAAATGCAGATGTTGGTTGGTCACAGGACTTTGTTTTTTTCCCTACTTTACTGGGTTTGACGAGATGAATTGACTGTTAAGTTTGCTAAAGCAAGGAAGAACTGTTTACTCTTCCGGGATACCTGAGTTCACTCGCGTTACGACGGGTCTGTGTTGTTGATTGTTATTCAGTTGTTCTTGTGTTTTAAGTTTCTTCGTGCTATTCTCGTTCGTGTTTACTGGCTTCATGTTTGCCCTTTCGAACTTATTTTGACTGCTCCTTTGGTACACGTTTGCCTTTGTAAAAGACAGAAATCATTAATCGGAAAGAAGATTTCAGCTTTTTATCATCTTAATTATTGGCAAGTACAAAACATCGTGCAAGTGATGCTGCGTCATTTTATGACGTGATTTGCAAAACTGTCTCTGAATTCTAAGTTTGTTAAAAGGGGCTGTTTTAGATTTACGAGTGCTGTCTTCAAAATGTTACCTTTAGCCGCTCTACCAATTAAGGGAAGCTAAGCTTTTCTCAAACATGCATAAAAGGTGTTTAAATCTTGTAAACAAGCTTTTTATAGGTTACAAATTCTGAGGATATGTACACTTCAAGTGGTTAGTTTTAAGATCAAATTGTATGAAAAAATCTGTTATTTTTGTTGTTTGTATTGGAGGTGTGTAAGCTTCTCTCTGATTTGGCTGATGGAAATCTCTTTTACAGTTGAACATTATTCCAGAGATGTTGAGATAAAGCATGCTATTGTTTATAGATACAGCGTCACGTTTAAAGACAAAATTTGCTACATGTAATCACGAGGTGATGTTTGTTGATGATTGCGTCCTAGTTCAAGAAATTAAATTGGAGACATTAAGAACAGAAAACAGGTGTTTTTTTTAATGCTTTAATAAAAAATTCCACTTTGTGAAAAATTCTAAGATTTATAATGTTGATATTCCTTTCAACCGATGACTCAGCTGTGGGACACACTGCAATAAAATGAAGCAAAAAATCATTCCCTATAATTAGAATATAGTGCAAGGTCAAATGATCGGTCAACACAATATTAAATCGTTTCCATAAAAGTAATCCTGTTTTAACATCTTTTACTGGTTTATTTTTACACTTAATCGACCCTTAGCAACGCGCCTGATATATTGCACACAGGCATGAACAGCTTACCTTTCTGGGGCACCGTAGTTTACTCTCGGTATGACTTGAGTCAGCATTGTTGATTCTCTTCAGATAGAGTTTTTTTGTAGTATGTTTCTTTATGTTTTTCCTTGTATGTTGACTTATTCCCTTTCGGACATCAAACTGTCCCATTAGTACCTATCTGTTTCTTCTATCTTATTACTACTATGACTATGGCAAAAAAACAACAGTTCAAGGTATTTGCTTTAAGCTACGTGGACATCAAGTTTGTGTAAATATCGTCATGCAACCAAAATATGGTATTATTCATTCTACACCATTACAGACCATATCCGTGCTCCTAAATACTTATTGACAAAAAAGCATCTTTTCAGACACGGAAAAAACAACAACTGTTAAACATGGAATATGAGAAAGGAACGTATTTTGTTGACTCAAGAAATAATTGTATTTTTTAATGGGCATTGGAACTCGGAAAGACGAAGTCATAGCTTTTGCTTTGCAGAAAATGCGATTTAATTCAAAAGCGGTTGCAAAATTTTAATTAACAGTTTGGTGTTCGGATGTTTTATGCGATATGTGTTTTGCAATAAGACTTCCAAAGTATCACTTACATGCATTTACTAACAAAACATGACAATTAATGTTATTCGCATTTTAATGTGTTTTCAATTAAAAAACGAGCTCTTTCAGATTCAGTCTCAATTACTATCAGATGAGAGACGGAAAAGATGTACTTTACACAACCTTGATAAAAGGACAATTTTAAAATTTGCATTATAAAAACACTTGTTTGAAAACTGTACCCTATTGTAATATTAAATTTTGTGAGATTTTTCTCACTGGAGAGGTTCATAACCCTCCCCGAAAGCAAAATGTGAGTCAATATTAAAAGGAAATTTGAAATATATAGAAAGGGCAAGTCAATAGATAAGAATGCAGCTGTAACAGGCCATCTAGGGTGCAAAATTACATAGTTTCTTCAACCTAGGACTAGCAGTTCCAGAAATGTGAGGATGTTCAAAAAAGCAAAGTCTAGGTAAAAAAATGGTGAATTGGATTCAACTGCATCTGACTACTAAATAGATAATAACTTACCAAGTTTCATTTACCTGAGACTTATAGCTCTGAAGGACTTACACCTTAATATATTGAGTTAAAGCCTCAACCGCTATCGCACCCGATAAAGTAACACCCATGTCCCAATCTGCTTCGCAAGATTGACAAAAATGATGAATAAAACTTGCATGGTTTATATGTTGTACATGCACATTATAGGAAGTAACATCTAATATGAACATTTGAAGATCAAAAAAGAATTTCACTTGGACCCGAAATGCTCGAACATAGAAGCAGGGTCTACAACCGATGATACATGTATCGACCATTTACAGTATAAAAAAGACACCTGTGTAACATCTAAATTCGGTTCGGATCCTTTGCCTAAAATGATTCGTTTTTTAAATTGATTAATTTAGAAACCAAAAATGAAACTTCAAATCATAATACACTTTCTTTTGTCTAAATTATCATGATAAAAATTTCTCGTCTACAAGGATCTACAAAGGCCTTTGTGGTCATAGATATCCAGCTTTATGTGTATTGACATCAACTAGGTACACAAATTTGCATAGTCAGTATTTTAAAGAAATAAAATCCCATAACAGAAGCAACGTTTCGTACCGCAACTAATTTTTAGCGAAAGTTGTAAACTATAGGGACATGCAAGTTAAAGTTCAAATATTGCAAATTTTGACGATTAAATATTGAATGTATAAATCCTAGACAAACGCATGTTTATGAAGGAACTTGTTGACATTTGCTACTTAGAGGGTCATAAACGGTATCAATTTAACCACAGTCTTGACAATGTTTTTTTTTATTCTTTCCTTGAGTTAATTGAAACATTCAGTGTTTAGAAATATCATTTCTGTGTTTGTTGTAACGTTTTTCCTTCGTTTCATTTTGTTTTGAAGTGCTGTAATGTCAGAAATAATCACAATTACTCCTTCAAAAAGAACAACATAAACTTGTTTCGTGTACAGGAATAGCAACACCCTTTGCGCATCAAAGACCCTTTAGTAGAGAACACTATTAGTAGGCTAAATTGTGGTTGCCACAAAGGCCACACTCGAATTTGCAAGCTGTAAAGAGATTCAATTTTATAAGCATTTAAATTATTTCCTTATGGAGGAAAAATAGGCGTTTTAACTAAAGCCGTATATAATTTTAGGAATTATAAAAACTTTGCTTCTTGCTGAATGCGAACATACATACTTTTTCTCGCAAACGAAGTACTCTGCAGCACTACAATAGTAATCATTCCAGTTGAAATTCAGATGATACGGAATATGCACACATTCCTCCCCTGTGTAATTAGGCTCCCCGGGGTTCCAGTTGGTATACGTCAGCTGTGCCCTAGAATTGACCCAAAGCCACTGATTGTTGATCTTTTTCAAACCTGTCCAGTAACCTAAAAAGACGGATGTGAAATATTAATAATGTCTAGTTGATTTGATCCTTAGACTACTGTGGCCAATTGTATCTCAATTGAAACACCAACTTGACGGCTATCTTGAAAAAAGTCTGCCATTTTGTATACGGCTCCAACATGTCCAAAGCTTGTATTGTTTGTTATGCTTAACACTGCTATTTTGCAAAGTTTGTTGTTCTCCTTATCAAACCTTCTTATCTGTGAACTACATCGGATGTTCTAAAATCATATTTATTCTTTCAGGATGTTTTTTTTTATGTGTAACTAATTGTGATATGTAAAACGGTCAACAAAGCAGTGTTATTGATAGTAATGGTTGTGTAACAGTGCTAAAACTTTGGGTTTTTTTTCTTATTGATGTTAGGAAAAAAATTACTTAAATGGAAAAATTTATTTATTTGTATTTTGATAAGCTTTGTTAGATTTTATTTCACTTTTATTCATTTAAATCTTAATATTAATTTTAATATTGTATTATCCATTTTAATCTTTTACATGTCAACAGATCAAAGTGACAATTAGCTACCCTGCCTTTAAGTGATAGTTAAGATCATAGTATATATTGTAATACAAAATTTAGAAAGACAGTAAGTTTTGGATTCAGCGTTCTAACTGAAGTTAACCAATGAAAATTGGATTCATACTCATACATTTTATTATTGTTGTAATATTTTTGGATGTTTGTGTGTGTTTGTGTGTTTTGGTGTTTAACGCCCTATATCGACCCATTGGGCCATGTAGGGCGGTCAGTTTTAATGTCAGAGGAAACCGGAGTACCCGGAGGAAACCACTGACTTTGGGCAGGTAACTGACAAAACTAATCGCATACAGTTGGGGAAGTCCCCTTTTTGTTAAATACAAACGGACTCCAGCTGAGAGGTGATCGGCTAGTGATAAATAGTGTGGTGTTTCAACCAGCGCCTTAGACCACTCGGCCAACCAGGAACCCAAAAACATTTTTGGGACTTCGCCATTTAATACAAATTAAAATTTACAAATGGGTTATTCAACGAAAGTTCAGTATAGGTACAGACAATATATCGTTTGAGGTCCTACATGTAACTTCGCTCATGCCCAAACTGCGCCCGTGCCCTTATTATGCAAATCCACCTTTCTCGTCTAATTAAAAGGAAATAGATAATATAAAGGCTATATATTTTAGTTCCACCATAGAAATAATAAAAATGACAACAAAGTTCAACACAATAAGTTTGCAACGCCTGACGCGCGTTTCGTCTATTCAAGACTTATCAGAGGCGCTCTACGAAAAATAATGAAAATGCCAATCACTATATGAATAGAAGAGCATAGAACAGTAAGACCAAAAGTACCAAACTGGGGAACCGAATTATTACTAAGATGATCAACCTATGTCTTGGGTAGGAAGAACCTTAGGTTAAGACAATTTTAGATTAAAACAGACAATTCAAAGCTTTGATGTGTTCTCCAACAATTAAAGTCTGACTGCAACTGAACTGTTAAAAATTATTTTTTCTATAGAATTTTAATAGGTAAATACTGAAAAATGGTCATTTTCACTAATACCAAAGATATATGGTCCATTTCCAGAAGGGTTTAAAGTGATTTTAATTTACTTTTCAGTTATGTTATGCTACTTACCCAAATACTACGTTCAGTTAAAATTTGGTTGACATTGCATGTCATCTTCATATTTTTCAAGGGTGTAGGCCCCTCTATTTTTGTGTTGGATTTTTTCGGTACATGGAAAAAACTTAACAATTAACAAATAGGATTATGATTTGATTCGCAGTTAATGTTTTATTTTACTAAACAAATGTCTGGGCTTTTATTTTTTGCAACAGATCATTTTTTCTGATATCGGTTTAATAATTCTATCCAGCTCTTTATCCTTAGACGGGCGCAGTTTGGATCCTCGTGGATAGGTTCTCACGGTCAGCCACAAACCCTGTCACAGTTTATCTGCTTTTAACTTTAATCAGTGGATATTTTTTCTCTTATTGTTCAATAACTTAAGTAGGAGCTTTAGATTGATCCTCTGACATGTCTAAGTTTGTGAATCAACCTAAAGCGATCGTTGGGTCGTTGATGATATGTATATCTATAGTCTCGAATTAATATAAATACTTATGTATTGATTTATCAATAAAATAGCATATACACTTTACCCTTACCCCAGACTTTTTCCCCATTTAGATAGGCATGACGATAGCGCCTCTGAATTTCCGTTTTGATGTAAAAATTCTCTACGGGTGATGTTATCTCGACCAAATATCCACCAAATCTTTGACAGTAGTCCTATACAAACAAAAAGTAAAACAGATGATTTTGGCCATGTTTTAGAAAGTTCTTGTCCTAAGTAATGTATTAAACCCCATATCATTTGAGACTATTCAATTAAGGTGAGGACACTTGACCCCAAAAATAATACCGAATTTAAAATATCTATTGTTAATTATGTTCCTACTGGGTTTATTCTCTCTTATGTTAAGATATTGGACCCACTATTCAGGCTTTTTTTTACAATATTTAGGATCAAAGTTTTCCAAACTTACCATATATTATATAGGAAAGGCCAAATAATTATCAGCACACAACATATAGTTTCAGAAAAATTCTACGTGTTCAAATCCTTATTTTGTTTGATCAAAATTAATGTTGTATAGCATATTTTGAAATAAACAAAAAAAATAGGGGGTCACTAGCATAAAGTTTTGTCTACCGTATACGTACAAACCTTTGTAATTTAAGGGTAAGTTTTCGCATGAATTATCTCCCTTGTTTTATCTATAGAAATCAGTTGAAGTTTTTTTTTTAATTAAAACATTTAGAGAAGCAGAGGTACCAATGGGGTATCCGAATATCAAAAGTCCGAAAGGGCAGAGACAAAACCAGTAAACACCAACAAAAACGGGACAAAAACAGACAACATGTAAAACATGGAAACACAAAATAACTGAATATCAATCAACAACGCGAACTCCAGTCGAAACAAGAGTGAACTCAGGTGCTCCGGAAGAGTAAGCAGTTCCTGCTTGCTGTAGCACACCCGTCGCGTTGTCAATAGTCCATTCAGCATGTCAAATCCGGTAAAGGAAGACAAAACAAATTCCTATGACAAACCAACATCTGCACTCATCTGAGAGATCGAAATCCCATATTTGTCTATTAGTGCATGATGTCTTCCGTAAAATTTCTTGAGTGAGGACAGCAACCGAGGAGCAACATAACCCTGTGTGAGCAATTTTTGCTTCAGACGTGTTGCTCTGCTAAGGAAATCGATGTAAGTCCCGCACGCTCTGGAGTAACGAATCAATTGAGATAAGTAAACTCCATAAGCTGGAGCGGACGGAATGTTGCTACACAAGAAGGGAAGTTGACGATTGGAAAGTTAAGTCATCACGTTGATCATAGAGCCTTGTCGAAAGTCCTCCTTAAGAGTCAATTTCGAGATGTAGATCTGAATATGAAGCAGACTTCCTACAATCCATTGTGTCCTTTATCTCAAGCTCCTGGGGATATATGAGATGGAGAAAGTCAACAAATCGAGAATTGTTTAGTGAGAGGACATCATCACTTTAACGGAACGTGAGGTTGAAAGAGAGAGCTAGTCTACGATCTTTTTTGTCTAGAAGAGATTGTAAGAAGTCTGCTTCATATGAATGAAGATTAAGGTTTAAAAGAAGCAGAGATACCAATGGGGTATACGAATATCAAAAGTCCGAAAGGGCAGAGACAAAACCAGTAAACACCAACAGGAACGGGACAAAAACAGACAACATGTAAAACATGGAAACACAAAATAACTGAATATCAATCAACAACGCGAACTCCAGTCGAAACAAGAGTGAACTCAGGTGCTCCGGAAGAGTAAGCAGTTCCTGCTTGCTGTAGCACACCCGTCGCGTTGTCAATAGTCCATTCAGCATGTCAAATCCGGTAAAGGAAGACAAAACAAATTCCTATGACAAACCAACATCTGCACTCATCTGAGAGATCGAAATCCCATATTTGTCTATGAGTGCATGATGTCTTCCGTAAAATTTCTTGAGTGAGGACAGCAACCGAGGAGCAACATAACCCTGTGTGAGCAATTTTTGCTTCAGACGTGTTGCTCTGCTAGGGAAATCGATGTAAGTCCCGCACGCTCTGGAGTAACGAATCAATTGAGATAAGTAAACTCCATAAGCTGGAGCGGACGGAATGTTGCTACACAAGAAGGGAAGTTGACGATTGGAAAGTTAAGTCATCACGTTGGTCATAGAGCCTTGTCGAAAGTCCTCCTTAAGAGTCAATTTCGAGATGTAGATCTGAATATGAAGCAGACTTCCTACAATCCATTGTGTCCTTTATCTCAAGCTCCTGGGGATATATGAGATGGAGAAAGTCAACAAATCGAGAATTGTTTAGTGAGAGGACATCATCACTTTAACGGAACGTGAGGTTGAAAGAGAGAGCTAGTCTACGATCTTTTTTGTCTAGAAGAGATTGTAAGAAGTCTGCTTCATATGAATGAAGATTAAGGTTTAAAAGAAGCAGAGATACCAATGGGGTATACGAATATCAAAAGTCCGAAAGGGCAGAGACAAAACCAGTAAACACCAACAGGAACGGGACAAAAACAGACAACATGTAAAACATGGAAACACAAAATAACTGAATATCAATCAACAACGCGAACTCCAGTCGAAACAAGAGTGAACTCAGGTGCTCCGGAAGCTTACAGACGTTAAATGTATCTATCGATATAAAGTTCAATATTTTGCATTTTCACTATTTATGATAATATGACAGGTGTCCTCACTAACTATGTCAATCTAAGTTATACATAAGGAAGGTTTGTGGTTTGATTAATGTAAAAAAAATGCCATATTAAAATGTGTAGTGTCCTTTGAATTCTTTTTGGAGGATTAGCGAAAAGATTGTGATTATAGCGATCACCGATCTACAATACATAATTAAAATTATGGTAACAGTAATAGTTAGGTATAACTTATTTCAGCCAGTGTTTGGCTGGTTGTTGTACTGGGATGATCACCTCAATATCCCTATTACACGGGCGTCATTTGGTATCGCGAGATTGTGCCAAGTGAAGGAATCGATAACGGCAGCAAAGTAATTCTTAAAAGGCGATTTTTGCATTACCAGTTTTCTCTGCATAAGCCAAGTAAATAAACATTTTGTCTTGTGAATTTACGGATATTTTTTGGCCTAAAATGTCGCAATTTTTATAGCTAGATGTTCATAACCATTGTTACCTTCTCTAACCTTTACAAAAACATATCTGAAAAAAAAGAAAGATTGTGTTTGATATAAAAAAAATAGAAAAAAATGTCGTAGTGACTTCTTAACCTGACGTATGTCTTTCGGCCTCTGGCGTAAAAGAGAGAAAATAAATTAAATTAAAACGATGTTTATTATTCGACCAGCAATTTCTAAATAGAAAATAAAGAGATGTGGAATAAGTGTACGCGACACAGTCTACAATTAAACGGCAATTCAGAAAAACCACAATGGACAACCGCAAGCAGCCTTCAACGAGACCATTCGGCACTGCTCGCGGTTCTGCAATTGGCCCATGGTCTAAATAAGATGCATATAATTCAAATCCAGCCCTGAAATAGTCACAGATAGACCCCCTTCTTAAAAAAATTGTCTTTTACACAAAAGTGTAGCAATCTCACATGGCATTAATTTGAATTAAAAAAATCCAAAAGTTATGAAATGAAATAAAGAAACAAATACTTATTTATGTTGAGCCAAGTGAAAGTACTTTACATAAAACGTTTTCCAAAAATGAAGAATTAGATTTGAACTTTAAACCGGAAGTTAATTAAAATTCTAAAAACTATGGAAACCAAAACTGCATGCCAGCTGAAATAAAAACTTTAATTATTTAATATAAATTAATGAAATCGATTAAAACAAATTTAAAACAAAGTTATTAGAGATAATAGAACAGAAGAAAATGAAACTATTTACATGAAAAATCATGTCTTCACTTTTCCTTACTCTAGCTTTCGCCTTAAAGTCCGCGCTATCTTCAAAACGCTTAAATGATATCAATGAAATGAAACAAGATGAAATAAAACAAACTTGATATTTAAAACTTAATTTTGACCTTCCAATGTTTTGGTTTAAATGCTACTGATGAGAGGTTACTCCTTGAAATATCGATATATAGCATATCCAAATTAACCGTTTATACCCGCGTTTTGGTATTTGTAATTTTGAAACCACTGGGCGATAACCGCTGCTGGTGGACCAGAGGTCCCGGAGGGTAATCACAAGCCTGGTAGTCAGACTTGTCTGTCACGAATTACCATAAAATTTCTAATATATTGTCGCTGAAATTTCCGATAGTTAAATTCAAAATTGTTGAAAACACCAGGTTTCTTTCCTTGTAATGCACATGGTCGATATCCTCGGTGCTGGATTTGGCTTCCTTGTTCGAACGTTTTGGTTTTGAGTACTTTTCGTTTTCAACTATTTGGGATTTTGACCTTCCAATGTTTTGGTTTAAATGCTACTGATGAGAGGTTACTCCTTGAAATATCGATATATATAGCATATCAAAATTAACTGGTAGTCAGACTTGTCTGTCACGAATTACCATAAAATTTCTAATATATTGTCGCTGAAATTTCCGATAGTTAAATTCAAAATTGTTGAAAACACCAGGTTTCTTTCCTTGTAATGCACATGGTCGATATCCTCGGTGCTGGATTTGGCTTCCTTGTTCGAACGTTTTGGTTTTGAGTACTTTTCGTTTTCAACTATTTGGGATTTTGACCTTCCAATGTTTTGGTTTAAATGCTACTGATGAGAGGTTACTCCTTGAAATATCGATATATATAGCATATCAAAATTAACCGTTTATACCCGCGTTTTGGTATTTGTAATTTTGAAACCACTGGGCGATAACCGCTGCTGGTGGACCAGAGGTCCCCGAGGGTAATCACAAGCCTGGTAGTCAGACTTGTCTGACACGAATTACCATAAAATTTCTAATATATTGTCACTGAAATTTCCGATAGTTAAATTCAAAATTGTTGAAAACACCAGGTTTCTTTCCTTGTAATGTACATGGTCGATATCCTCGGTGCTGGATTTGGCTTCCTTGTTCGAACGTTTTGGTTTTGAGTACTTTTCGTTTTCAACTATTTTGGTTTAAATGCTACTGATGAGAGGTTACTCCTTGAAATATCGATATATATAGCATATCCAAATTAACCGTTTATACCCGCGTTTTGGTATTTGTAATTCTAATAAAAAACTAATAAAAAAAATAGAAAAAAATGTCGTAGTGACTTCTTAACCTGACGTATGTCTTTCGGCCTCTGGCGTAAAGAGAGAAAATAAATTAAATTAAAACGATGTTTATTATTCGACCAGCAATTTCTAAATAGAAAATAAAGAGATGTGGAATAAGTGTACGCGACACAGTCTACAATTAAACGGCAATTCAGAAAAACCACAATGGACAACCGCAAGCAGCCTTCAACGAGACCATTCGGCACTGCTCGCGGTTCTGCAATTGGCCCATGGTCTAAATAAGATGCATATAATTCAAATCCAGCCCTGAAATAGTCACAGATAGACCCCCTTCTTAAAAAAATTGTCTTTTACACAAAAGTGTAGCAATCTCACATGGCATTAATTTGAATTAAAAAAATCCAAAAGTTATGAAATGAAATAAAGAAACAAATACTTATTTATGTTGAGCCAAGTGAAAGTACTTTACATAAAACGTTTTCCAAAAATGAAGAATTAGATTTGAACTTTAAACCGGAAGTTAATTAAAATTCTAAAAACTATGGAAACCAAAACTGCATGCCAGCTGAAATAAAAACTTTAATTATTTAATATAAATTAATGAAATCGATTAAAACAAATTTAAAACAAAGTTATTAGAGATAATAGAACAGAAGAAAATGAAACTATTTACATGAAAAATCATGTCTTCACTTTTCCTTACTCTAGCTTTCGCCTTAAAGTCCGCGCTATCTTCAAAACGCTTAAATGATATCAATGAAATGAAACAAGATGAAATAAAACAAACTTGATATTTAAAACTTAATTTTGACCTTCCAATGTTTTGGTTTAAATGCTACTGATGAGAGGTTACTCCTTGAAATATCGATATATAGCATATCCAAATTAACCGTTTATACCCGCGTTTTGGTATTTGTAATTTTGAAACCACTGGGCGATAACCGCTGCTGGTGGACCAGAGGTCCCGGAGGGTAATCACAAGCCTGGTAGTCAGACTTGTCTGTCACGAATTACCATAAAATTTCTAATATATTGTCGCTGAAATTTCCGATAGTTAAATTCAAAATTGTTGAAAACACCAGGTTTCTTTCCTTGTAATGCACATGGTCGATATCCTCGGTGCTGGATTTGGCTTCCTTGTTCGAACGTTTTGGTTTTGAGTACTTTTCGTTTTCAACTATTTGGGATTTTGACCTTCCAATGTTTTGGTTTAAATGCTACTGATGAGAGGTTACTCCTTGAAATATCGATATATATAGCATATCAAAATTAACCGTTTATACCCGCGTTTTGGTATTTGTAATTTTGAAACCACTGGGCGATAACCGCTGCTGGTGGACCAGAGGTCCCCGAGGGTAATCACAAGCCTGGTAGTCAGACTTGTCTGACACGAATTACCATAAAATTTCTAATATATTGTCACTGAAATTTCCGATAGTTAAATTCAAAATTGTTGAAAACACCAGGTTTCTTTCCTTGTAATGTACATGGTCGATATCCTCGGTGCTGGATTTGGCTTCCTTGTTCGAACGTTTTGGTTTTGAGTACTTTTCGTTTTCAACTATTTTGGTTTAAATGCTACTGATGAGAGGTTACTCCTTGAAATATCGATATATAGCATATCCAAATTAACCGTTTATACCCGCGTTTTGGTATTTGTAATTCTAATAAAAAACTTCGAATACTTATTTGAAATGAAAATTGCAAATAAATTTAAATGAAAATAAACTTAAGAAAGTAAACAAATAATTAATTTCTTCTAATGTCATTTCTATTTAATTAAATTAAAATAACATTTGTAATTGAAAATTGAAACTATAGATAAAGCTTAGTAAAAATCTTTAAAAATAAAAACTATAAATAAGTTAAACATACCTGTCGTAAAACAGAGAAAATAAACTAAATTTAAACGATGTTTATTATTCGACCAGCAATTTCTAAATGTACCAAACAAACACAAATTTCGGTCACCAAGGTTTGGTCACATGATTGCTGGTCGCTCTGTTTCCGCCAATCAAATTTAGGTCAAGCTTGGATACCGTGGTCTAAAAGATTAACTTAAAGTAAAGCTTGGAGATTTAACAATCAACAAACAAAATTTTGAATAATGAAATTTAACCTTAAACTGACACTGATTAATCCAAGCTAACTTGAGTAAAATAAATTATAGAAATTGAAATTAATATATTTAAAAAATAAACGATTAAAATAAAAAATAAAATCAACAAAATTTGCAAAAATCAAATAAAATAATTGTCCTATTTTATTTGTCTTGTTTTATTAAAATTGTGAATTTATCGATTCAAACTAATACTATAACAATTCGTTGGATAGTTAATTTACCCTGTAAAACCGGCTCATGATGATGCTGTACCGGAATTTTTAATTCGTGAATAATCCTAATAGTAGCTTGAAAAAGCACAGTGAAAAGCCTAAAGATGACTTTTTGTTGTATCTACATCTTTTTCGAGATGAAAGCACACGCAACGCCATTGGCTTCTTGAAAGAGAGTTATAGTAATATCAACTTGGAAATGCCAACCTCGAACTGAGAGATTTGTAGTTACACTCAAGAATCTTTATTGTTCATATGAAACTACTGATCTTAGCCAATGTATGTCATTTTCTTTGATTCTTTGAAACGCGTTAAAAGCAGATAAGCGGCAGACCTGAAATTGATACTCGCGATACATATCTTCATAATTGAAATAATAAATTCATAATGGCTGTGAAGAAAAGTTCCACAGATGCTTGGGTTTGGTCATTTATATCTTCTTAAAATCTTAGAAATATTTTTTTTCTGTAAGTTGTCACAAAAGAGAGTATTTTGTGTTTTGCGAAAGGACAAAAATACAAACATTATTAGCGTATGTAAAACAATAAGGTTACAACAATCTGGAATGCCTGCTTCCAAGAGGTCATAACAGTCGTGAGTGAAGTAGATATTCAGAACTGTTACAAATAAAAACTACAACAAAGTTCCAGGCAAAAAATTAAAGACTCATCAATTTAACAAAAAGAATATGAAAATTATAAAACATCAAACAAAAATATGCTGAACTGAAACAAAAATTATGACGAAGATAACAAGTGTTGCCACTAAAAGTATGTCTCGCCTGCCGGCACCATCACTAAAATCAACTACCCAAGCTTTCATTTTTTGGTACATGTATCAACACAAAAAGTGTCTGTATACCCAAAATCAAATGCCTAGCTATTATACTTTTCAAGCAACTCATCGTCCACAGGTCTTACAAAAAATCGGCCTGAAAAAGACCTAAGTTCACAGAGTCATTAGATCATTAAAATTGGGTCAGGGTCACGCGTCGTGGTGACAGTTGCGTAGACCACAATCTCTCCTGTCTGTATACCCAATATCAGATGCCAAGCTATTATGCTTTTCTAGCAACTCATTGTCCACAAGTCTTACAAAAAAAATTACGCCGCCGCCGTCGCCGCCGAAAAGTAATATCTATTTCAAGCCTTTCGCGACCATTTGTCGCAGGCGAATTAAAAACTATACATTTATTATAAGTAAATATCTAAATAAACTATTATCAAATCATGAGTCCGTACAATTTCAATTGACCACCATTGAGTATAAAAGAAAAGAAATATCTTCGCAATCTCCGTTTTATATGGTCACAAAAATGTATTTTATGTGTAACAAAAATGGTAGTTTCATGTTTTTTTAACATAATATTGCAACATAAAGATCAATCATGAGATCACTGTTTTACTTGACTTGGCTTTATTATTTTAAGATCGTTTGTGACTGGTTACGCTTGCTACTTCACAAGCGTTTATTCGTCGCCGCATTCTTAACGAGCAGAAACATTATTTTTATTTAAAGATTGTATTTCATTCAAATGCTATATAAAGTCCGAATCGAATGGTTTATTCAATATAAAAGAAAAACAAAATTATCTTTTTACAAACTTTTTTTTCAATAAAATGAGAAACTAATAGCTGCAATAACGCCTTTAGTATTTTTCTCGAAATCAGTGGAACTTTTATTAATATCTAACCTTTTCTTGCATACAATAGAAGTAATACTATTTGTTTTGTCAGACAGTTTTTTTTTCTTTGCTTTTATTCCAATAGTGCACATATTTAGTAAAATAAACACAATTTCTAGTAAATTATGGAGACTGCCCCATCACGAATCCGTTACATCTTCCTGCCACGAGGAGCTTTTAATACTTTGCCGCCGTTATCGATTCATTGCTAGGCAAAACCGCGATACCGAATGACGGTCATGTATATGTCTTAACAACCGTGTTGTCTTTTGTATAACTACCTGAACCTAAGATTTTATGAAAGAGGACGGTTTAGCGCGCCATAAAATCTGGTTAAACACATCATTTCTTTTGAAATGCCTGTACCAGGTCATGACCATTGCAATATTTGATAATCTCGGTATTTCTTTCTTGTTTTGTCTTTCCTCTTGGACATTGATATTGATCCTCTATGTTCGGTATTTTTGTACTTAACTTTTTATATCTTTTCTAAACAGCACACGGAAAAAGATGTTTTTACGAGGTTTAGGCTTGTGGAAAAGTCGACTTAGCATTAAAACTGTTCGCAAAAAGGAGGCGATGGCTCGTTTTTGAATAATGTTTATCGATCAGATGATCATTGACTTATTCTCCACCTACTTGTGCATTGTTCCATGACAAAATCTGTGTGCTGAAGTAGTAGCAACTTGTACCGTGTTGTTTCCAGTTTTGGTTTGGACAGGTAGGACAAGTTATCCCTTGGAAAAAAGAATGTAATACCAATGTTTCAAATAAGTAATAAAATGTTAAATTTCTGTTTACGAGATGGCCTGTTTCTTTTTCCATTAGTTTACTAGTAATGAAATGAGGTCGTAGAAGTCCGACGTAGTAATTCTGTTTGAGCCACATATCAAGTCATATTCCAAGTCAAACATGAGAGCAATTGGTTTTGTTTCAGACAATGTAACTGTACATTCTGAGTTTCATTATCCCCACTATTAGCACTTTTTTTCAAAGAATATTAAGGAAATACTTAACGTTATTTACACAGGCAGCGCCTTTGAATGTTATAAGATTACACCAATTGTACTTTGGAACATTTTAACGTCAATGTAACAATCCAAGCTCTTTTTTTCTTTGCTTGGTTCTCAAAGTCACATAAAACTTTATATTTTAGTTCTAAATTTTCTAAAAGCTTAATTTTCTGTTTACCCTGTAACTTTTAGGCAAATAACCCGAAATGACCTCAATATCGGACCATATCAACTTGCAAAGGATGAACCAAAAACTATTCACTATTCAATTTTGGAAAACAGGGGTATACATATACAGCGATCAATAAGTGATTGTTTTCCTGGCTGTTTTCTCATATATCTTTTTGAATTAATGCCCTTAAAATTCTTATTTTAAGGAGCTATGAGCCCAAAATGTGTTTTAATAAAAATATGCTGATTGTTGCATGCATAACTATTCATATGATAATTTCATGAAATGTTTAGAAGTTATAAAAATAATTATGTCAAAAGTTCAATTTATAAAGCTTACACTTGTAATCGTCGTGTTTATGTTGTTTGTTATTTCAGGATGGGGTCATCTTTAAGACTGGTATGGAATCGTATGCATAATGTTTTAATATATCTAGTTGAACTTGCTGCACATTTCGAAAAGTATGTGGAAAAGCTGAATGCATGGACCATAAAAATCTATGTGATTTAGTTAATAGACATATTTGAATATCAATACTAGTATAAATGTAGTTTAATAAACTAAACCTATGGACAATAAGAAAGCATAAAAGAAAGAAAAATGACAGAATTTCAAACCATGTCAGACAAGTCAAATGACCGGACTTGTTTAGTCTGGTCGTTTGACTTGTTCGACACGGTTTTACCAATAAATTTCTAAGATATTTGTTAGTGCAATTTCCGATTGTTTAATTCAAAGTTGTTTAAAACACCCGATTTCTTTCGTTGTAATGCATATGGTCGATATCCTTGGTGCTGGATTTGACTTACCTGTTCGAACTTTTTGGTTTTTCATTCTATGTTTTTGGTTTGTGATCTTACAATATGTTGTTTCAAATGCTGCTGATGAGAAGTTACTCCTTGAAATATCGATGTACAGCATAACCAAATTAACTGTTTATACCCGTTTTGGTATTGTATTTTGTTGAACACTTAATTGATTGTCAGTTAATGCTTACCCTCCTGAGCACCTGGGGTTTACTCCAGTTCGACGTGAACCTGTTTAAAGTCACTTAGTTGGAACGGAGTTGTGTTTGTGTGTTGCTTTGTTTGTGTCATGTTCGACATTTGAATGTCCCAATAAAACTGCTTTGCTTCCTTCAAGTCACCTACTTTGTAGATCAGATACAAGGGCTTCCAAAGCTTCGACTCTATCTAGAATATCCCTATTTTCTCCGTTTCCGTACACTAACCCCCGTAAATAAATACATATTAGGATTGTTCCCAAAAAACTGAAGAATCGAGGTGTCATCTGCAAAAAAATGATAAATTTAATTCAATATCAAATAAATTTTCAATGCATCGATATTTAGTAACCGGTATCTATTACTAAAGCACACAAAACTAAACATAAAGTACTAAGATAACATTTAAATTTCTAATATTTTTAAATGAAATTTCCAATTGTAATATTCTAAATTATTTATAACATCAGGTTTGTTTCCTGGTACTGTACATGGTCGATGGCGAAGGTGCGCAATTTGGCTTCCCTGTTCAAACTTTTTGACTTAGATTAATTTTCATTACATATTTTTGGTTTTTGGTCTTCCAATGTTTTGATTCAAATGCTGTTAATGAGAGGTTACTCCTTGTAATATCGATATACAGCATGACCAAATTACATCGTTTTCATACCCGTTTTGGTATTTGTATTTTAAAATCACTGGGTCGATTACCGCAGCTGGTGCACCAGAGGTCGCCAAGGGTAATAATAAGCCTTGTCGTCAGACTTGTCATACACGAATTTAACCATAAAATTTCTAACATTTTTTTGTTATTGAAATTTCCGACTGTAAAATTCAAAATTGTTTAAAACATCATGTTTCTTTCCTTGTACTGCACATGGTCAATGTTTTGGGTGCTGGATTTGTGGGCTTCCTTGTTCGAACCTTTTGGCTTTTAGTTCATTTCATTCCATATTTTGGTTTTTGGCTTTCTAATGATTTGCTTAAAAGCATGTCCACCAAACTGAACAAAAATGTTGTTGATAAAAAAATGAGCATGTCGATTATTTAGTCTTCTGTAATTTAGTTCTTTTTCTTACACTCATTGATGACAAAGTAACTCTTAGAATAAATTTGTACAATACCTGTGATTTTTCATTATAGATAAATTATAATAAAGCGTTTTCAATTGTACAATGAATGCAATATTTTTAAATTTTATTGGTGTGTAAAAGCGTAGACCTTAGCACATTTTTAATGAAGCGTGGTTATATTCTTTAAATTACATCGTGTGATTCGTTGTCAAGGTGGTACGTGCTGGTGAGTTTAATTTAAAAATAAAACCGTATTTTCATTCAATCGAATTAGCAGTTATAAATTAGAGTGTTATTAATTAATAAATGAATTATAGTATAGCTAATACGGGATGACAAACATCTATTCAAATATCACAAGTCCTGAATAACGCCGAGATTCAACGAGTGCACGGATCTTGTTCCGCGTATATGTATAATCCCCAAACGTTATATATTCGAAACAAGTAACATTCAAATTAAAAGTATTTACCCCGAATTAATTAGTCTATTTGTTTTTTAGATAAATAGAATAAACGTGACAAATGGACCATACGAAAGAAATACTGATAACGTATTTATTTTTGCTGGTACTAATTTTCACGAATTTACGATTTAATTCCAAATTCACGGGTACTTAATTTTTGCGTTCTCTACTCCTTATTCTATTAAATGCCATACATATTGTTTCATTTCGCGGGTATTTTTTTTCGCAAAAATACCGAACAGCGAAAACAATAAAAATAAATACCTCGCCAAAATAAGTACGTTTACAATAATTGATCGATAATTGCTGGACTGTGTTATAATCTATAGTAATGGTTTGCAATTGTTTTGATTGTTTGTTGTACTGAGATGATCACCTCATGATACCTGTTTGGTCTTCACAACCGTGTTATGTTTTTTGTTAAAATGCAATGAAAAGGGGAAGTTTGAGTCGCCATAAAACCTGATTTAACCCACCATTTCATTTGAATACCTGTATCAAGTCAAGACCATTTCGATCTATAAATTCCGGTGTGTCTTTTATGTTTTGTCTTTTCTGTTGGACATAGAGAAAAAATCCTCAACTTTTGTGAGTTGAAAATTACAATTTCATAATTTAACTCATAATCGCTTCACATATTTCTTGTAAAAAATCGTGGTGATCGTAAATGACTCTAAACTAACTCGGTAAGACCTCGTACAGCATTTCTTTTCGGAGTTGTTTGCAAGTAAGCCACGATTTCCTTTAATATATCGAATTTCATTCGTAAAGACACCGTAACATGCTCGTTAAAACTTAATATAGAATATTTATCGTCATTGGACTTGGTGAAGAAATCGTGAAAGCTTGCAAATAGCTGGTAAAAGATTGGAAGAAAATATCGTAATACCCCTTTCGCATATGCGAGATTTCCTTACGAGTTCTTTCGGGTTTTCAACTCGTACTCGATAGCAAACACTCGTTAAGCACTCTTTGTTACTTGTAAACAGATCTTCTGGCTAGTGTAAAATCGTAAAAACTTGTGAAAGTTTTACGAAGATTGTTGACATCAAAAATCCTCGTAATCCCTCTTTCACATATAAGAGATTTCCTTACGAGTTGTTACGATTTTCAAAATGTATAGTTTTACGAGTTCTTGTGGGATTTTCTTCTGACGATTCCATACAAACAAGAACGACTTGCTTACGAGCAATAAAGAGTCTCTTACTAATCTGCGACCGAATACGAGTTGTATACTCGTAAGAACTCGTATATAAAAGAGAGTATTAGGTCGTACCTTCATTGACAGCCGATCATAGTTCGTTATGATCATAACATGATCAAACTACGACTTATAAAATCATACTACAACAACAATACGACACAATCACGTCTTTCGCGTTTTAAGTACGATCCTACCAAAGACTTTACTACGTTCAATAACATGTAACAATTATTTCATTTGTTTCTCGTAATGACAACAATCAAATTCAAAAACGTATAGATTTACCTAGCCTGTTTACCCATTGGCATCAAATGCCTACAATAGATTTCAGTTTTGAAAACACAAGCTTAAACATTAAATTTTGAAATCCCAATTCAGTGAGTCTGTATTTTGATGTTTATAAAGGGCGAATTTTTTACCATATTTTTTTAAATAGTGATTCAGTTTTTTTGTAATAACGCCGACGTTCTGTCAGTCAAGATGTCATTCTGTCGATAAAGTGGGCATAGTTTTAATCCATCAACAACAAAAATGGAATATCATATTGTTATTTTTGAAATTTTACATCATAGTTTATTTTTCGATCCTGCACACGTCTCGCAAATTAAATGTATAATACTCCTTTGAAATGAATATACGAATCAACAGTAAGACGGAGTTAATTGACAGAACGTACATATACATGTAAAAGATAGACTTTTAAAAAGTATTATAATTCATGTTATTTTAAATGTTAAAGGAACTTCATTTTATAATTTCACATCATCTAATATCTTATGGCAACCATTTAACCTGGACCCCTTACCTAAATGCATCTCCCTTTTTATAAAGTCTATAAGAAGTACATTCTTGTAAGCGGAATAGAATAAGTAGTGAACGCGTATAACGATCGTAGCGATAGCATAGGATTCGTGTGTAAGTCGTGATTGGTTGGGTATAATCGTAGTCTTTAGGAAAGTCACCGAAGGAGCGTCTTGCACTCGTGGTGGTATCTTATTAAATCTGACATTCCCATGAATAATCAAACCATGGTCTAGTACTGTCATACTTTCTCTCTCACTGGCTACGTTTTTTTCAAAATTGCTGCGACTGTTTCACGATCATTAAGATTGCGGAGGTCGTGGAAAGCGTAGTAAGATCATGGACAGTGTGACGGGGTTGAAAATAAATCAGCATTTCTTGTTTTAATAGACCTATCTGTCCATTTTAATGTGCATAAAGTAGGTGTGCTAGCCCACTTTTTCAAACAAGTTACATTCCTGAAATTATTCTCACGTAATATGTACATAATGAGTTGATGATAATTTACCCGAATTGTAGAGATGAAAAACATTATACTGTCAAAACTGCCTTAAAAGGCACCTGCATATAGCAATACAAATGACAACAAAGTTCCAGACAATAAATTTTGCTACGCCTGACGCGCGTTTCGTCTATTCAAGACTCATCAGAGGCGCTCTACCAAAAATATTGAAAATTCCAAACACTATATGATTATGAAGAGCATAGAACAGTAAAACCAAAAATACCAAACCAAACAAATACCAAATCACTGCCTATAAATGGGACCTAAAATATCTCTTTTATGAAAAATACAACCAAAATGAATCTTTATATAAAGGGCACCTGCTTTTAAAAGGCATGATTTTGTCGTCCCATGGCTGCCCTTTATATACAGGTTTGACTGTATAATGTTTTCCGTCTCTACAGCTTATCGCGGAAATTGTCATCAACACATTTTTCAAAGCGTCTACATAAATGTCAATGTTTTGGCTTCGTCCCTAGTGTGAAAAATTGAAAGTTAATGCTAGGTCGATATACTGCTGATGTTAAATTTTAATTAAATGGTAATTATAAAATGTTATTGATTACAATAGATACCTTTAATGAAACAACAGCCCAAAAACAAACAAAGTCAAACCAAATAGATAAGTAATGCCTCAGAAAAACCAATATCTAATAAATGACCATCGATAAAAAGTAACCATTTGAGTCCGATGCATTATAATGAACTACGTGTAATCATCAATGCCGGTCGGTTTCAGTTAATAGTTAGAGATACTGCACATTGTAAGTGTATAAAAAGATAAACAAAGGGTGGTCATGATGGGGACATAGGTGATGGGGGATAAGGGGAAGACCATTTGATTCATAAGTGGCATGGAAGTTATAGTCAAGTCTAGAAAAAAATATTTTCTGCCGCTACGCTGCGTGAATATTTATTTACTATATATCATACTAAAGAATATTGGGTCAGATTATTTTTTTTTTATTTTCTTGAGGATAGAGGTCAGATTATTTATTTCAACTTTTTCCAGGCATAGATATTTATTTACAAAAAGTGCCAGCCCGATCGAAATCAAATGGTCGTCCCCCTATGAAACCATAAACAGGACTGAGTATCACTCAAAGTGTAACTGTTAAACCACAGGCAGCTGATGCCACAAAAGTCATAGCAATCAAATTCAATTAAACAAATATTACATCAATACATGTAAATCAATGTTCAATCAAAATCAATATTCCACCAATATATAGATATATGTTCAATTAATATCAATTTATGAATAAATCAATGTTCAATCAAATCAATATAAATAATAACATCGATAAAAATGTTAATTTATCAATAGGTCGATATGGTTATTTGCTTAAGACAAGACAGACGATACCGAAATAGCTGTAATGGCATGCCAATCAATCAACATATCACCGTGCAATATATCTAACAATCATTAGAACTACAATCTATTATCATTGTCAATCAATTAGTTAAGTACGAAATTCATTGTGCTCTTAATTTGTTGTCCTAATATCAAGATTACTAAATTGCCAATATTTATTGTAAAACAAATAATATCCATATATTCCAAATTAAGTTAAATAAATGTATGCAAAGACAATTAAATTTCTAATTAAAACAAATAAACAAGAAATATCAATATCTTTATAATTTACCTTAAGTTTGGTTTAAGAAATCTCAGTTAGCTGTGTGAAACAGCCGACGAAGTTTTTGTTAAAGAAAAGATCCAATCAGAATTCAAAAATAAACCGCACCCTCATGCAACGCTACAATAATAGAGTTTATATTGTATTCAAAAAAAAAAATAGATACATTAAAAGCATTCACACAACATCAAAAATAAATGGACATCGAAGATCTTTTCAGTACAAGAAATTTTACCACAACCTAAAACACTTCTTCAAATAGTCTAGAGTACCAATCCTTCCATGGATACATTGCTTTTGGTTCCAGGGGTGCCAAGTTGTTACCAGCAATAACAAAATATTGAGGTATGAAAACACAATAGAAATATAAATAAATGTCTGAGAAAAATAAACTTATCTACCAGGGTTGCCTATTGGTATATACACTGTTCATGTAAAATGGTAGGTCAAATTAGATATTAGGAAACAGTTAAATCTGACCAAATCTAGTTTGGAAAGTAAGTATTCTCAATTATTTAATATTGCAGCACAGATTACTTTCGCCACTTATCCTTCTTAAACATTATCATATATCATATCATATCTTTTAACCTCAAGTTCCGTTATATTGATGATGTCCTCTCACTTAACAATTATCGATTTGGTGACTTTTTCCATCACATATATCCCCAGGAACTTGAAATAAAGGACACAACGGATTCTAGAAGGTCTGCTTTATATTTAGATCTTTATCTCGAAATTTACTCTTAAGAAGACTTTCTACAAAGCTCTATTATAAAAATGATGACTTGTGTAGCAACATTCCGTCCGCTCCTGCTTATTGAGTCTTCGTATCACAGTTGATTCGTTACTCCAGAGCTTGCGGGATTACAACGATTTCCCTGGCAGAGCGTCACGTTTGACACAGAAGCTGCTGACACAGGATTATGTTGCTCCACGGTTGCTGTCTTCACACAAGAAATGTTACGGTAGACACCATGCATTCGTAGATAAATATTGGATTTCTATCCCTCAAATTAGTGCAGATGTTGGTTTGTCGTATTAACTTGTTTTGTCTTCCTTTACCGGATTTGACACGCTGAATTGGAAATTGGCAACACGACGGGTGTGCTATAGCAGGCAGGAACCGCTTACTCTTCCGGAGCACCTGAGTTCACTCTTACAACTTGAGTTTGTGTTGTTGATTTCCGTTCGGTTGATTTTGTGTTTTGTGTTTCTTCGTGTTTACCGCGGGTTTCGTCGTTGCCCTTTCGGATTTTTGACACTCGAATGCCCAATTGGTGCTTCTTTGTTTCTTGCAGATGAACACCATTGCTTGTAGAAAGCAATCATCTAACAGCACAACCCGTTTAACATTATCTCAGCAACTTGGAAATGTCCTGGATATATGAATAGGGGATCAATGTTGCCTATCAAAGGCATGATATAATGCCTGTTGTTATTGTAGGCTACCACTCCAAATATTTACCAGACTCCACTCCAACACTCCACGACTCTACTCAAACACTGAACTCCACGACTCCACTCCAACACTCCACTTCATGACTCCACTCCAACACTCTTCTCCACTCCACTCCAACACTCCACTCCATAAATTACACGATGCCCATTTCGCTTTCCATGGTATGTTTGAACTTGCAAGTGTAAAACATATAATGTTTCTCTTGTTTACACGACATGTCTAAAAAATGCACACCTTGGTATGTTCTTGTAATTTCTATTTTTACTTTGACAAATGTCATGAGCAAATAGAAAACAGGTGCACAGTTGACGTATTTAGGACATTTTGATTGGTGTTATAGAATGGAATGCAAAAAGGAAGCTGGAAAGGGTGTCAGCTAATTGTACTGTGCAATTTCAATCAAATAATAAAACCTCATGTTGTTATTATGTAATATTATAAATCGCACGTAACATAAATAAAGAATGCATTCCTTTCTAACAGAAATTTTCTCAGCGCAGAGCGGAGTGTGTTATGAGTTTGTCAATCACTTACTGTCGTTAAAAAAAACAAAGCGTTTGTTGAATTCATTTTAAAACAATAAATTATAGTGGTGATGCTTATAAATTGGTTTGCATGGCAGGCAATTGCCAGTGAATTCAATTATGTGATTAAATCAGAAAAAAATGTAGTGTTTTTCCACAAATGCGAACGACAAGCGCAGTGAACATGGTCTTTAGCGATTGCGTCGTTTGGCCACTGCCAGTGCTTGACAGTAATAAGAAGAAAGATATGTGAAAATTGTCTATGCGCGTGATTCTAGAAGAAAGAAATGCCATCAAAAGCTCTTTCTAAGGTTATTAAATAGGAAACCGGTGCTCAATTGCGATATTTCGAACATTTTCATTGGTGCTGCAATAGCATGTTTACTAATTTTAAAGCATGTCCTGTTTGTGCATTGAAAAAAAAAATCTCAAGTTCTGTTGTACTTATGCAATTACAAGTAACATCTTTGTTCTTATGCATGCATTACACATCCCGGAATCGTCCGCTGGTATTGTAACAAAATGTTGTTTGGATATTATATAAAAATCTTTACAACTTTCTTTTCTAATTGCTTTTTTTGTGTTTTTAAATAAACTTAAAGGTAGGCTCGGCTAGGAAAGCTAATTCGTGCCAGACAACAAAAAGAAAAAAAAATCCGTTATTAAACCGTTTAAACGATTCTATGACAAACCCACATCTAAGGGATTGAAATCGAGTTAGTACAGGTATATGATCGCATGAGAGTTTCATTGGTACTTGTCTGAAATTGCGTTCTCTTTTCTTTCGATTTTAATAAAAATCTTCTTTATTACTCTTATTTTGATATTTATAATTCAAAACAAAAAACAAAAAACAGAGGTTTTAGGAACATTCACCAAAATGAAGTACATACGTTTTAAAATACCGCCATGCATTGACTTAAATTTTCATACCTCTTCACCATTCACCAGTTTTATTGGCCGAATGAAAAATCCAGGTTATAAAATGATGAATGTTGGGTGGGCGGGCGATGAAGAAATTTTCGTAACAATTTTCTTATCACAGCCACTTGCTATTTGGTATACAGCATCAGGGTGGGGTCCCATAACGTGGAATTCGATTTAAGGTTTGTCGCTCACAAATTTCCTGTTGAACGAAATCCGGCAATTTGTTTACGTTGACATATTTTTTTATATATATTCTAAAATACCTATATACGTTCAATTTATTTTTAACTTTGCACCATTGACCATTAATAAATGAAATGACTAAACTGCGAACTCAAATGTCTTGGAAAAAAACCAAATACAAGCCAGAGATATTGAAAGATGTAAAGGTGAATGACCTGAGTCGGAAAAGGCCAAGGTAGTTTTGAAAGTCAAAGAATCATCACAAATACAGATTATAACTTTAAGGTTCATCTTTACACTTAAAAATTACTGATATTTCACGTCTTTTTTCAGTCTTTGTGGAGCCTAAACTACACATTCAATCGCTTAATAAGGCGTAGCAGCGTCTAGATAAATATTTTTTGCATAAAGTTTTAGTATTTTGTAGGTGTAAAGTTGATCCGTTATGCCGGAGCATTTTCTTTGCGTTTTTCAGATCACCCAAATATAGCCAAATATTAACCTTGCCCTGTCAAATGGCCTCCACGTGCAAGGTAGTTCTATTATTGATGTTATTAAATCTACTCACAATCGGTTTTATGGAAGGTTATTAAGGGGTTATTCGTGCTTAATTTTAGGTACAATTTGAACGGAAAGAAAATGAATAGAGAAAACAACAACATTTTTCTTGTGAAATAGAAGGGAAAATGATCGGCGAGTTTTATAGCTAGACGCTGCTACACTTTATTTTTTTATTCCTATGGGTAGTGTAAGTCGTACATAGACTTGAAAAATAGGTCAAATAACTCCCATTTATTTCGAAGTGTAACCATGAACCTTAACAACTTTTAAGGATTGCAATGGTCCTGTGTAAATCGGTACAGGCATTTAAAACAAAATGGAAGGTTCACCCTTGACCATCAACCATCACTCTTCCATTGAAAAACCGTCTTGTTGTGTAATGCAATTATAGCCAAACAAATCAAAGTACCGTTGGTACCATGTACTTGGAAGTCACATTTGAACGAAGGCGGGCGATTTGTGTTGTGGTTTATAACTTTTTTGACAGAAGAAGGCAATTACTGAATTTGAATAGATATTTATTCATTTATAATCTTACAACGATATGAAATCGATATAACTATTTTCCGGTAACTTTTATATTAAACATGAATGGCTTTAATTGCTATAATTTGTATATTCCCGCTAAAATATATTTCCCCATCGAACAGGTGATTAAAGTCTCGTGATACACTTAATGTAGTTTTAAAAAGGTTATTGGAAAAATATAGAAAATACTATATCAGCATTTAAAATGAAAACACATCAGACAATTTGTAGGGGCTTGTAAAATACAGATTAGAAAGCTCATTCATCCCCCATTAAATAAAATTTTGTACCGGAAGACGAATGCACATAAAATTAGATGCTGTATGTCTCGGGATGCGGAGTAAATTTCGACCCATTACAGTACTTGGAAGTCACGTGACCTCCAAGTAAAAATCAGTATAGCTACATGACATATTGACGGGTAGAATAAAAAAATTAAGTTTTCCTAATTTTCAAGAGTATGCAATGAAATAAATCACATATTTGGCAACGATAAATAAAAAACAAATCTTACATGCAAGTTTGAAACACTTTGCTACAAGTAAATAATAGTAGTTTATCCCGGCGCTACAGCAACTGCCAGTAGGTGCGTCAGAAAAATGTTAAGCAGCGACAAAAGAAAATGTACAGATTATATATGACAAATTGTTTTGATAGCCACGAAGGATTTTTCATCTTTTCTCTTTATATAGTTTATACATGTATATGCTTGAAGATGGTCAATTTACATTTAAATTAAAATTTTCATATCTAAACGACAAACAGTAAATGTGTAAACTAGCAAAAAATCATTATCGGCATTATACATAAACAACATTGCCAGGTAAAACTAAAGACTAATTTTAAATTTCGTTTTTTTTCCGTTTCCGTTTTTCCCTTCCGTTTTCCGTTCCATTTTTCGTTCAGCCTTTTGGCAACGCCCGGTATTGGTTTACTATCTTTAAGAGTTATTTACACGATTAAACCATTATTAGTAAAATTATCAGTATTCAAATATGCATTATTGACAGAGAAATACAGTTTATATTCATTTGCTCTACACACATAAATGCATGTCTGAATACCTGGTTTAATCCAACATTTCTTTTGAAATACCTGTACCAAGTAAGAACCATTGCGATGTTAAATCTATCCTGTATTTCTTCCTTGTTTTGCTTTTTTTTCTTGGACATTTGGGATTGATCCTCCAAGTTCAGTTATTTTCTTTATTTATTATTTTTTTTAGTCGAACGGCCATTAAGGGCATTAAATTATGTGTGTTTTGTTTTGGGCGTTTTAAGATAAACAACGCCTACTGTACAGAGAAATATGTGTATGATCATTAAATACTTCTATTTATTTGATTTGTAAACGCATAAACCCTCATTTAAATTTAAATTTGGCTTCAAAATTGAATGAAAACGGATATAATTAAAAGACAGAAATCATTAATCGGTGGAATTTCAGCTTTTTATTGATGGTCATATTACAAAACATCGTGGCGACGAATATCACTATCTTTTTAAATGTGAAAACGAAGGCATACTGTAAAATATGGTATGGTACGATGGTATGGAATAAATTTTACCATACCATGGTACGGTGGTATGGTACGATGGTATGGTAGCATGGTATGGTACGAATTTTCATACCATGGTAAAGAGTTGGGTAAACCATATGGTACGGTATGGATTTGAAAACTTTTTAAAAATGAAATAGTAAATTTAGTTACATGTTTTTTAATAATATTGTTTGACTATAATTCAGATTTAGCGCACAAAAGAGGTGTTCCTGGGGTTGGAACCTCCGAAGAATTTGTTATTTTGGTGTATTTTTTTACCAAATTGGACTGGAACCCCCATTTCGTTCTCAGTGGACTGTAAAAGGAACACTTCCCCCTTTAAATAATTTCTTGATTCGCCTATGATATTTAGTTTTATTAAATATAAGCATTATAGAAAATTGTGTAATATTTTAGATTCAGAATATAAGAGAAAATTATGCTTTAAATACATTTATGTTAAAAAATCGCAGTGTTTGTATACAAATGACAACAAAGTTCCAGACAATAAATTTTTCTACGCCTGACGCGCGTTTCGTCTATTCAAGACTCATCAGAGGCGCTCTACCAAAAATATTGAAAATGCCAAACACTATATGAATATGAAGAGCATAGAACAATAAAACCAAAAATACCAAACTGTGGAACCAAATTATTACTAAGATATTCAACCTATGTCTTGTGTAGGAAGAACCTTAGGGTTTCGACAATTTTGAAATTTAGACGGATAATTTAAAGCTTTGATGTATTTTCCAACTCAAAAGTGTTGGTGCCGGAGCGGGCTAACCTCGGGGAATGAAAACTCCACCAGCAGTGCTAACCTTCACGTGTGTTCGAAATACAAATGACAACAAAGTTCCAGACAATAAATTTTGCTACGCCTCACGTGCGTTTCGTCTATTCAAGACTCATCAGAGGTGCTCTACCAAAAATATTGAAAATGCCAAACACTATATGAATATGAAGAGCATAGAACAATAAAACCAAAAATACCAAACTGTGGAACCAAATTATTACTAAGATATTCAACCTATGTCTGGTGTAGGAAGAACCTTAGGGTTTAGACAATTTTGAAATTTAGACGGATAATTCAAAGCTTTGATGTATTCTCCAACTCAAAAGTGTTGGTGCCGGAGCGGGCTAACCTCGGGGAATTAAAACTCCACCAGCAGTGCTAACCTTCACGTGTGTTCGAAATAAAGATGACAACAAAGTTCCAGACAATAAATTTTGCTACGCCTGACGCGCGTTTTGTCTATTCAAGACTCATCAGAGGCGCTCTACCAAAAATATTGAAAATGCCAAACACTATATGAATATGAAGAGCATAGAACAATAAAACCAAAAATACCAAACTGTGGGACCAAATTATTACTAAGATATTCTCTACACTCAGTACTCTATATGATATACTAAGTATTAATGAGAGGTCTGGGGGATTTTATCTATGAGAGGATTCTATGAGAAATTGTTGCATTTTACCAATTATTATCCTAACCTGGAATCTACCACAGTATATTAAGCAGCAACATAAATTGAGACGACTTTTCTATTGTTGGAATTTCGCTTAATGGTACTTCAGCAGAATACAGAATTACTTCACAATATATCTGTTACGATAAAAGAAACTGAAAGTAGGTCTTAATCTTGATCTAGATAGTATTATAAAAATTATGTTTTAGTCAATAATCACCTGTTTTACTGAGAAGCTTTCTATGGACATGCAACACGCAAGAACAATTAAAACAATGATTTATCATCATAACTGAGTGTAGAGATTTTAACTAGATATTTGTAAATTCAATTCAATATTAAGATGCTTTATATTATAAAGGCATACTATAGTTTAACATAATGTTAAGAAAAAGATATTCATATTACATAACTGTATTTACTTAACGCGTTATTCTATCACACAAAGATCAGAGAGACTTTGGAAAAACTGTTCAGATCAAGAAATTGAAGACGAGATGCACCTTTATGTACTTGCACAAAATCTAACTCTGACAGAAATTATCTTTTTAATATTGCTTGTACAAAATGCCATAACTTTTCCTGCCTATGCAATGAATCTAAGCTGATCTTCCAACTGAATAGTGAGTATGAAGGTTTTATCATTAACTGAAACTTTATATCCAAAAATGCTGATTTATAAGGATTATATTGTTATTTCTTGTCCTTCTTGTATCATTTATACTCATTTCGTATTTATGCATATATGTAATGTAAGTATTTATGTTTGTTACCTCTCTATCAATCATGATCTCCTCTTCTTATATATGTAACTGATCACTCACCATGGGCTTCTGATTTGGTGAATAAAGTTTGTTTGTTTGTTTTGTATTTACTTAAAGAAAAACGAAATTTAAAATCCATACCATACCATAGACTTTATACCATGGTATGAAAATTCGTACCATACCATGATACCATACCATCGTACCATACCACATACCATACCACCATACCATACCATGTTTTACAGTATGCCAAAAACAAATTGGTTAAACAGCTCAGACAAAAATATATACCAAGGTATTTTCATACGAATCCTAATTTAAATAAAATGAAAGGTATGTTATCATTTTGTAATGTAATCAAAGTTTTAAGTTTTATCAAATGTTGCAACTTTTGTAAACCAACTTAGCAAATATTTAGTGTGATTCCTGTACCATGTCACTTATTCATCCTGTCATTATGTAACTTTGTATTATATATTTACCTCATGTTTCCTTAATTGTGAGTATATCAATAAAATCTTGAAATCTTGTAAGTGATGCTGCTTTATTTTATGACGTGATTTGCAAAACTTTGTCTGAATTCATAGTGTGTTTAAAAGGGTACATGTAGTTTTTAAAGTGCTGTCCTCAAAGTGTTAGGCGCTACACGACGATAATCTAGGCTTTCTCTAAAGGGCATAAAAGGTTATAAAATATTGTAAAAAAAGCTTATAATAGCGAAAGAATTCTGAGGATATGTACACTTCAAGTGGCTAGCCTTAAGATCAACTCTCTATTTTGTATGGAAACAGCTGTTATTTTAGTGTGTGTATTGGAAGTGTTTAACCTTCTCTCTGATATGGCTAATGCAAATCTCGTTTACAGTTGAACATTATTCCAGAGATGTTGAAATAAACCATGGTGTTCTTAATAGATACAGCGTCACGTTTAAGACAAAATCTGCTACATGTACATATAATCAAGAGGGATTGCGTCCTAGCTCAAGAAATTAAATTGGAGACATTTAATAAAGACAATGGGTGAGGATTGTTTTACTGTTTTTAATAAAAATTCTAAGATTTATAATGTTGATATTTCTTCCTACCGATGACTCAGCTGTGGGACACACTGCAATAAAATGAAAAAAAAATCATTCCCTTTAATCAGAATATAGTGCAAGGTAAAATGAACGCTGAACACAATAATAATTCGTTTCCATTGAAGTAATCCTGTTTTGACATCTTTTACTGATTTATTTTTACACTTAATCACCCCTTAGCAACGCGCCTGATATATTGCACACAGCCATGAACAGCTTACCTTTCTGGGGCATCTGAGTTTACTCTCGATATGACTTGAGTCAGCATTGTTGATTCTTTTCAGATATTGGTTTTTTTTGTAGTATGTTTCTTTTTATTTTTCCTTTTATGTTGATTTATTCCCTTTCGGACATCAAACTGTCCCAATAGTAGCTATCTGTTTCTTCTATCATATTACTACTATGACTATGGCAAAAAAGCAACAGTTCAAGGTATTTTCTTGAAGCCATGTGGACATCAAGTTCGTGTAAATATCAGTCAATGCTCCTCCGTCATGCAACCAAAATACTAGTATGGTATTTATTAATTCTACACCATTACAGACCAAATCCGTGTTCCTATATACTTATTGACAAGAACGCATCTTTTAAGACACGGAAAAAACAACAACTGTTAAACATGGAATATGAGAAAGGAACGTATTTTGTTGACTCAAGGAATAATTGAAATTTTAATGGGCATTGGAACTCGGAAAGACGAAGTCATAGCTTTTGCGTGCAGAAAATGCGATTAAATACGAAAGCTGTTGCAAACTTTTGATAAACAGTGATCGGATGTTTTATTGGATAGTGTTTTGCAATAAGACTTCCAAAGTAACACTAACATGCATTTACTAACAAAAACATGACAATTAATTTTATTCATTTAAAAACGAGCTCTTTCAGAATCAGTCTCAAATACTATCAGATGAGAAACGGAACATTACACAAACTTAAATACTACAGTTTCAAAATTTGCATAAGGAAAACACTTGTTTGAAAACTGTACCCTATTGCCTATTGCTAATTCAAATTTTGTGAGATGTGTCTCACTGGAAAGGTTCATAACCCTCCCCAAATCATTCTGAAAAAGCAAAATTTGAGAGTAAATATTTTAAAGAAAATTTTAAATATATAGAAAGGGCAAGGTTAAAAGATAAGACTGCAGCTGTTACAGGCCATCTTTGGTGCAAAATTATTTAGTTTCTACAACCTCAGTAGGCCTTGTAATTCCAGAGATGTTAGGATGTTCAAAAAAGCAAAATCCAGGACAAAAATGGCGAATTGGATGCAACTGCACCTAACTACTTAATAGATAATGAGCGTTCCAAGTGTCATAATCCTAGGACTTATACATGTTATAGTTCTTAAGGATTTGAAATGCTCAGAACACCTTATTATATTGAGTTGAAGCCACCTCAACCGCTACCGTATTCGATGAAGTAACACCCATGTCCAACCCAATCTGCTTTGCAAGATAGACAAAAATTGTTAAATAAAACTTGCATGGTTTATATGCTGTACATGTAATTTTAAGGGGTAACATCTAATTTAAACATTTACAGGTCAAAAAAGCATTTCACTAGCACCCTGAAATGCTCGAACAGGGAAGCAAGTTCTAGAACTGATGATACATGTATCGACCATTTACAGTGTAAAAAAGACACCTTAGTAACATCTAATTTAAACATTTGAAGGTCAAAAAAGAATTTCACTCGCACCCAAAATGTTCGAATAGGGAAGCAAGGTCTATACCGATGATATTGCCGTTTACAGTACAAAAAACAACACGTGTGGTGTTTTAATCCAGTCAAAATATAGACCATAGGAAATTTGAATAATTGCTGAATTCATGGGTGACAAGTCTGACGACCAGGTATGTTATTACGCTTGTTCACCCATTGAGTTCAAAATAACGATTTGTCTTGTGCTAATTTCATTTATTAATTACTAAGGGTTCGGTTCCTTTTCTAGAAATGATTCGTTTCTGAAATGAATTAACTTGGAAGCCAAAAATAAAACTAATAAATTTAATCTTAATACAATTTCTTTTGTCTAAATTATCATTATAAAAAATCCCCTCGTCTGCCATGATCCAGAAAGGCCATTTTGGTCTGACAGGATGCGTAATGAATATACAGGTGCGGTGGCTGTTTTATATATATAATGACAGCAACTAGGCACACAAATTCGGATAGTAAGTATTTAAAAAAAAAAATACCATAACAGAAACAACGTTTCGTACCGCAACTAATTTACAGCAAAAGTTGTAAACTATAGAAACATTTAAGTTTAAATATTGCTAAGATTAAGTATTGAATGTATACATTCTACACAAACTCATGTTAAGAGTTAGAAGAAAGAAACTACCAGACATTTGCTACTTTGGGGGTCATAAACGGTACCAATTAAACCGCGGTCTTAAACAAAAAGAGCGATAACTTGGTTTTTTTTCCTTGAGTTAATGTGAAAAATTCAGTGTTCAGAAGGATCAGTTCTGTGTGTGCTGTGGCGTTTTTCATTTGTCTCGTTTTGTTTTAAAGTACTGTTATGTCATTAATGATCTACCATTAAACGACGCTACTCATTCAAAAAAACAACAACATAAACGTGTTTCGTGTACAGGGATAGCCACATCCTTTGTGCGGCAAACACCCTTTAGTAGAGTTCACAATGAGTAGGCTAAATTGTGGTTACCACAAAGGCCACACTCGAATTTGCAAGCTGTAAAGAGTTTCAATTTCATGAGCATTGAACTTTTGAACTTATTTGCTTATGGAGGAAAAAGTAGAATTTTTACCAAAGTCGTACATCATTTTCGGAAATACATGTATAAGAACTTGCTTAAAGCGAATATACTTACTTTTTCTCGCAAACGAAATACTCCGAATTAATACACCAGTAATCATTCCAGTTGAAATTCAGATGATAGGTAAAATGCACACATAGCTCCCCTGTGTTATTCGGCTCCCCGGGGTTCCAGTTGGTATACGTTAGCTTTGCCTTAGAATTGGCCCAAATCCACTGATTGTTGATCTTTTTCAAACCTGTCCAGTAACCTTTCAAAGAAGGATGTGAAATATTAGAAATTTTTAGTTGATCCGATTTTAAGAATAAAGTAGTAAATTTCTATTACTTGTACCCGGAATCTCACCTGTAACAACAACTTGACAGTTATTTTGAAAAAGTCTGCCATTTTAATTTTTTGATGTGACTTCAAAGCAGTATTGTTTAATATGCTTAACACTGATATATTTTGCAATGTATGTTGCTTTCTCTGTCACACCTTCTTTATCAGAGAACTACAACGGATGATCTATTATTTTTTTAGTCTTTAAAGGCTTTTAAAAAATCTGTAACAAATTGTGATATGTAAAACGGTCAACAAGACAGTGTTCTTCATATTCACGGTTTATCCGCTTTTAACTTTAATCAATGTAATTTTTTTCTCTTATTGTTCATAATGAATTTATATATCCCCAGAAACTTGAGATAAAGGAAATAACGGATTTTAAGAAGTCTGGTTCATATTTAGATTTTCATCACAAAATAGATTCTAAAGGAAAACTTTCAACAAAGCTCTATGTCAGAGTATGACAATCGTGATGATTTAACTTTCCTATTGTCAACGTTTCCTTCTTGAGCAGCAACATTCCGCCCGCTCCTGCTTATGGCGTTTACGTATCGCAATTGATTCCTTACTACAGAGATTGTAGGAACTAAGTCTATTTCCTTTATAGAGCGTCACGTTTGACACAAAAATCGCTAACACAAGATTATGTTGCTCCTCGGTTGCTGTCTTTTCTTAATAAATTTTACGGTCGACACCATTCACTTGTAGACAAATATGGGATTTCTATCTTACAGATGATTGCATGCAGAGCAGATGCTGGTTTGTCATATAGTTTTGTTTTGTTTACCTTACCGGATTTGACACGCTGAATTAGAAATTAGCAGCGCAATTGGTGTGCTATAGCAGGCAGCAACCTCTTACTCTTCCGGATAAACTGAGTTCATTCATGTTCAACTTTATTTGGCGTTGTTGATT
The DNA here is from genome assembly GCA_963971305.1 of Arcuatula senhousia. Taxonomy (NCBI): domain Eukaryota; kingdom Metazoa; phylum Mollusca; class Bivalvia; order Mytilida; family Mytilidae; genus Arcuatula; species Arcuatula senhousia. The sequence goes on along the minus strand of OZ020311.1, from coordinate 7,435,590 downwards.
TTTGTTCTGTTATTTTATGTGTTTTTTTATGTTTTGTGTTTCCTCGTGCTGTTCTTGCTCGTGTTTACCGGTTTTGCCGTTATCCTTTCGGACTTTTGACACAAGAAAACCCTGTTGGTGATTCTTTCACGGAATTTAACAAGAGGCTCCCAGTAGCCTGAATCGCTCACCTGACATATGTGCCTAAGGGCAATAACTCCTAAAAGGAAAGGTCCTACAAGGTTGAACCTTAACATATTTTGTAATCTTGATGTGATTAACAATATGCAATTTAAATTTCTCAAATATCTTGTAAAGTTTTCAAGATATTAAGCTGTACAGGTGCAAAATTTGCAAAAAAAAACACAAAAGGGTAGTAATTCCTACATGGGTTTTTGGATTTTCTTCAAACATTCAGGATAGGTAGATCTTAATGGTCTGATCAATTTTACCCTATTCCAGAATTGTGATATCTGTAGCCGTTTTTTTAGTTATTTGCAAAAAACTGTATTTTACCCCTATGTTTTATTTTTAGCCACAGCGGCCATGTTTTACGTCGAATCAAAAATCCCCACATAGTTCTATCGAATGCTAATAAACAACCATACCAAGTTTGGTTGCAATTGGACTTATGGTGTCAGAGGAGTTAACGTTTTAAAAAGTTTACGGACGACGGACGCCAAGTGATGACAATAGCTCATATGACCCTCCTGGTCAGTTGAGCTAAATAGGCGCTTTAGATTGATCCTCTAAGTTTGTAAATGAACCTAAAGAGATCGTTGTGTATATCTATAGAAAGACTTATTTATTGATTTAATAATACAATAGCATATAAACTTTACCCTTACCATAGACTTTATTCCCATTTAGATTGGCATGACGAAACCGTTTCTTAATTTCCGTTTTGATGTATGAATTCTCAACGGATGATGATATCTCGACCAAGTATCCTCCAAATTTTTGACAGTAGTTCTGTACAAAAAACACACAAAAATAAGACAGATGATTTTGACCAGGTTTTAGCATTCTTTTGAGTTACTAGACAGGAATTTTACACTATTTCATAAATTCTATTCCTTAGTACATGTAGAAAATGATTAAACTCCACATGATTTGAGACTATCCAATTCATGCGAATTTTACTGATGCACGACTAAAAACGCTGTTCATAACTCGCAGAAAACTGTCAATCAAAGCTATGAATAATGAAGGTGTGTTTTATTTATGAAAAAAATGTAATAAATGTAAAGCGTCCTTCTTTTAGACGGTTGAGCAAAAGAATGTGATTTTAGCAATCACTTAATATTTACAACGCATATTTTTAAATCATGGTAACGGTATTAAATAGTTAGGTACAACTTATTTTAGCCAGTGTTTGGCAAGTTCTTGTACTGATATCCCTATTACACGACCGTCATACGGTACCGCGAGTTTGTGCCTCGTGAAGGAACCTATATACAACAACATGTATTGAGAAAAAAGAAAATTGACCCCGTAAAACCGGCTCGTGAAGAATAATGCACCGGAATTTTTAATTCGTGAATAAAATAAATTGACTTAACCATACTCCTCCAAAAAAGTTACGCATAGATAGAAAATTCCCCGTACGTTTTTTTTTATTTTTTTTTGTTTGTTTAATTTTGAGTAAAATCGTAACATCGCCGCTTTTTAAGATATTGCAAGTAGAACTCAAGCGTACATTATACGATTCAATTTCCCGTTTAAATCAATGCAAAATGTTCCGTGAAAAACATAAGTCGTGCTCTACTCAAAATGTCTTTAAAAACCATTGAAGTTAGGATTTTGGTCAAAATTAATCAAACAATCTTTATTTTGTGTTCTTTTTACTGAATTTTATTTCGTGAAAATCGGTTGCAGAACAGCTCGGCAATAATGTTTTGAAATTGTTTCGATTTGCATTAAACGTACGGGGAATTTTCTATCTATGCGTAACTTTTTTTGAAGAGTATATGTAGTGCAATAATGGTTTATCAACAGGCAATTTTTTTTATTCAAATCGGCATGCAAAAAGCAGATAAACGACCGACCTGAAATAACACGTTTCAAAGAATCAAAGAAAATTGCTTTCTGATAAACCATTACCCCTTTGCCGAACTCAAACCAAAATTATAACAAAGATCAAAACTATACATTGGTAGAACAATTCCCCGTGTTTGAGATGTATGCTCTTTATATTTTAGATATGGTGTACTTGAACTGATATTGTTGATTATTCAAATTTCTTGTACATTTGAAGTCATAAATGAGTTTCTTATTATGGACAGTATACTGTTTAATGACTTTTGTCAAAATTGGTATTTCAACATAAAATAATTCTGGGTTTTTTTTCAGTATCGCCTATAGAATTTCTCAAAACCGGTGGAGCCTTTTTTAATATTTAATCGTTTTGCATACGATAGAATATAAATAAAGGTAATAAAAAAATTACCGAACTTGAATGATCAATCTCATAGTCCAGAGAAAATGACAAAAACGAATCAGTCACACTGGAGAATAGAAGTAATAGTATTTAGTTTGATAGAAATTTTAATTTTTCTTTTATTTTGTTCCAATATTACACATAGTGAGTAAAACTTTTCTAGTAAATTTTGGAGCCTGTTTTATCACGAGCCTGTTTCCTCCTCCTTCCACGAGCAGCTCTCTATACTTTGCTGCCGTTATCGTTTACTTCACGAGGCAAAAACCCACGACACTAAATGACGACCATGTATTATGTCTTCACAACCGTGTTGTGTTTTGTGTTACTACCTGGCCCTAAGATCGCATGGAAGAGAAAGGTTAAGTCATAAAATCTGGTTTAACTCATCATTTCTTTTGAAATGCCTGTACCAAGTCAGAACCATTCCGATTTTTAAAGGCATATTGTCCACCAAAATCACATTTTTGTCGTCCCCAACATCTGTGCTCATCTGAGAGATAGAAATCCTGTATTTCTATACAAGCACATGATGTCTTCCATAAAATTTCTTGAGTGATGACAACAACTTGGGAGCAATGTACCCCGGTGTTAAGAATTTGCTTGTCAGTCGTTTAGCTCTATCAAGGAAGTCGTTGTACTCCCCACATGCTCTGGAATAACGAATCAATTGTGATACGTAAACTCCATATACTGGAGCGGACGGAATGTTGCTACACAGAAAGGGAAAGTTAACTATTGGAAAGTTGATAGAGCTTTGTACAAAGCCTTCCTTGTGTGTCAATTTCACATGTAGTAATGTGTCATATCGTACAATGTTTGGTAAAGGGATTTTGTCATGGTATGGTAAAGGGAGGTCATGGTTTGTACAAGGGATTTTTTGGTAAAATATATAAAAATACCTTTATTTTAGTATCAAATAGTGAGGAGAGCTGAAAGGAATTGAACATGACGATAAAGGTTTACTGTGTTAACTTTAAATCTGCTTAGTTGTGCTTATTCACCAAATTAAAATTTTGTCATGGTTTGGTAAAGGGAACAGAAAAATGTCATGGTTTATATTAATATGTCATGGTTTATCACATTTTCTTAAGTTAGGAGATCGGACAAATTATTAGGTTTTTTCTGCTGTTTTATTGTGTTTGACGACATACTGTGTTTCTTGTTTCTTAATACGCATCTTTAACCCCCGAAAAAATCATTGGATCGTTTCTTGGAATTTATAAATCGTTACATTGAGTAATAGCATATAAAATATATTTTTTTATATATAATTTAAATCCTTTTAATTGCTCTATACCGTTACTAAGCCAACAACATATAATACTAACCATCAGGATTACCATTGAACATTTAAATATGATTATGGTTATTGTATAAGCTTTTAAAAACAGTACAAGCTACTCCTGTATGATAATATAAAAAATTATTATGGATGAAGCAAACGTTTCTCTAATACTATAAGCACTGCTGTTGCACTGATTAAGAATATTATGGATGAAGCAACATATTCCCTGTGATATGCAAGAAGCAGAGGAATATATGTACCAATAGGGTTTCCATAAATGAATGTCAATCAACAACGCAAACTCCAGTCGAAACGAGAATGAACTCAGGTGTTCCGGAAGAGTAAGCAGTTCCTGCTTGCTATAGCACACCCGTCGCGTTACCAACAGTCAATTCAGTGCGTCAAATCCGGTAAAGGAAGACAAAACAAAACCCTATGACAAACCAACGTCTGCACTCATCTGTTGCCCTTTGCAATAGTTCAGTTGGTAGTGAATATCATTTAAGTTATGGAATGTCCTTCTATTAATACTGAAAGGAAAAGCTTCATTGATAGGAAGTAGAGAGTTTTTATTATATATATTAGCGGCAATAAGCAAAATCATACATTAAACCTAATGCCTAGTCAGTGTTTTCCTTTATACCTTTGTATCTATTTTGACATTGAGTTTCCATATTAAATCCCATATCATTTCTCGAGCGATGTTATTGTCTCAGCTTATGCCTACATCTAATATGGGAGTCTCGAAATATTATGGAATATGATATGGCATTTTCTGTATAATAATAATTATATTATGATTACTTTAACATGTCTTATGAATGGCATACAAATTATACTGTTATAATTTTTTCCAGGAGCGGTTGATATGTATATTTGTAGTATGCATTATTTTGGTAAAATATATATTACCGGTTTAAGGTTTAAAACATAATTGTTAGCTCATATGATTGAATAAGATTTAAAATATCATTCTTAAATATCCCTTGACCAAACCATGACCACCCTACACTAAACCATGACGTCCCTTGTACAAACCATGACAAGTGATTTTTTTTTATTTTTGCGATGCATGCTTTGTAAGCGTTAAATTACGCTGAAAAATGTGTCAAAAGATTGTATGCACAGTAAATGATTGTTTTTGAGCAACATCTGGTTTTTACTTTTGCTTGGAACATAAAATAATGTTATTTTATCAATTGAACAAAACTATTTTCCTGAATGATTTAGCGAGTATATTCCATTATTTACATATAAATAAATAATATAATTTAAATCAAAGTTCGTCTTAAAGTTAAGACTCCTTTAATTGTTCAATTAAAATTATACATCTCTCACTCCGCTCCCGGAGAGCGGAGTGAGAGATTTGATTTTAATTAGATTGCTAGGAGGTCCGCTTCATATTAGGATCTATTTCTCGAAATTCACAGGTAGTAATGTGTCATATCGTAATGTAAATTTGTAATTTGAATTTACAACAGGTTTCTGTCTTTATATGAAAATTATGTGTTTATGTTCATGTATGTTTTAAGCTTGAAATAGCATACATTTATTATACGATGTATGTCCTTGCACAGAATACTGTAAATATTAAAATAGTAGTGCAGGTACATAGGGTATATGTTTATATATAAAATAAACTATGTCAGTGTGTAAAATTTTTGCATAAAAACATATAATATGTACCTAAGTTCACTCTTGGCACTGCTAAACTATGTATATTCTCTGGTTTGTCATATTTAAGCATTAACTCTTTGAGTTTTTCTGAAGAGGGTTTGGTTTTTAACCCTTTGTTAACATAATCTGCCAATGCCTGGTCAATCTTGGGCCCAGATTTATCTGATTTCTCTATCAGCTCCTCCATTGATTTGACAACATCTTTCTTTCCTTCTTTATTGTCACCAGCACCCTTATCCTCATCAGTTTCTGACTCATCATGATCACTGCTTGATGAATAGTAGTCATCACTTTCTTCACTTGAAATGTCCGAATAAACTGGGCGAGATCTACTCTGGCACTGCGTCTGAGCTTCACTTTCACTGTTATTGTGAAACAGTTTTTTCACTTGTGATGTTGTAGACGTAGTGGATTTTGCCTCGTTATTAATGTTAGAAGCACTTGATTGTTTTTGCAATGTTACCATGATATTGTTCATCATCACTTGGTTTTGCAACATCAAAGTGTACATATCCGGGACTTCCGGTACATTGTTTACATAAGCGTTCATGTTCGACCTATTGACCTCATTATGGTTACCAGTCTTGGCTCCGCCCCTTTTCTCGAATACTGGAAAAGTAGCTTCAATTGTATTTTGGTTAATGTCATAACCGGGCGAAATAATGAATCTTGGCACTTCATGCACTTCTGTAATATTCTCATCAACAGAACTTGTCTTGGCCTGGCCAGAAAGTTCATTACTCGAGTCTTTGCTCGAAGTTGATGGATTCATGTCCGCCATATTTGACACTCTGATCCCCGGCCACTGGTCAGATATAATTTGTCATTGGCATATAAGAACACAATATATCATATCCAAATAACAGCATAGAACATTGAATATCAAATCTTAATCCAATTTATCGATTATAATGTTCCAAAGTTAATTAAAACCAGAGAAATAAAAGAATTTTCGTGAGAGCGATTTTCAAACAACTATCGACCTCTGAACCGACTAACGCAATGACCTCACGACGCATGCGCATTCTCTTGGTACTCTCAGCATATAGGTTCAATATAATTAGATTGACCTCCTCGAATCTGTAGTGTCCTTTATCTCAAGTTCCTTCGGATATATGAGATGTAAATAGTCACCAAATCGAGGATTGTTTAGTGAAAGGACATCATCAATATAACGAAATGTGAGATTGAAGTATAAAGCAAGTTTTCGGTCCTTTTTGTCTAGAAGTGATTGTAAGAAGTCCGCTTCATATAAATGAAGAAACAAATTGGCAAGCAATGGTGTACAATTTGTGCCCATTGGGATACCTATTGTCTGCTGAAAAACACGTCCACCAAACTGTTCAAATATGTTGTCGATTAGAAAGTTGAGCATTTCTATTATTTGATCTTTTGTAAATTTGTTTTTCTTAACAATGTTTATTTCGCTCAAATTAATTCGACAACAATGATTGATAATTTGTTTACATTTGTGACGACAGATATATTTTTAGTGTATTTAATCCGGCCATCGATCGATATCTCGAATGTTTTGTTCCTGAAGACTTTGATATGGTGACAAAGTAATCAAATTCAATGTGAACTATCTAAATCATCTGCATTTTATTGTTTGCCGACTTTGGTGTTTTCGTCGCCTTGAATATTTCTACACAGGCTAAAACATCGAGATACAGTTTACTGGCAGCGATTTTGAACAAGCAAAGCTAGTTTATAAACAAATTGAAAAAAAACAGTGTGCATGCTTAAGGCGGGATTAAGCTCATGAATATGAATTATTGTAAAGCTTTACAAATACTATTTAGTGATTGTTCTTTTTCGATTTTTAGATAAATATGGTACCATAGCCGTCTTTTTGTTGTTCATGTCTTTAAAATTACACAAAATAATTTGTCTGTTGGCCTTTTTTTGTTTGTAGACAATATCCCTTTAATAACCTCGTTATGTCTTTCAATTTTTTTTCTTTTCTCTTAGACTTTGATATTGATCCTCCAAGTTCGGTAATTTTGTAATTAAATTTATTCTATCAATTTTAAATAGCATACGAAAAAACGTTTGTGGCACAAGGTTTTGACTTGTGGAGGAATTAGCATTACAACTATTCACTTTTACAGCCCGTCATGACAGGAAACTATTGGAAAGCTGTATAAGCATGAGTATTTAAGCAAACAAATATGTGGCACAATCTTCTATGGTACACAATCTTTCACATTCAATCCTTGATTTTTGACATTTAAGGGGCCGTAACTCTTATAATGGTCATCTGAAAATTTTGGCGTATGAACAATTTTGTAGAGTTAAATTAGCTAAACATTAAAGCAAGCAAAACCCTTTCTCTATCTGCTATTGTTCACAATCTATAAAGCAAAAATCACTTAATTTTGCTTTTAAGGGGCCATAACTCCTATAAGAGGTCATCTTACAATTACGACCTAATGAATATTTTGTAGTGCTAAATTAGCTGAATATTTAAACAAGCAAAACCTCTTCTCTATCTTCTATTGTTTGCAATCTATAGGGCTAAAACCACAATTTTTTGGCGTTTAAGGGACCATAACCTCTATGAGGGGCCATCTGACAATTACAACCTAATGGACAATTTTGTAGAGCTCAATTAGCTGAATATTCAAGCAAGCAAAACAATTTTCATATCTTCTATCGTTCACAATCTATAAGGCCAAAAACATTTTTTTTGCATTTAAGGGGCCATAACCCCTAAGGGGTCATCTGGCAATTTTGAACCTTGGACAATTTTGTAGAGCTTACATAGCTGAACAATATGCAATAAAAATAACTATAAAAACTTCTAAAGTTCTTGTGTTATAAGACAAAATAAGTGCAAAACACAGAAAAAAAATCAAGAAAAGGGCAATAACTCCCACATGGTTTGTTTGAATTTCTTCAAAACTTCAGAGTAGGTAGATCTTGACGTGCTGATCACTTACTTAAGCCAGAATATTGATATCTGTCACCGTTTCGAGTAATTTGCAAAAACTGCTGTTTTACCCCCTGTTCTTTTTTTAACAACGGTGGCAATGTTTTTATTGAATCATTTCAAAATGAGGATCGTTTGCTGTCAACATTGCATATATTATTCCTGCAAAGTTTCAATTAGATAGGTTCAGTTGTTTAAGAGTAGAAGATTTTTGAAATTGTTAACGGACGACGGACGTCGACGGACAACGACGATCGAATAGTGATGGCATAAGCTCATATGGCCTTTGGATATTGTTTATGGATCAGATGATCATTGACGTATTCTCAACCTACTTGTGCTTTGTTCCATGACAAAATCTGTGTGCTGAAGTAGTAGCAACTTGTACCGTGTTGTTTCCAGTTCTGGTCAGGACAGGTAGGTAAAGCTATCCCTGTGAATAAAGAATGTTACAGAAGTGTATTAATCAAGTTATAAAACGTTGAAAAAGTTATTTTTTAAGGTGATAGTCTGCTTCTAGAAAACTATGGAAGCCTCGACGTGCCACGAACAAAAAAATATTTAACTCTTTCGCACATGTTTCAAACTTGCACGCACGTGTTACAAACTCGTGCTCACAAGTTAATAACACGTGTGCACGAGTTTGGAACTCGTGCGCACAAGTTTGAAACTGGTGCACACTAGTTAATAACTCGTGCACACGAGTTTCGAACTTAAACTGGTGCACACGAGTTACTAATTGGTGTGCATGAGTTACGAACTGGTGCGCAGGGGTAACTTACTCGTGCACAAAAGTTTGAAACTCGAACGTACGAGATAAAAAATCTCGTTCGCACAAGTTTGTAACTCATGTGCTTAAATAAAAAAAACTTGTGTGCACCAGATAGTAATTCTTGCACTTAAGTTTGAAACTCGTGCGCACGAGTTGAATATATTTTGTTGGTGGCACGTCGGGGCTTCCATAAACAACACTATTTTTTTATACAAATAATGTTTTGAAATTTAAAACCCATTATGGAATTGATATAAAAAAATCTTCAAAAAGAAATTCTATATATATATGAATTTAAACTTCAAAGAATACAATATAAAATCCGCAGTTTGTAACAACAGTGTGGTACAAATGGTCAATTGATAGAAGACTGGTTCATTAAAATTGCTGTAAAACTGTTAATAATGACCTTATTTTTTTATAAAATTTGACACACCTCTTCAATGTTTATCATAAAATGACATTAAAGAGCTAAACTGAAAACATTTTCAACAATTACGTTTTGATTTGAATTTAAATTTGCATTTTCTGTCTTTTTTTTCATTTTGAAAACTCCCTTTCTTTGAAAAAACAAAGGATATCTAAATAATTCTTTCAACTGAATGTTTTTCATAAACGTAATTTTACTTCTCATGTGAATTTTGAAACAATGATGCATTAATAAAAGATAAGTATTTTCTACGAGTCCATTAATAGTATTCAATTTATTCGTGAAATTAATTAATTTTGTCTACCAACAAACCTATTTCTTTGGCAAGGTTATCTGAAACTAACAAAAGACATGATGGCTGACAACCAAGAATAGAATGGTGACGTCTGGAAAGACGGATAGCATCCAGGGAAGACTGGGTCGGCAGCCCAACACACAGTTCCTGCGAGGGAACACCACAACCAAGCTACAACACAGACAGAAGAACAATACCCCCAGGGTCTTCCGAAAGGGGGGAGGATGATGGACCCAGCAGTAGGACTTCAACGGTAACGACTCGGCTAGTCCAACGGACTTTGACAGGAACAACAGCGGAAACAAGATGCCACTGCGGAAAGCTGTGCAAAAACCAGAGAGGTTTGAAGATTCGTCAGGCAAGGGCTAAGTGTAGACCTGAGAAGCAACAAGAGGGATCAGACGGAGAAGGACCACAGTCAGGTAGAACACCACAGCACTGATGACCTTTTACCAAATGATGTTACTCACACCAACATTGAGCCAGAACCAGATGTGACAAACCAACAACAATCTACTCTGGAACAACCAAGAGGAGAAAGGAAACCAGCGGTACAGTGGCCATCCACAGATGACAAGAGATGGGAAGCTTTTGATAATGACCTAGCTATAGACACCATATTAGAAAGCACATTGGTAGGAGACGTTCAGAGGAAGTTATCGGCATTGACAACCATAGTTTATGCAGTTTGAGTTGAACGGTTCGGTATAAGGGAACAGAAGGGCAAAGAGGAACGTCAAGGGCACCAAAAAGAAGACAGCAGGAGATGCAAAGGTTACGCGAAGATATCAATAAAGTCACCAAGCAGTACAAAGGAGCAAGTGAAGACCAAAGGATAGGTCTCAGTGAGTTAAGATCAATGCTGAAAGAAAAGAGAAATAATCTTCAGAAAGCAGAGAGAATAAGAAAGGCCAGACAAGAGAGAGGGAAGAAAAGAGCTATGTTCACAGCAGACCCTTACAGGTTTACTAAAGCCACTCTTGAAGGAGCTAAATCAAGGACATTAGAGAGCACAAAAGAAGAGGTTGAGACTTACCTAGAGGAGACACATGGAGATAAAGAACAGTAGAAGAGCTTAGGCCCATGTGACCGAATAGAGGATGTACCAGCACCAACTGAACCCATGAACGATAGGCAACCATCATTCAAGGAAGTAAAAGAGATTGTTCAGAAAGCGAGGGCAGCATCAACACCAGGTCCCAATGGCATTCCATATACAGTGTACAAGAGATGTCCAAAGATCCTGAAACATCTATGGAAGTTACTGAAGATAGTTTGAAGGAAAGGGAAGATTCCGTCTTGTTGGCAAAACGCTGAAGGATGCCTTGTTCCAAAGGAGGAGAAGTCAGAAGGGATAAACCAGTTTCGAACCATCTCATTATTGAATGTAGAGGGGAAAATCTTCTTCTCTATAATGGCAACAAGAATGACAACATACATGACTGCAAACCAATACGTCGACACTTCAGTGCAGAAAGGAGGAGTGCCTGGTTTCTCTGGGTGCATTGAACACACTAGCATCATAACCCAGCTGATCCAAGAAGCGAAATCAAACAAGAAAGATCTCACAGTTGTATGGTTAGACTTGGCCAACGCCTATGGTACCATCCCGCACACCCTGCTACAGATGGCACTTCAACACTACCATATACCGGAACACTTCCAACAGATGATCAAGAGCTACTACAGCGGCATACACATACGGTTTACAACCAACAACTTCACAACATCTTGGCAAAAACTTGAGGAAGGTATTGTAATAGGTTGTACCATCTCAGTGATCCTGTTTGTTATGGGCATGAATATGATCATCAAGGCTGGAGAGAGGGAAACCAGGGGACCAAAGACATGTAGCAACATCAGACAACCACCAAGTAGAGGCTTTATGGACGATCTGACACAAACAACAGACACCCACATCCAGGCTAGATGGATACTAAAAGCACTGGAGGAAACAGCATCATGGGCAAAAATGACGTTCAAACCAAGGAAGTCAAGATCTTAAGTGATAAGGAAAGGCAGAGTCACACAAAGCGTCAACCTTACGATCCAGGGAGAGAACATTCCATCCATCATTGGTAATCCTATCAAGTGCCTAGGGAAATGGTTTGATGACACTCTTGGAGATAAGTCTAACATCAAGAGAATAGAGCAACAAGTATGTGAAGGGATGAAGAATATAGACAAGACTGGGCTACCCGGAAAATTCAAGGCTTGGATATACCAACATGGCCTCTTACCACGCTTATCTTGGTCACTGATGCTGTACAAAGTAGAAACATCAACAGTAGAGAAACTTGAGGGAAATGTTAGCAAGCATCTAAGGAAATGGTCAGGAGTACCTCCAAGCTTCACCTCAATAGGACTGTATAGCAGAACGGCAAAACTTTAACTACCGTTAACTTCAATTGTAGAAGAATTCAAGACCAGCAAAGCCAGACTTGTGATGATACTTAAGGAATCCAGAGATGAGAAGGTACGATCAGCAGGAGTAGAGACAAGAACAGGAAGGAAGTGGTCAGTATCTAAAGCAGTAGACGAGGCAGAGAGCAGACTGAGGCACAAAGATATTGTCGGAACAGTAGCGGTAGGAAGGCAAGGTTTGGGTACAACCAAGAGCAGTTACTGGACGCAAGCAGACAAATCAGAAAGACGAAGCATGGTCCAGAGGGAGATAAGATCCAGAGAAGAAGAAGATCGGCAAGCAAAAGCAGTACAGATGGGAACTCAGGGAGCATGGACAAAGTGGGGAACAGATCATCGTTCTCTATCTTGGGCCGACATCTGGAGATACCCACAATTCCAACTACAGTTTCTCCTGCGTTCAGTTTATGATCTGCTTCCAACACCATCAAACCTTCACAGATGGGACCTCATTGAAACACCAGACTGTCCATTATGCGGGAAAAGGGGGACTTTACAACACATCTTGTCCTCTTGTCAGGTGGCTCTTACCCAGGGGAGATACACGTGGCGACACAATGAAGTCCTAAGAGAGGTACGACACAATTGAGAGACAGCGGAAGAATAAGAACTTGCAGACCAAAACCAAACCTAGACAGATAAGTTTTGTGAAGGAAGGCAAAACAACAGCAAAGATGGAAAGAAAGAAGTTAGGAGTGATGGACCAAGCTAATGACTGGAAGTTTGCGGTAGACCTAGACCATCAACTGACATTCCCTGCAATCATTCCAACCAATCTCAGACCAGACATTGTACTGTGGTCACCAGGGACCAAGAAGACTGTAATAGTAGAGTTGACAGTACCATGGGAGGAAAGATGTGCAGAAGCCCATGAGAGGAAGAGAACAAAGTACGATCCTTTGCTGACGGAGTGTAGAGAGAGATGATGGCAGACTTGGAGCTATCCTATAGAGGTCGGATGTAGAGGCTTTCCATCCCAGTCAGTGTGGAGAATGTAAACAGGGCTAGGAGTAACAGGACACAACAGAAGATGACACAGGCAGCAGAGAGAGCATCATGCTGGGTGTGGATTAAGAGAGATACCAGTAGCTGGAAACCCACCACCAACGCGCAGTGACTGATCACCACTGTGGACCCCCCATCCTGAGAGTGTACCGAGCTAGGGGTCGAAACACACGATGAGGAATGGCCTCGCCTGAGGACGTTGGCGGTGCAGCAGTTAGAACATCACAGCTGTATGTAAGTAACTCTTGTCTTGCAAAATGTTTTTTTTTCCTGCAGCCATTAAAACCATAAGTTGATGTAACGACGAGTAAGGCAAAGAACAATGATGAAAATATGAGTTTTCTCCTCAAATATTTCCTGTCAGCAACAATCAGTAATCCATGAAGTTAAATGGAGAAGTTAATGATCATTTTTTTCTTATTTGTTTACTTTTACTCTGATACATATGTGCATAAAATTTCATGCAAAAAATAAACCAAAAAAAATACATTCATCAATTTTCGAAAGCGGAGTGTATTATAAATCGTATTCCTTGTCGGTTTTCTGTTGTTTTTTGAAATTTAATTTGTTGTTCATGCAAAAAATGCTGCTCCTTATTTTTTCTAAAAAATCTAAGTGTAAGGAAGAAGCAGAGGTGTACCAAAGGGGTAATCAGTATCATAAAACCGTAAAGACAAAGACAAAACCGGCAGACAAATAATCATCACAACAAAACAAACCACATAACAACATAAAACACACACACACAAATAACAACAAAACCGCATTTAGCAACGCGAACTCAAGTCGAAACGAGAGTGAACTCAGGTGCTCCGGAAGAGTAAGCAGTTCCTGCTTGCTATAGCACACCCGTCACGTTGCCAAAGATCAATTAAGTGTTGGTCAAATCCGGAAAGGATGACATTACAAAACTCTATGTCAAACCAACATCTGTGCTCATCTGAGAGATAGAAATCCCGTATTTGTATACAAGCACATGATGTCGTCCGTAAAATTTCTTGAGTGATGACAACAACCTGGGAGCAATGAGCCATGAGCCCAAAATTTGTTTTAGTCTAAATATTCACGCACAACTACTCACACACAAATCTTAATTATTTTTTTTATAAGTTTGAGGAGATGAATGGGTCAACTTTATTACTAACAGATTGACGAAGGGGACAAAAACAATTATGTCATAAACAAGGGAATTTTTATCAAAGCTTCTACTCGAAATTGTTGCATGTATGTTATTTGTTCTTTCAAGAATTAGCCCATTTTTTAAGATTGTTTTAGAACACTTAAGAATTATGTTTATAATATGCTAGATTTTTGAAGAGTATGCAGAAAAAAAGCTGCACGTCTTTTAAAAATCTTCGTACGTTAGTTCATAAATATTATAGGTGAACATGCATGTACATGTAGTTTCTAAAGCCTTAAAATCTAAAAATAAATAATGAAAATTGACAGGTCACGCGTTAATAAACTTAACCTCGGAACAACAAGAAATCATAAAAGATAGGGGAAATACAATATATCAGATGCTCTATTGGTAACTCTGCTTCTTTGAACAAGCTTGGTAAGATTAATCAAAACTAATTAGATAACTTTCGAAATGGGATGATTAATCTTTAATGTAGAGAACAGAACAAATTAGACTATGCGAATTCTTGTCCTATGTGTATCTTGCAATAACAAGAACAGGTAAGTAGGTAATGACTTTATCAGGGAATTTATCCCGTTTGACAACATCAGCATATTTGCATATCAATCAATTAGCAATGACATGTTAAGGAAGGGGGGTTATAACAACCAATCAGTAAAAAGGCCGCTTTAACTTTTCCTAAAAATTTATATATGAGAAAGGTATACCATATAAGCTTAAATAGATACAAAAGTCAACCAATTAAATGGGAAAAAATAATTTGATTGATGGGTTGTAAAAATTAGGCGCGATGTGATAGTATATCCTGCCGTTTTCAGCTCTTTCAGATTTTTTTCTAGAAAACTTCCAGAAATTCCTTATGAGTGACAGAACGATTTCCCCCCTCATATTGTGAGTTTTGTGTGCCATTCGGAAGACTCTGTGAATTAATTTGCGATTTTAAAAAGAAAATATCGAAAATATTCACCAATTTCTTCGTTTGATTACGCAAAAATGAATTTAAATAAATTGTAAGTGTTCATAATCAATTCTATTTTTTAAAAAAATACCTGTTCCATTGCTATAAATCATCCAACCGGAAAATGTCGTCCGCGTTTCCCCTTCCTTGCTCAGTAATCTCCCTTGGTGAGCATATATGTTTCGGAGGTAAACTTCTTGGCCTGCTTTCACATTTACAATAACAAAAGAAGTCGAACAGTCATCATCATATTTAACCTCGGTGTCCACCTGTAGCTTTCCGTACACAGAAGAGCCAACCACAAGTTCTGATCCGAATTCGCCGTAACCACCTTGAAAAATAAACAAAAATATATTTTGGTATGGTAATGTCATAAGAAGGGTAAGGGTAATAAGACAAAACATGGAAGATATGCCGGGAAAAATTATAGATCGCAATGTTCTGACTTGGTTCAGTATTTCAAATGAAATGGTGGGTTAAACCAGGTTTAATGGCGCGCCAAACCTCCCTCTTCTATTGCGTTCTTAGGGCCCGGTTTTGTCAAAACACAACACGGTTGTGAAGACTTAAAAGGAATAATGAGGTGATCATCTCAATACAACAATAAGCCATACACTATTCAAAACAACCACTAAGCATTAAGTTTAAAATAATTTTGATTTTTTTTTTTCACCAGGGGCTGATAACGAAGGAAGAATTTTTTAGAGACCGTATGAGAGCTATTTTCTTGCAACCTTGGTCTAATAGTCAGAAACGAAGACAGCAGAGTCGTATTAAAAAATCAGAAACATTTGTACAATCCCTGGCATATCGAATAAGTTGTGAATTGTTAACACCGTAAGCAGATGGAATAGGTATGTTGTGATTAAGGTTGTAGATATTAATCATTTGAAAATTAAAGTCTTCTCTTTTATCGTAATTTTTTGTACTGAGATGACCATCACTTTGAACCAAAATAATGACTGACATTACCATGTACAGTTCAAATACGATTTAATATTACTGAAATGAACTGTAATTTACCAAAAATTATCTGTAAAATGCTGCATTTATTTGATACAGTATTATACTATCGTATGACAAAAGACATTAGACATATTTTATTACCAATTAAGGTCCCTCAAGGGACAGGATCATTACAATGATTAATTATAAATAACAGTAAAGCCAAAAAAAAAAAATAAAATAAAATAAAAAAAATAAAAAATAAAAAATAGAAAAATAAAGTATACAAATATCGGAGCCGGGATATAAATAGAGATTAATAATTAATACCTCAAGCGTATGAGTTGTGAAATATATGCACCATATGCAGATGATGTAGAAATGTCACTTCAAAAGTTATCGTATATTTAAGAACTAAAATGATCATTCGAGTAAATTTTGAGATGCAAATCCAAGAAAAGGGTGGAGCAAGTAGAATCGGCTGATTAATAATCTCTTACTATATGGTATCAATAGAAGAAATCCATCTATCAAAGAGGCAAAGAGGCACCAATGGGGCATTCGAGTGTCATAAGTCCGAAAGGGCAACGACGAAGCAAATTTTATGACAGACGTGTCGCTCTTCCAAGGAAATCGGAGCGCCGCAACCTCTAGAATAACTATATATCTTTATTGCAATATTACACCCATTAGGGTCAAGCAATACAATCTAAAACTAACGCATATACAAACAATATCAATAAAACACAATAATATCACATAAAAAGAAAAAAATATCAAGTAGAATTAAGCATTAGTTGACATGGACCTGCTTCTAACTTCTAATGACACACAGATCAGACAATAACTCATTTTTCTGGACTAATAAAAAATTTATTTATTATCAATAAGGCTTAAGTGTGGGAATTGGTTGTTATGGTTATTTTTTATGTTATCGAAAAACAGATTTCGCAAATTGAAGGATGTGGCAACATTTGCAGAGTCTTTCTGGTCTAGGAATTTTCTTGTAACGCCCGGTTTCGATTAATAGACAGTGATCGCTAGTTCTAAATTGCGTTATAAGTTTACGTTTAAAAAAAATTGTTTCTTTCAAATAAAATCTGTCTTAAATTAAGCTGGCAATATAGATAAAGTTTGGAGTCTTCTGTTAAATTATTAAGTTTATCAAGATAACACTGGACATACACTTCTTGGATCATTCTATTTAGTTCTTTTTTTATTTTGATATTTAATTTTTGAGTAGTCTCTATCAGAATTAATAAAATCATCAGAGTTGAGGTTAAATTCTTTAAAGACACTTAGTGCATATGTGTATCATATATAGCTACCATTTTCATGTATATAATAACGAATCAATAATGATACGTAAACTCCATTGGCTGGAGCAGACAAATTATTGCTGCACAAAAAGAGAAAGAAATATTTTCTGGAGGCCACATTTTATTGCCGCCAGCATTGAAGTCAACAGAACTGAAAGAGGTTTAGCTTTGGAACAAAAGTTATTATGGAAACAATTAAAATACTAGTAGTCGTTTTTTTGTCCTTTTGGGACCTCTAACTTATTAACCGTATTATAAAATGACCCCGAATGTGAGGTGCATACATGTACAATGTATCTTCAATATACATGTATCTGTAATCACGGTGTAAAATTTCAGAAAGATCTAGCGTTTGGGTTTTGAGATTAAGATTACACAAGACAGGCACCTTTAATTTTACCTGTAAATCTAATGTGGCTGTTTTGATTTATGATTTTAATGACAACCAATTAAATATGTCGCTGTTTCGACTACGACAAAAGTCGTTGTTTTGACTGTCGCTGGTTTGATATAGCCCCGACAGGCACCCCTATAGCGCGACGGATGGACAGATGAACGGACGGAGTGACACGACTACTAGACCTGCTTTTGCCTTCGGGAATGCTGGTAAAAACTTATACATAGTAAAAATACAAAGAATATGGATATAAATTAAACTATACCATTATCAATTCTTGAATCTGCGCATAACGTCCAAGTGAATGCATAAGTGCCAGAAGATGGCGCTTTGAACTTTCCTGTTTTCGTACTGTAAACTCCGTCTTTGTTGGTAGCAGTTTGGTCAAATACAAATATACTTCCTTCCTTGATATCCTCTGTTAGACTAGCGGCCTTTTCCGAATAGTATGCAGAAAACGCTACAGGCCCTACAATGTATATTATTGTTAATTAAAGTGACTTTTAATCTATATATAAATGCACAGATCATTATCAATACTTTAAAGCCTTATCTCGTTAATGTTTGCTAGTGGGTTTTGTCCGAATTTTGCAAAGGAAATCGCACATAGATTGTGCTAGGGAAACATGGAAATGTGCACAATAATGTAAACAAAAATGGAAAAGTTTTTCAAAACAAAAAAGCCTTTTTTAAATTACCATTTAAAACAATTTACATAGAAATGCTCAAAACATTTTTCTTACAAACAGCATAATTTTACAAATCGGTAAATGTTAAAAGTTGCTTGGTTACTAATTTTACACTCATTTGAAGCAATAATTTAACATCAAGTATACAGATTCTAAAATATCTGTTACATATTTAATAGTTTCTAAAAATATACGAAGCATTGCCACTGATACATGTTTTAAATAAAATAGATATATACATATATGTTGTATATCCCAAAGTTGACACTAAATGAAGACGTACTTGTATTTACAAAGATTTCAGACATAAACGGCGACTCCTTCCTATCCTTGATGAAAATATAACTTTGGAGTTTACTTATCATAACTGATTATATAGTCAAGAGCCTTCTAGTGAATTTAAATTTCCTTGGACATGTTGGAAATGCGTCACGTCTGACACAAATCCAATTGGTTATGTTTCGTTTCCTTTTATACTGCATTAACTAATTAACAAAAGCGTCTTCATATATGAACAGTACGGAATTTCTTGATACATATGTACATGTAAAAAAGTGGTTTGGTCATAGATTTTTTGGTATTGTTGGTATTTGTAAGATTTGCTCTACACTGAATCGATTGACAAATGTGTTGCAACAATCAGTTACTGCTCATCCTTCTTAAGCGTCTTAGATAACTCACGTTTTGAGGTAGGTTCGAGTTTTTTGGGGAATGGGCTTTTTGGAGTGTGTTGTTGCTTTTATTGTGTGACTTATTTTATCTTTGCCTATTGTATTAGGATGTCTGACATTTGAATGTCCAATTATAACTTCTTTGTTTCTTTGAATTCACCTACTTTGTAACCCGCTAACTGATGACTTAAGACTAGAAACGCTGGCTTCTAAAGCTTTGACTCTTTTCAAAATGTCCCTCATTTCTTCGAAGGATCCATGGACTTCTTCTTCTCCGTACACTAGCCCCCGTAGATAAACACATATTAAGATTGTTCCCAAAGAACTGACGAATGGAGTTGCCATCTGCACAAATTAACAATTTTAAATCTATATTAAATGAATTTTCCAATAAATTGATATATCTAGTAATCCGTATTTAAAGCGCTAAAGCACGCAAAGTCAAAACTAAACATAAGTACTAAAAATAGCATTGTAAAAATGTTCATGAAATTTTCTTCTGTGCACTGGGAAGGAGGTAACTCGGAAATGTTCATGTGAATGTGTAAATCAAATTAACATTTATTCTATTAAAAAATAGTACCCAAACCACCTCATTATTCCTTTTATGTCTTCATAACCTATTTTATGTTTCGTGTCATGCCCCAGTCATACATTCACAGATTGGCAGCCAATCGGCTACTGAAACGATCCGGCATAATTCGTTGTGATCTGTATTACTCTGTACTGATCCGTACTCAAACCGTGTGCATTCGTTTTTGAACGCATTAAACATCTGATATTAATTTTGCTAGCGAAAGCGCTTGCTGTTTGATATACGCATGGCGTTAATGTCCAGGATAATCTTTGTAAAAGATGAAACTTAGGTCATTGATTGCATTATGGGTGGGGACTATGCCAAAGGTTTCGGAATTTTGATAATAAGGGCACATTATTCCTTCGTCACGCATAATTCTTTACATTACTATTACTCCCACTACCAGGAAAAAAGTTTGATATCAATACATATACATTTGATAGTACTAGTAAGGCTTGATATAGTCATAGTTCATTTATTCCAATTATTTGCCCTTATACTATCAAACAACAGAGTTGCTCAGGAATATGCAGCGTGGCTGCTTCGACTAGTATTTATATTTATAAAAACACAAAATAATCAAGAATTTTCAAAGGTTTTTCTACTTAGTTGAAAAAAAAATGACATCTTTTATGAGAAGTTTGAAGAGTTTCACGTGGCTCGCAAACAACATTTTCACTCTTTTACGAAGAGATGGACAAATAATGACTGCCAAAAAATAACGTCTTTGCTGTTTTTGCTAGTTTTGCTTTAAATTTCATACAATTAGCAACTACCAAAATGATTTTTAAATAGAAAAAAAATAGAGTTAGAAAAATACTCATGTTTAAATGAGATACCCTTTTCTTGTTTTTTTCTTTCGAACCGCTGTTCACTTTCGTTTCGACTTTATTTCTGATTAATTTGTGCTTTGTTCGTAAAATGCGTTTTTTGTTTTTTTGGTTTTTTTTTTTTGGTTTCTTTTAGTGACGATTTCATGTGTACTGATTCCTCCTTTTTGGACTTACGACATACAATTTTCACCTTGATACTTGTTGTGTCTATTCTATACATAAGAAGGAGAAAATCGATATAAGCAACATCTTTTTTTTTGTATTTCTAATATAAGTAAAGAAGCAAAATAAATAAAACCTTTAGTTGTCCCTTCCTCCAAATGGTAATGGATGGCTGCGAATGTATTTGGTTTTCAATTGTATATCATAATGATGTAGCAGCTTGAAACTAGCTTGAAATTTAAGACAGTGTCATCAGGTAATTTTCATCTCGCATGTAGAGAGCAACAAAATATTGATTTTGTTGAAAACTTGATACATTCTGAAACAAGAGGCTCCCAGGAGCCTGAATCGCTCACCTGGTCTTAATGTCAACCCTTTGAAGACTTTTGTATAGCTAAATGAGCTGAATGTTTAAGCAATAAAAAGCTTTTCTCTATCTGCAATAGTTTTCATTCTATAGGCCAAAAACTCTATTTTTTGCCTTTAAGGGGCCATAACCCCTATAAGGGGTCATCTGACAACTTTGACCCTATGGCAACTTTTGTAGAGCTAAATGAGCTGAACATTAAAGAAAGCAACAGCTTTTCTCTATCTGCAATAATTTTCATTCTTTAGGCCAAAAACACTATTTTTTGCCTTTAAGGGGCCGTAACCCCTATAAGGGGTCATCTGACATCTTTGACCTTATGGAGACTTTTGTAGAGCTAAATGAGCTGAACATTTAAGCAAGCAACAGCTTCTCTCTATCTGCAATAGTTTTCATTCCATAGGCCAAAAACATGAAAAAATGCTATTTTTCACCTTTAAGGGGCTGTAACTCCCATAAGGGGTCATCTGACAACTTCGACTCAATAGAGACTTTTGTAGTGCTTTTGATGCTGAAGCAGTAGCGTGGCATCAGATTTCATCTATCTCTTATACTTTTTGATTTACAAGCCAAAAACAGTAGTCTGACCCCCCTGGTCTATTTTTAGCAACGGCGGCCATGTTTTTCGACGAATCAAAAATCCCCACATCAGTTCTGTAGAGGATACCCTAAAGTACCACCAGACCAAATTTGGTTTGAATCTGTGCTGCGGTTTCAGAGGAGAAGAAGTTTGAAGAAAAGTTAACGACGAGGACGGACGACGACGACGGACGACGACGACGGACGCCAAGTGATGGCAATAGCTCACATGGCCTTTGGCCAGGTGAGCTAAAAAGCTTATATATCATGCATGTAAATCAGAAAAAGGAGTTGGCAACATATTATTTACAAATTGACAATTAGAAATAAATAATATGCACTTTCAAAAGAAAGTATATCAAAAAATAAAACGTAAGCCAAAACCCTTAACACAATAATTATTCGGAACATTTTTATATATAACCTTGTTTGTAAAAGTTTCGATCATTCTTGAATTCTATTGATCCCTACCTTCTTATATACACTAGTTTTAAAAGAACTTACCAGAAAGATCTCCCCAAATAAGCGACTCATAAAAACGGATACTAGTACATATTCATTTTCTGTAGCCTTGTTGTGCAACACACAATGAATTAGCACATCAAGATAAAATCAATTTACTTCTAAAAACAACTTCAAGTTATAAGCAAGCCAATGTCAAATTCGGCAGCAGGGCAGTCCGTTACTGGCATACGCTTTCTGAAAAGATTTTCTTTCGATATCAGCAACTGGTAGAAAAATTAGAAAATTGCCAGACAGTGACAAAATAATTTCTGGTTGTTTTGATAAATATTTGACTGTTTGTTTCACTAAAATATTAACCGCAGTAACTCTATTATGTACAACAACCATTTTGTGCTTTGTTTTACTACAGGACCCTTAGATCGCAATGCAATAGGAACTTTGGTGCAGTAAAACCTGGTTTAACTATTTCTTTTCAAATGCCTTTGCAAAATCAGGACCATTGCGGTCTTCAGTTACACACTATATATATATTTCATTTTAGTTCATCCATGGACTTTGTTATTCTGGCTTCTGACTTTAAATCCGACAAATTTACCCACTGCTGAATTTAGTATATTAAGTTTTGTTATTGTTGTTTACCCGTACTTCATTTTTAGTTCGTGATTTGGGTTTTATATTTTGTTTGGCATATATTCATCGAAATATTTCTTTTGAACATAACTATATATACAGATGTTGCTGATACTTCACTTTGATGGTACTTTGTGTTATTATGTAAAGAAATTATGGAAGTGGGGATGACACTGAGTTACTCGAGCTCGTAATGTTAGCAGATACATGTTTGTAACCACTGATTTTGTAAACATAGTCATGATAATTGACTTGACTGGCGCTGTTCGAATACTTTAAGTACAATAGCGGTCTTTCATGGAAGACTTATGTCACCTGCGTCTTAAAATATTCGGTAAACAGGAAGTAGATGAGTTAAGGCTATGATGTTGCTTTGCATCATATAGTTTTAAAGGAGGAAGCTAAATGCAAAATATCAAGAGGCTGTGTCTTGTAGTTGCCCGGAAAACTGCGACTGAAATTTTTGTGACGACACAGGACAACACAGGTCGCCGCTGGACTACGACGCAAGACAACGGATAGTATCAAAGTGACTTCTATATGTTGCTTTCCAACACGTTGCAGGCGACATAAAAAGTGGCCGATTCGCTACTCCTTTATTAATTGCTGGTCTAAATAAATTTCTTTACCGATATACATTTATGGGGAACTTCATTCGTGGTACCCGTTCGAACGCACCATTTGAACCTCTTTGCTTCTTTTGCCCTCATAAACTCCATATCACATGTACATGTATTCAGGATTACGACATTTATGGAAAGAAAGTTAGAATTACATGTGCAGATTTATTAAATGATTCAATTGCTCTTGGTGGAGATTTACCCTCCCACTAATTCTTTTGTCATGATGTGTTGAAGAACATATAAAACCAATGAAATATAATCTGACTGTGTAAATTTCAAAATTGTCAAAATTCTTAAGCTCTTCCTACCCCAGGCACAGGTTAATCTTAGTCATGATTTGGTTTACAGTTACTGTAAACCGGGAATTTTCGCGGCAGTTTTATTTTTCGCGATTTTCGCGTTGACATTGCTTGCGTGAAAATTTAACGGCACAAATGTATTTGTCTTCTATTGTGACAATAACATGACAGGGTGAATTTAAAACTGCGCAAACTAAAATTCAGTTGTCCTTACGGTTTAGTCCCGTCGCGAATAGGCCCGCAGCAGAGCCTAGCTTGTCGTAAGAGGCGACTAAGGGTCTTGGGATTCTGACATCGGGTCAGTGCTCAGCCCACAGAGCGACCAAGTGTTTACCCTAGGTGGCTGAATAGGGAAGCCCTCGTCCGCGGGGGTTGTCAGGTCTATAATACGGAAACCCTGACCGCCGACCATAGTGGGCCAACGTGTGTGAAGAGTGCCACGCTTCATGCACGTAAAAGACCCCTTTGTGGACCGCCAAGTAGTGCACCACATAGGCTAAATTTTCCGCCCCTACCCACCTCTCCCCTTTTTTCCTGTGGTTCTTCAAAATTTACCGGTCCTTTGTTTCACACCCCATCCCCATATTTCATTTATCATCATCATTTCATGTTCATTTTATCATCCTTTTCCTGTTCATCGCCTGTAAATAACCTTTATAGCGTTGCACGGGCGTAAAACACCAACTCACTCACTCACTCACCCCTTACGGTTTACATTAGGCAATTTTGGTTTTATTGTTTAATGGTCTTCATATTTATGTAATGTTTGGCATTTTTAATCTTATGGTAAAGCGAATCAAATGAGTCTTTCATAGATAACACGCACGTCACATGAAGACAAAGTTATTCTCTGGAACTCTGTTTCATCATAAAAATAAAACACAACAACAAAAATAAGATACATGTACAGATTTATTTTCTTCAATTATAATAAAAAACAAAGAAGAAAAGGTCAAAATATGAATACTAGTATATAAAATGGAAAAGGCAAAAGATTTTTGTTAAAATTAGCAAAAAGTAATATTGAACGTCAAATGGAAAAGAACTTTTCAAACAACCGTTACTGATAGACCATGATGACAAGTTTTTTTTTTGTTTTTTCTCGGTCTTCAATACAAAATACCAAAGCGATATAGAAACGATGAATATGGTTATCCTGCATAATTATGCATGATTTAAGGAAGAATATCTTATCTCATTTGAAGCAAATCCTGTGAAGGTCGAAAACCGAGATCATTGAAGGATGAAAATGAAAAAGGAGAAATCTGCTAGTATTACAAGCATAAGCTAAATGTAATTAAGCAAATAACAAAAATCCTTGAAATCATCCTGCACGATATTTTCATGTTCAAAAGGAAGATAGCAAAAACTCTCATCGCGCTCCATCGCCAAACATCAGCCAGCCCGAAAATGTTGTCCGTGTTTGATTTTCTTTGCTGAGTATTCTCCCTTGGTGAGCGTATATGTTCCGAAGATAAACTTCTTCGCCTGCTTCTACGTGTACAATTACAAAACCAGTCGAGCAGTCATCGCCATATAGATCTTCGGTGTCCACCTGTAGCTTTCCATAGACAGAAGTGCCGACCACTAGCTCGGATCCAAACTCACCGTAACCGTAACCCCCTGAAAAATATGTCTTCAATCTGTTCATACAGATATTTTCTAGTTATGATCTGGACTCAAACCTGGTTCAACTCGATCTTTTTAATATGAAAACATTCTTAAATTTTAGTAAAGACCGCTTTAAAGAATAGTGGTGAAGATGTAGACACTTTTGACCATTAAAGACAACGAGATTCATGCCTACGTAAAATGTACTTCTGAGAAACAAATTAATTACAGATTAAACGAGGAACCACAAATAAAAAAATATAATTATAAATATATACCATCTTTAATTCTGGAATCTGCACAAAGGGTCCAAGTGAAGGCGAACGTTCCAGAAGAGGGCGCTCTAAACTTTCCTGTTGTCGTACTGTAAGCTTCATCGTTGTTGTAGACGGTTTGGTCAAATACATATGTACTGCCATTCCTAATATCTCCGGTTGAATTTGCCGCTTCCTCCGAATAATATGCAGAGAAAGCTACAGGCCCTGAAAATGTATTTATCAAATGACACTTTGTTGTTATGCCATTGCCAGTATTATAAAATATGCACTACTAATTTTTGTCCAAATGAATATGAAAATAAAGATTATGATGAAAGTTTGCTTCTTGTAACTGCACTTTCTAAAAGAATTTTACAGCATTTATAAAACCCTGTTTTGTGCCAAATTCTATGCTAATGTGTCCATATTGATAATACCGAGGTGCTCCCAGTCTTAGAATTTTTAAATTGTTCGCTAATAAAGAAATATAGCAACATTTGTACCCATTGGCGAGTAAAAATCAGGCACACCCCGACTTTAATCTCGAATATTTCTTTATTTACGAATAGAATAAAAAATCTGAAATTGGGAGGACCTGAATATGATCAATATTGACCCATTAGCATAAATTTTTACTTGAAATAAATTTTAATTAAAGCTGTGAAATTCTTTTAGAAATGTATGATTCCCAAAAATTAACTTTCATCAAAAACTATCTACACAAAAAATAAAAAATAGTGTGACAAACTATACATGTAATTTAAGATATCCACTAAATTTTATCTTAAAATTTGATATAATAAAGAAAATATTAGCATTTGTTTATTGATATGTATACGTCTAGATTTTGACTTTTATGGTACCTTAAGTTTGATATGCAAAAACAAAATGAAGATCGAACATCAAATATCACACACCCTTTACTTGGGTACTTGTTTTAACACATCGTTTTATTGATAACATCGTTTTAACATGAACTGCTACTACTTTTCTTAGTAATTTACCATCTTTTTAATGTACCACCTGAGCTTTGTTGTTGCTGTTGGCCAACGGACGCCTGAAGACTGGAAACGCTTGATTCCAATGCATTGAGTCGATTCAAAACGACCCTGAATTCATTGAACTGTCCGAGCGTGTTCGCCTTGCTCACTGGTACCATCAGATTAACATATATCAAAAGTGTTACGAAACAACTGACGAATCTAAGCGCCATCTACCAAAAAATTAATAAACAGTCCCAATTAATAATTCATCGTTACATGTATATATATGTATTTTGTTATTAATTTTCATTCAAAATTAGTTCGTTGCTTTAAATTTGTTAGGGATAAAATCATGGGGAAAAACGTTTTTAGCTTGTGAGGAATTGGGGAATTCACCTATCATATAATTATCATTTTGATTGTTTGATTGATTGATTGATTGATTGATTGATTGATTGATTGATTGATGTACAGTCGACAGTATTTGGTCATTATCACACAAACCGATGTGTCATGCGAAAATAGGTCAATGTACGACTACATTAACTAGAAAGCAAATGAATCCAACTCACAAGACAGGCAAAGGACCATGGCCATTTTCCCTGTAATTCTGACCATAGACGGGCCAATTTCAACAGTTTCACAAAATACTCTCCATGTTTTAAAAATGTGTAGAGTGGGACCATTGCAATGAAGTAAATGAAAATCAACAATATTCAAAACCTTCAAACTGGTGATATTTTGTCCTGAAAATCTAAGAACATGCATTTTGCGTATTTTTGCTTAAAATTCGCCTCTTTAATATGGGAATTTCCCATGAAGGACACGCACAACCAACATGACTTTTGGGGTTTTGAGTAGAATGGTTAAATTAGAATAATATGCATTTTAAAAGATTTTGGTTTTCTAACGAAAATATAACTTTTTAACAAAAAAAATCACAAATTAAAAGAATTCAAAACTTTAAATGTTTATTTTTTTCAGTGCTACAGTCTCCGATAGCTCAGTGAGTTAGGTCGTTGGTATATAAATCTTATACTATTAGTAATAGTGTTTGCAATATTATGTATTGTAAGTGCAAATCTTGAACAGAGTGTTCGATTTTTTTCCTTCTGTATCTCAATTATAGAGATAACTTTTTTAATGCTATTTTGCCGTTTTATTGCACTTATTTCCCCAGCCAAACCGAATATGACACTTCGTACATTTAAGCTTTTGATTGGTAATACTATTATATATTAGTTAAATAGTAACATTGTGTTATACTGTAAATTATGTTTTTTTACTTCTATTCTTTCTTTTTATACTTTCTTCTAATTGCTATAAGAAAAATATGTCTCATACGATCCCTTAAAAAATTCTTTCTTCGTTATCAGCCTCTAGTAGAAAAGTTCAAAATTGAGTTAAAAGATATGGTGGTTAATTGTTTTAATTAGTATATGACTGGTCTGC
This sequence comes from Arcuatula senhousia, assembly GCA_963971305.1. Lineage (NCBI taxonomy): Eukaryota > Metazoa > Mollusca > Bivalvia > Mytilida > Mytilidae > Arcuatula > Arcuatula senhousia. Next base: position 7,407,390 of record OZ020311.1, on the reverse strand, counting down.
TGTACTGAGCTGATCACCTCAATGTTCCTATTGTGTCTCACAACTATGTTGTGTTCTATGGTCATTACTGGATCCTAAGATCGCAATGGAAGAGGGAGGTTTGGCGCCATTAAACCTGGTTTAACCCCATTTCGTTTGATATGCCTGTACCAAGTCAGGACCATTGCGATCCACCAATTCCCCGGTATGACTGATTCGTTTTTGTCATTTGCTCTGGACTATGAGGTTGATCATTCAAGTTCGGTAGTTTTGTTATTACCTTTATTATGAAAGAAAGAGGTTTTGCCTTTGGGACATTTTTATAACAATATCTACTTTTTCAATGAAGTAAACGAATGTATATAACCAGCATACAGCTGTCATGTAATTAAAAGTGACCTGGGTTGGGACTAATTACCTTGTGATTCAAAATAGGATTTATGAATGACGACTTTAAATATCTATAAATAGCTTTTTAAATGTTTAACGCACCATCAAATTCTATGAACTAAATACAGGGGATAATGGCCATGGTCCTTTACTCCCAAAGCACCATAGGCTAATGAACAGAGAGAGTGACGAAATCTTCGGAAGATATTTCGCCCTATCTGGTGACCTCATCCAATTTCTATATGAACTTTTTACATTTTACATTTACATTTACATATTTACATTTACATTTACAATTCAACATTTACATTTTTACAATTTTACAGTTTTACATTTACATGTTTAACATTTACATTTTTCAAATAGCATAAAGATCTACACGGACATTATATCAGACAATAAAAAAGATTCATCAATTATTGCTTACCTTTTGAACTTTGTACTCTTCTTGAAATGTTAAAAGCAGACGAGATTGCCTGAGAGTGTGAATAATGAGAGCTGTTTATACGTTTTTATAGAAATACATGCGCACTGCACTTAACGTATTTCGGGTATTTCCATTGGTGTTCTAGACTCCAGAAAGGAAGCTTGAAAGATTGTTAACTTGTTGTACTAAATATCATAGAAAGGGTGTTAGCTTATTGTACTACATGTCCTGTCGAGCTTTAAATAACTATTGATTAAGCCTCATGTTCCGTTGTAATTATGTAATTATGTAATGACCAGACACACCATTGTACTTGAAGGTACTTATTAAATCACATGATTTTCTCAAAAATACAAAAAACTGTTAAAGTAAAAATAGCAGGATTTTGTTTAACCGGCAGTAGGTGAATCAAAGCCCTGAAAGAAAATTTCACGTTGGGGACCCCAGCCTGGTATTGTATACCAAATATCATTTGGTTGTGATAAGCAGTTGCTGAGAAAACTGTAACAAACATTTCTTCAAACATTCATCATTTTATGACCCAGATTTTTCACTCCGTGAAATCCGGCCAAAAATTAGCACATTTCATTTTCTCTTTTATTATAATATGCCACAGATCCTGGCTCGAGCTCCTCGGCCTTATAAAATTTGTGTTCTTCGCCTAAAACCTTTTGACCCCAAATCAATTACCTTCATTCTTAAATTATTAGCTTCAATATCTGTCAGATGAAGATATGAAATTCTATCAAGGCGTTTAACAGTTGTGCTTCAGAGACCATCTTCTGTCTAAAATTTCTAAGTTGACCTTCTGATCCCAACAAAAACAATAGGCTTAAGTTCACGATGTTAATTGATATTCAGTAGATGTTGTGTTTCCGTGTTATATAAATGTCTGTTTTTTTCGTTCTGTTCTCGATGGTGTTTACTGGTTTGTCTCTGCCCTTTCGGACTTTTGACATTCGGATACCCCATTGGTACCTCTGCTTCTTTTTTTGGTCATATTGTATAATATATGTCCATGCATTTTATAAACTATATTCATAGCCTTCAGAATTACATTTCGACTTCCAAGAAAAACTCCTGATGTACTGCATTACAGACATAGACATTGGAGGCAGAATTCAATATCGGGGCTTTCGTGAGGTGTGAAATGTGTAGATCTATACTTGTCAACCTACATGTAGTTGTTCTTGTAAATGTCCAGTACAGATTGCTTCAAGCACAAGTGCAATTTTGGATAATTTTGTTTGAAATTATTCCTCAATTACCAAGAAAAGTAAAAGAAAACTGGAATTTTCATACTCATTTAATCGCCCCCGTCCCAAACAAAAAGAAGTGCTATAACAATTAAGTCTAAATACAACTCGTGATACTAAACTAATCTACGAAATTTCATTTCATTTCAAAGTACGTTTTTTTTAAAAAGCTTTACAGAAATTTGCATGCTTATTTTCACTAATGTTCATATCGTCCCAGTCCAAATAGGAAGTAGTGGATCGACAGACTTGAAAGTCGTTAAGGACTAACTAATGATACTAAACTATCCTATCAAATTTCAAATCATTATATAGTACGGTTTCTGTGAAAAGCCTGAAGGAACTTAGTACAGACGTACAGACAGACGGACATGGGTAAAACTTGATGACCCTACATGTCGTCGCAGGGGCATACAATAAAGGTAACAATAAAACAACCGGACTAGAATGATCAATACTAAGTATCCAAGAAGAAAAGCAAAACAAGGCAAAGACACACAAGAGAAATTGAAAAAAGCAATTGTCTCGAATTCATACAGGCATTTAAAAAAGGTGGGTTAAACATGTTTTTATGGCACCAAACCTCCCTCCTCCATTGCGATCTTAGGGTCCTGTAACACAAAAAAAGCAGGTCTGTGAGACATAATAAGGATAATAAGCCTATTTCCTTTGTTTAATGTAATGCATTGTACATGAATTGTATAATGTAAGTATGTCGCGCGTTTCAGGTCATGAATGCTATAAATGCCTGTTGCATTCTATACAAACGAAACAAAAAGTTCAGTCATTACAAATTCTTACAGTATTTTATGATGAGACCATAACACCTATGTAAACTCCAATTGCAATTATTTTCTATGAGCTCTATGGCCATTTCAGAATTTTATTCCTCATCAGCAGGACTAGAACCAAAACATAGAAAATCCACAATTCCAAAAAGTGTTATGATCAAATGAAATCAGAATATTCAGTTATATCGAATATATTTAAGGATTATAAGTCCCGTTTTGGAAGAAGCTTACAGAGATCCAAAATCTAGTGAAATACATAACTTTCAAGTTGAACAACTGGAAAATTTCTAATACACATTATTGGTAAAATCATTTTTAGACAAGCTTAAGGAATTGAATTGTCTTAAAGGAACTCTACATATTGTTTTTTCCTTCGTGCATTGCGAGTTGTATTTTTGATCCCGATGATGTGCATTTGTTTTAATTACCTCCGTCATTCTTTTCTTTGAACGTCTATTTAAACATCTGGTATTATCGGCTATCGTCAACGTATTGAGTGATTGACTAATGTCGAGTCGAGCACCGAGGTTATTGGCTATGTACTTTACAAGGATTTAGTAAAAATATTTTTCATCAAAGAAAAGGACAATAGGTGAAAATTGTAAACAACATTGATTTGATAAAACCATTTTTATCCCATTGTCCTTTTCTTTGTTGAAAATCATAGACCGATAATTGTTTTTAACTGTCTTCAGATTTCCAGCGTTAACGATAGTCGGAGACTAATGCACCTAGAGTTCGAATTAAATTCTGAGGAAATTTAGTAATTGGGTGTGAAGTTTGTAGTTGGCGATGTGATGTAGTCGAGCAGCTTAGAATTTTAAATCATAAACAAACAATGGAAGAAAGGCGAATATAGTTATGTCAATAGTTAAAAATAATTTTAATCTGAATGAAAATTTTAACCACTTTAATAAATAAAAAAATAAATAAACAGTAATTTATCATTAAGAAACTTAACATTCATGTCACGAAAATTACAAAACTTTATACCCTTAAGCTGTTTACAAACATGTTCTGATGTAACGACTAAATTATTAAATATTTAGTATTAAAAATTCCACATGAACTAGCAACGAAATATCGCTGCTTTAAATCCCGTATGGGACCTCTTAAAATTCCCAATAGAAAGGATCAATATGAATATAATAACACACAGGTTACCTGTCTATGCTAGTTTAAAGGTAAACCGCTTTTGTGAAGTGATTGTTTTTATACATCTTTAAAGTTTATCTTTTAGATATTATTTATCTTTAATACGCTCATATCTTAAGGAAGGACAGATGTAGGCTTGTTAGGACCAAGAAGTTGTATATTATGTCCGATGGACCGGTGATCGGGGCTACAGCCCTTCCCGATGAAGAGTTACAAATAGACAAAAGTTTCAAAGAGACTTTAGGGCGTTTGGATAATGTAAATTTAGACGCCGATTTCGACATAGGAGAGGATCTTAGTGAAGGTTCACAAGAATCGGAATCCGTTGGTGAAGGATCTATTCAAAGTGAAGGGAGTCTAGGGAAACGAGACATTAAAACTAATAAATCGAACGGAAATTGTAATCCTAAAGAAAAGAAGGAAAAGATCGGAGATATTCCGAAGGAACAAAAATCTTCAGTATTTTCCAAATTGAAGAAGTTGACTAAGTTTGATAAGCCGAAAAAGCCGGAAAAGGTCGTGACTGCGGAATCTACTAAAACAAAATTATCGGATGTTAGAGTTGACAGATTACCACAAGTGTTTGTTTGTAAATATCTCGGTAAGCGGGCAGTGAAAGGTGTGTATGGACTTCATTACGTCCGTCGGCCCGTAGACGAATTAGTCGGGAAAGTCAAAAAGGGTTTGCTGGCAAACGAAGGCGTGGAATTACCTCTTGTTTACGTTGTCATTTCAAATAAGGGCATTGATATTCGAGAACACAAAAACAATAGAATTAAAGACGACGTCACGTACGGTAATATACCTATCGATTTTATATCCTATGGAGTTCAAGACATGAAATTCTGGAAGGTTTTTACTTTCATCGTCGTAAGTGAGTTATCGTCGAGGACCAAAAAGATGGATTGTCACGCATATTTGTGCGATTCTGACGCCAACGCTCGTAAAATGGCATTATCATTAGGCGCTTCTTTTGAACTTTATAAAGGAAAACTCGCTAAGGACGGTAAAGCCCATAATTTCCAAGTGGAGCTCCGGCCCCCGGATGAGTTAGCGGAAGAGTACAGCGACGAAAAAGAGGAAGAGGACTGTTAACGGTGTGCAATGAAAATAATTAGCATTTTTGATTTCTTTTGAACGTGTTCAAGAATTCTATACATGTGCTTTGCATAATTTGTATTTTTGGTAGCTATTTTACACTTTAGATTCGTAAGATAAAGTACCACATAAATTAATTTATGATGTTTTTGCATAATATATGTAAGATTAAGCAAATAAAATGCATATTATTAAATGTTTATATTCAATCTTCGATGTGTTTATATAACTTTTCATTGGAAAACCGATGAATCGCAACAGCGAGCGCGTGATTCGAAAAAATAAACCGAAATGTTAAAAATGCCAAAATAATAATATTCACTACATATATACATGAAAATTCTATATTGAAGAATAAAATAGAAAACAATATAGACTGAATTTGCACCTTGCAAGGAGTAACTTATTATCATTTACACTCGAAGTTAAAGAAAGCAAAAGAAACGAGAAACACTCATGAACAAAAAATGAAAAGGGGCGGGGTTAGCAAATTAAACAATAATCATTACGACCTAATATGCAATTAAATTTGTAATTTTAAATCTATAAACAGATCACAAAGAAAGCGTCACCAAGATAACCATGCAAGCAATTTTATCGCATCTAAGGACCCATTTAGAGTGGTTTCAATGTATATATTTTTCATATTTATCAGTAACTTTTGACACTCGTTATCCATTATAATTGAATATAAATGTCTCCAATAGTCTACTTAACATCTTATTTATCTAAGATTTGGTACTTATCAGACTTAACAACAAGGTCCAACAAACACTTCAGATATAATACATTGTAGTAATGTACGGAGAAAGAAACTTAGGTCTAATTTTAACCCAGAGACAGTTAAACTCGTCTGGAAACATCTTTACACATGAACAAAAGTTCTCACAGGTGAGTATACTAGATGTTTGTTTGTCATAGGGTTTTGTTTTGTCCCTCTTTACCAATATGACACGCTGAATTTGCCGTAAGCAACTCGACAGGAGTATTAGAACAAGCAGGAGTTGATTGCTCTTTCGAGGCACCTGAGGTAACTTTTTTACCATGTTTGGCCTTTGTAGCGGCCTTAATTATTGAACTCCACAATGGGATCTTAAATCTTTTAAGTGCTCATGGTATAACTCTCTTTAAACGCAGTGCAACCTTTTTTCGTCCCTTCCCAAGTGCTAGCATAGTTTTTTGTGACCATCGTCGCAAACAGTGTCAACAGAGAGTCGGAAAAGTGCACCCCTGACGAGGCTCGATGTTAGTGGCGCGGCGCGTTAACCAATACATCACCGACTCTCTTTAATACGACCATTTGTTCCTCTACGCTTCATTATTAAAACATAGGCACAAAGTTAGAGTTTTTAAATTGTCTTGACTGTTCCTCAAGGGTTAAACTGGTCTAAAAGCATACGCAAACACGATCTACTAGCAAAGCGTCCATTCCTGCTTCTTGGAACAGATTTAGCTGGTGACTGCTTGTGATTCCTTGGCCTAGCTTAAATGTTGAAAAAAATTCACATGGTCATCCTTTGAACTTGTCCAAAATGTCCCGGATAAAGTCTAAACGAATTTCACGTCGTAAAAACTACACATGACAATCGGTTTCTAGTAATCAAAAAGAAAGCCTGGCAGCAGACAACGGACAGTCAACGTATATTGATATTGTAATGCCCAATGCATGTTGCAGAGTGACTCCTTATTTTGGTTGGGGTTTGGGAAGGGTAACTATTAATATACCGAACGGACAAATGACCAAATTCAAGACTACCGAAATACCATTACTAACATGGACAGTAAATAATGGATACTACATAGATATGATTGATTGATTGATCGATTGATTAATTTATTGGTTAATATGGTAGGTCAAATGGGCCGTTGATGATAAGATAAACCTGTAAAATACGGAAAAACATTATATACATTTATTTAGTTATTATGTAATCATTTGTAGTGAGAACGTAGGCATTAAAAATCAGTATGAATCAAAAGGTTTTGTTTACACAAAACACGTGGTTAAAAAGTCGTAGGACGGTGATCACTGAACCATTCTGAATTATTTAACAACAAAAGACTTATGAATAATTGAAAATCCCGTTTAAAAAAATGAAGAGGCTCTAATTGGGGTAATAAGAACAAAAATCACAAATTTATTGACAAAACATATTAAAGCTGCTCAACAGAAGACCAGTCTAGGTTCCTGAGCGGGGGGGGGAATAGACCCACAGCAGCGGTAATCTTATCGGTAAAAGCCCACAATTCAAACCGTACATCGGTTCGGGCCACTTTTCCCACAAAGCAACTTGAATGTGTGCCCCAAGTAGTTGAATGAGACATTCCTGTTACAATGAATGCCGGAATCGTAAGGCTATAATGCGGAAAACCTGACCACAAACCATAGTGGTGCACTGTGATGGCCACTATCCTTGCACTCTAAAGAACCCTGTTGCAGGTCTCGTTAAGAGTAGGACCGGTATGATCCCCATGCAAGAGACTTAATTTCACGATTCTACCCATCCATCCCTTTTCGAGTGGAGTCAGTACTCTCAGCTCCGGTTGGCCTTGTGTCCCCATTTCCTCCACTTTACCACAATTTCATGTTCATTATTCCTTTTGTGTGCATCTGCCAGATGTAGCCGAAATAGTGCTGCTTTTAGGTAAAACAATAACTAACTTTCTAACTAATTGAGCTAAACGAAGGAGACGGCAATGACCCATGCCGAAATTCATAATTTTCACATGACTTGGTAAGTATACTTTAGTTGCATCTTGGAAGTAATGTTTCATACTATACTCTCCTTACTATGGCATTACAACTACAACTAAGTAGTCGGTGATTAGGTATTACATGTATAAGGGTCGGTACGACCTTTAACGGGACAGCTGAAAAGGTTAATTAATCGCTGGGAATTCAGCTACCAACGTTTGATATGTCGAGAATAAACTGAATTTGAAAATATACAACACATGCAGCGTAATGTTGTTTGTGCATGGTGATTTAGATACCATGTCGTGACTTTGGGAGAAGCAAAGGTACCAATAGGGTATCCGAATGTCAAAAGTCCTAAAGGACAGAGACAAAACCTGTAAACACCAACAAGAACGGGACTAAAAAAGAAAACATTTAAACATGGAAACACAAAAAAAAACTGAATATCAATCAACGCGAACTCCAGTCGAAACAAGAGTGAACTTAGGTGCTCCGGAAGAGTAAACAGTTTCTGCTTGCTATAGCACACCCGTCGCGTTGCCAATGGTCAATTAAGCGTGTCAAATCTGGTGACAAAACAAAACTCTATGACAAACCAACATCTGCACTCCTCTGAGAGATCGAAATCCCACATTTGTCTATAAGGGCTTGATGTCTTTCGTAACATTTCTTGAATGAAGACAGCAAACGAGGAGCAACATAACCCTGTGTGAGCATTTTATGCGTCAGTCGTGACGCTCTGCTAAGGAAATCGATTTAAGTCCCGCACGCTCTGGAGTAAGGAATCAATTGAGATACGTAAACTCCATAAGCTGGAGCGGACGGAATGTTGCTACGAAAGAAGGGAAAGTTGACGATTAGAAAGTTGAAGTCATCACGTTTGTCATAGAGTCTTGTTGAAAGTCTTCCTTGAGAGTCAATTTCGAGATGTAGATCTAAATATGAAGCAGACTTCCTAGAATCCGTTGTGTCCTTTATCTCCAGTTCCTGGGGATATATGAGATGAAAAAGTCACCAAATCGAGAATTGTTCAGTGAAAGGACATCATCAATTAAACGGAACGTGAGGTTAAAAAGAGAGAGCCAGTTTACGATCTTTTTTGTCTTACAGAGATTATAAGAAGCCTGCTTCATATGAATGTAGATACAAATCAGCAAGAAAAGGTGCACAACTAATGCCCGTCGGAATCCCTATTGTTTGCTGAAAAACACGTCCACCAAACTGAATAAATATGTGTTCGATAAGAAAATTTGGCATGTCGACTATTTGGTCTTCTGTATATTTGTTCTTTTCCTTAAACTTATTGACGATAAAGTAAGTCTTACTGAAATCGACTACCAAATAATTGGTAAATAAATTGTACCTGCGTTTTCAATTCTTTTTGAAAAAAGCTGCGTTTAATCAGCTGTACCAATGGGGATTTGAGGTGTTCATGTGGAATAGAAGTGTAAAGAGTGGAGAAATCAAAAGTTTTGACGCTGTTGCAAGGTGAAACTGATTTCGAGTTGAGAATCTCCAATAGTTCTTTCGAATTCTTAAGGGTCTACATTTAATCGACACCATTTCTAGAATAACAACAATCGTAATATATATGGAGGCCGGAATTTATTGCCGTAAGTACTAGTATTGAAGTCAACAGAACTGAACAAGGTTGAGTGGTTAATTTTGATGACCCTACAATAAAGCGCTGTTTGTATGTATTTTTATGTAATTTAGGAATCTAATACAGGGATGGAATTTCATCATTGTCAGCACCAACAGAAAGCCCGAAAAGAATATTCAACACTGCACAGGTTCACTACATGTAACATACCGGACGTTCACCACCGTACAGGTTAAAATAAAATCACTTTCATTCCCAAATATAAAAACATCTTCGTTGAAAATGAAATCAAATATTGTCTAATTATACGTTATATAATTTACTTATTTACAAGCCATATGCTAGCTCTTATTCTATCTTTTAACATTTTGATTTAGTCAACGAAAGTGCATGGAGTTTGCATCAAAATTGTTTAAACGCATGCGCACTTAAAAAACTACACTTATCGTGGCCGAATATCCATTTTTAAATCAGTTCAACTTTTTAATGAGCTATCATTAATCCCGTAATTATGATTGATTTGTCAGCTGCATACAAATTTAATTTTCTGCCAGACGAGTCCTGATCATATCATTATTTCTACAGGTACATAATTATTAACTACACGACAAATATGCTGTACCTGCAGACAAAGCACCGAAAAGCATCATATGTGTGCAAAGAAACACTATATTGACTGCTTGGTAGCTGAATTAGGGGTTGGTTGTACCTTTAATAGCACTTTCCGGGATAGGAGTATATTTTTCATCAGATATTCCGTATCCAAAAAGTTTTTTCCAGTATCCTATATCCCTGAAAATAAAATGGACTTAAATATTCCATGTCCCGCTAAGTTTTGTACCAATATCCCATATCCCACGAAGACAAGATTGCTACCCGTAGCCAATGTCTCCCGCCGCTGCATTAAACATCAAACTTAATTTAAAATTTAAATTGCTTTGTGATATGATTACGTGCATATCATGACAAACAATCCTACACAATTTCATCAAAATCTGACTTCACAAAGTGTTCCTATAACCTTAAAATAACAAAGTCGATAAAGTCCCATAACTCCTATAAAATTTGTCAAATCAAAATGGAGGTGCGATATTATCAACAACATATCATGACAAATATTCCTAAAAAAAATTCATCAAAATCCGTTGAGCGGTCTCAGAGGAGTTGCGCTCACAAAGTGTTCCTATGACATAAAATACAGTCATTCAAGTCCCATAACTCCTATAAATTTGTCGAATCAAAATGGAGGTGCGATATGATCAACTACATATCATGAAAACGCTCCTACAAAATTTCATCAAAATCCGTTGAGCAGTCTCAGAGGAGTTGCGCACACAAAAGTGACAGACGCACGGACGGACGGACGGACGAAGACCATTACTAGGTCCCTCCGTCGCGTTGCAGCGGGGGACAAAAATGTGTACATATCCCATATCCAAAAATACCCTAAACAGGCCTCACTTTGTATGACATTCTAATTTTATTCAAAAAAAATATTCTGAAATACATTGCTAAGAGAGACAGTTTAAATAGTCTTTTTGAATTATATTAAAGTTTTTAGAAACATTGAAAACAGGAATTGTACGCACAGATTTCAAGAATAATTAAGTCCCCCAAACAACGTTTGGGGACTTATTGTTTTTGCACCGTTTCTTATTATTAAGTCCCCCAAACAACGTTTGGGGACTTATTGTTTTTGCACCGTTTCTTATTATTATTAAGTCCCCCAAACAACGTTTGGGGACTTATTGTTTTTGCACCGTTTCTTATTATTAAGTCCCCCAAACAACGTTTGGGGACTTATTGTTTTTGCACCGTTTCTTATTATTATTATTCTTCTTCCGTTTCTTCCACTTAGTCGTGAACTTGTCCGGAGATCCCAGAGAAAACGACACCACATATCAAGATGAAACTTGGCAGGATAATAGATTGTAAAGAAAGGAAGCTTCGTTGATAATCGGACTTTTCAAAATGGCCGCCGTTTCCATGGAAACAGGAAAATGGACTAAATAATGGACATTGCAATATCTCGATAACCTAGGTGCGCAGGGTTCTGAAAATTTGTAGGTTGATAGAGCAAAACATTCTCTTTAATAATATGGAAAAAAATTTTGAAGCGATATTTACGGTTTTCGAGATATAAATAAAAATGTGATTTCTCAAGGGAGATAATCGGGTCGAAATTTTCAAAGTGCTCCGATTTACATGAAAATTTATATTTAGGGGTTTTTTGACATGCTGAAGCGAATAGTGGCAAATACGGGTCGTTTGGGGGACTTTGTGACTTGCTTGCAATCACAGTTAATACTTGTTATTATTATGTCACTCCACATAGTGGATGTGACATGTTGTTATTCTACGTTTCTTCTTATTATTATTCCAATGAATTTTGTCCGAACGATTTTGAGAAAACTACCGGATCAAAAGACTTGAAATTTGAAATGTACATAGACTTGAATATGAAGTTGTACCAAAATTAATTTTTTTTTCGATTAAAGCAGCCATTTTTAAATTAAAGTCATTTTAAAATTTAAAAATTCCCATAGGTTTAACATTGGCTGGCAGAAAGCCAAGTTGGTATTGATTTTCTCAGTTAACATGCGTCGTCTGCTACAGGTAAAGGTGTTTTGTCCAAAGCTTTTTTTGAGAAAACCACTTGATTAAATGTTTCAAAATTTAAAGTATGCTTAGACTATAATTTAAATTTCTATAAAATTTTTTTTTTAGTTGATTGAAGCAGGCATTTCAAAATTATTGCCAGTTAAAGATTTTCTGTTTGCCCCATAGGTTTAACATTGACTGGCATCTTGCCAAGTTTGTATTGATTTTCTGTCAAGATGCTAGAGTCATTTCTATTTATAGACATATCATTATGATGACTCATGGAAAATTTTGATAGGACAAATATAAAGGTCATGATGACATATTGTAATTTATAAAGACAAGTTTGTATTGATTTTCTGTCAACATGTGTCATTTCTATTTATAAACATCTTTAGGATGACTCATGGACAATTTTATTAGGACAAAAGTAAAGGTCATGATGACATTATATAATTAATTGAAGAGCTTATAAAACTATTAACATGACAAGTTTGTATTGATTTTCTGTCAACATGCGTCATCATGCTGCAGTAATGTCTATTTATAGACCTTTCATTGAGTAATAGTTATTTATAAATCTATCATTAGGATGACTCATGAAAAATTTGCTTGACAAAGGTAAATGTCATGATGACATATAGTAATTCAATGAGCTTATAACATGTACTTAATAAACTCTACACACAAAGTGGAGTGACATATGCTATTTCTTGAAATGGCATTTACATCTAGTTCTTTTTCTTCTTCTTATTCTTCCACTTAGTCGTGAACTTGTCCGGAGATCCCAGAGAAAACGACTCCACATATCAATATGAGACTTGGCAGGATAATAGATTGTAAAGAAAGGAAGCTTCGTTGACAATCGGAATTTTCAAAATGGTCGCCGTTTCCATGGAAACAGGAAAATGGACTAAATATTGGACATTGCAATATCTCGGTAACCTAGGTGCGCTGGGTTCTGAAATTTTGTAGGTTGATAGAGCAAAACATTCTCTTTAATAATATGAAAAAAAAATTTGAAGCGATATTTACGGTTTTCGAGATATAAATAAAAATGTGATTTCTCAAGGGAGATAATCGGGTAAAAATTTTCAAAGTGCTCCGATTTACATGAAAATTGATATTTAGGGTTTTTTTGACATGTTGAAGAGAATAGTGGCAAATACGGGTCGTTTGGGGGACTTTGTGACTTGCTTGCAATCACAGTTAATACTTGTTATTCTTCTTCTTCTTCTTCTTCCGATTCTTCCACTTAGTCGTGAACTTGTCCGGAGATCCCAGAGAAAACGACTCCACATATCAATATGAAACTTGGCAGGATAATAGATAGTAAAGAAAGGAAGCTTCGTTGACAATCGGACTTTTCAAAATGGACGCCGTTTCCATGGAAACAGGAAAATGGACTAAATATTGGACATTGCAATATCTCGGTAACCTAGGTGCGCAGGGTTCTGAAATTTTGTAGATTGATAGAGCAAACCATTCTCTTTCATAATATGAAAAAAAATTTTGAAGCGATATTTACGGTTTTCGAGATATAAATAAAAATGTGATTTCTCAAGGGAGATAATCGGGTCGAAATTTTCAAAGTGCTCCGATTTGCATGAAAATTTATATTTAGGGGTTTTTTGACATGCTGAAGAGAATAGTGGCAAATACGGGTCGTTTGGGGGACTTTGTGACTTGCTTGCAATCACAGTTAATATTTGTTATTATTCTTCTTCTTCTTCTTCCGATTCTTCCACTTAGTCGTGAACTTGTCCGGAGATCCTAGAAAAAACGACTCAACATATCAAAATGAAACTTGGCAGGATGAAAGATTGGCATGAAAGGAAGCCTTGTCGATAATCGGAATTTTCAAAATGGCTGCGGTTTCCATGGAAACAGGAAAATGGACTAAATATTGGACATTGCAATATCTCGGTAACCTAGGTGCGCAGGGTTCTGAAATTTTGTAGGTTGATAGAGCAAAACATTCTCTTTGATAATATGAAAAAAAATTTTGAAGCGATATTTACGGTTTTCGAGATATAAATAAAAATGTGATTTCTCAAGGGAGATAATCGGGTCGAAATTTTCAAAGTGCTCCGATTTACATGAAAATTGATATCTAGGTTTTTTTTGACATGCTGAAGAGAATAGTGGCAAATACGGGGCGTTTGGGGGACTTTGTGACTTGCTTGCAATCACAGTTAATACTTGTTAAATTTTACTTTTCTTTTGACATTTGACTTCTATATTTGATAATATATTAAGTAAATTAATTGATAATAATCACAGGCGTTTGGGTTCAGGATTATTCTTTTATTTATAACGTGTATATAAAAATTTTCATACTCGTCTATATACTATTTCCACAAGGCAAGAATGTTTGACAGTTCTAAAAATAGAACCTTGGGAAATCTACGAATGTCTTATATAAGTAGTTTTCCATCGAAATGAAACTGGCAATTGTCTCATTCTTTTTAGTTTTCTCTCTCTTATGGGCTCAAAATTATAGTGCATCAATGTGTAATAACGTCAAATCTAGTCTTTTTTTCCTCCGAACCGGACCAAAAATATCACCAGGGACGGAAGTAGATAGGGAAACAATATTCCGCCAAATAAAAGGAATTCCGAATGACACTACAGTAAGGTAAAATCTAGGTGAGTTCGAACAAAATCTTTTGGCAGAAAAATATGGTCACGATCTTATTTGAATTATTTTTGACTACGGGGATAGTAGCAAAAACGCACATTTTTTACATTAGGACCTGTTATGTGTACCATAGTTTTACAAAAAGACGTTACAGGATAAAATATATGTGGTTATTCAAATTCAATGATAAAATTGGTACAAGGGGCGGAATATTGTCTCCCTTATCTACTTCCGTCCCTGGTGGTTTTGTTGCTCACTTCGAATGAAAAAAGGTTAGATTTAAAGTCATTGTGCATTGTTACACGATATATATGTGATTTATTGCGAGATAAAACTGAAAGGATTAAGAAAAATCACCAATATTTTACACAAAACCTTTAATTCTATGAGAAAATAGGGGGTTTTCCAAGAGTAAATTTTGTTCTATTTTTAGAACTGTCAAACATTCTTGCCTTGTGGAAATAGTATTTATCATATATTTGTTTAATTATATGCGTTTTTAAAATATATGATACAAGATGAATGGTTTGGGTCATATCACTGTTTTTTCCGTATCATCCATAACACACCCCAAAAAATCCATAACACACCCCTAGAAAATCAATAACGCACCTTTAGGTTTAAGTCACGTGATTTGAAATCAATAACGCACCTTTAGGTTAAATCACGTGATTTCAGTTGAATATTGACAAAATTATGCATTCCACAATGAGGAAAGAATTTTTGATATAAATTATTGTTTAAGAATTTTTAATGGTTTGATACTTATTTTAAGCATATGTAACTTTAATTATATCACTAAGTCATACCAAGGTACATTCACACAAAAATTGCGTCAAAAAGATGTGCCGTGATTGAGATTTTTAAAAAAACTAGTAGATTTGATATTACATTTGTTGATTTCCAACAGGGACGTACCTGTTTCCAATTAAAATAAGAAAAAAAACCATATAAACATTTTAAATTTAAAATATATGATAAACATAATATAATATGGGTGTTTTCATATCGTATCCCATAACAACCCTCGACCAATATCATGCCCTCGAGCTAAAGCTCTCGGGATGATATGGGCGTCTCGGGTTGTTATGAGATACGATATGAAAACACCCATATGATATTCTATATATAGACGAGTATGAAAATTTTTATATACACGTTATAAATAAAAGAATTAATAATCCTGAACCCAAACGCCTGTGATAATAATAAGTAAATTAATTAATTGTTATAGGTGTAACCAGTATATGTAATTTTTTTTAACATCATCATTTGATGTTCATTTGATGTTCATTTCATCAAGATCATCATGTTCATTTGCGGCCTTGCTAAACTCAAGGAATTGCAATGATATGCTTGAAAATTCTTCTGTTGACAGATTCTCCCAGTGTTAAAACCATATCGCCCGACTTATTTTCTCAGATTTTATTGCACCAGTATTTTTATAACTTTGCATCGTTTTCGATCCAGTCTGCTTCTCGACGGTTTAGTAAGAGTTTTCTGGTTTTCTTTAGACTCTAGAAATAAAAAAAGGATACACTCATTCATCATGATCATTTATTCAAGTAATGGTTTTGACCATTTTGAAAACTTCGCATCTTACTGACACATGCATTAATGTTGTGCACACAGCGGTTTTGAATAAGGGAAAGATCAGTTTAGCGGCGAAATGAGTATGTGTTTAAACAAACCTGATTTTCCGCATGGGAACATGGAGTATATACTATTTTTTCCCATAGATACTTATCTTCTAGGGGACAACTTAGTATATGATTATTTTCTGGGGGGAATCTAGTATCGTGAAGAAAACTTATATGTAACACCGGCATCCATGCAAGCACACATCAACGCTGTGAATTTAACATAAGTTATCTTAGTCATTAGTCTTAATATTTTGATTTTGTTCTATACTCTTCATATTTAAATAGCCCTTCTGATGAGATTTGAATCGTCGAAACGCTCATCAGGCGTAGGAAAATATGTTGCCTGCCTGGAACATTGTTGTAATTTTGAACCGAAATTTGACTTCTAACATTAAAGATCTTAAATTGTCCTAGTTGATTCCGATAATGGCTCACTCTTTGGCTCTTCCCACACCATGCAGATAAACCGTTCTAACAGATTAATAAATCGTACAAACGCTTGAGTAAACCGTTCTAACGATTTAATAAACCGTTCTAACGGATTAAAAAATCGTACCAACGAATTAAGATTTTTTCTTCTTTTTTGTTGTTTGGCACGAATAAGCCGTCGTAATATTGATAAGACTACGATTTTCATTTTTAATTGGGCACTCTTTATCTTAGTTTTTATTCATCCATTCGATTGGTGATTTTACTGAAATTTATGCAAAATAGTTAGAAAGTTACGAAAAGCGAATATCAATCAACAAAATGAACTCAAATCGTAACAAGAGTGAACTCAGATGCTCCGTAAAAGTAAGCAGTTCCTGCGCGATAGCACACCCGGCGCGTTGCAAACGACAATTCAATGTGTCAAATCGTTACGTAAAACAAAACAAAACACCTGAGAAATTGAATATGAAAATAAATCGGTCTTCTGTT
The DNA here is from genome assembly GCA_963971305.1 of Arcuatula senhousia. Classification (NCBI taxonomy): domain Eukaryota; kingdom Metazoa; phylum Mollusca; class Bivalvia; order Mytilida; family Mytilidae; genus Arcuatula; species Arcuatula senhousia. The sequence goes on along the minus strand of OZ020311.1, from coordinate 7,390,187 downwards.
AACATGAAGTATACTACATGTAGTACGTAGATCACCTAGAAGCATATAATTTCTATACACTTTTAATAGTATCAATAAGACAGCACAAGATGCAAAATCACTCTGTAGAAAACCAGTGATGGAAATGTTCTCGGTCAATGCATTAAACAATCATGTTTATAATGTGGAATTTTCTGTTAGAATAAAGAACATAATATATATGAAAAGTTTTCATAATAGAAAAAAACTTTGAATTCAGTGGCCTTTTATGTCATAAACATATCCATTTTAAATTCTTTAAAAATCTAAATCATTTTTAGAAAATTTCAATGCTTTAATTGGATTCAATTAGATAGGGAAGAATATATTATGGGACTTGTATTTAATTAATGTTTGGGTTTTTCAACAGGAAGTTTAACTTTGAAGAAAGAAAAACATAAGTTTCCTCTGGTTTATTGGAAGTGATCCCTATCCCGACTAAAATGGCTTGTGAGTAATTTTTTATTTAAAAGACATATTTTTTTAATTAATTAAAGCATAAAGTTACAAAATGTATTATCTTGAAGCATGATGTTAATGTTGAAAACCACGAAAGCCCAGAAGGGTCAAACGAGATTCGAAATATGAAATCTAAAAGTGCTAATAACCAAACAGATTGCTTATTACATTATCGTTTATCAATTATATCAGCTATCATGAATGTTGCGGCTTGAAGCCACGTGTCGTCAAGTTATGTTAAATTTTCCAGTTACTCTAAAAGGTAAGTCATTAATTGCGTCTAATGTATACTCTCTCAAAAAAATTACGCAACAGTTGAAAATTTTCTTATAGGTTTTATATAAACCTACCTTATTCAAAACTAATATTGCTAGGCCGTTGTTCAATCGATTTTTATTATATATAATCAAGGAAAAGAAAAATGAATACGCCTTTTTTTTTATTCTTTGCGCAAAATCCTAGCGTCAGTGGATTTTGCTACAATTTGAGTAGAACACAACCATTGTTTTTCCGTCGAAATTTTGGTTGATTTAAACGGGGTTTTCAAGCATAAAATTTACAATTGACGTTTGCTTGTCATATCGTAAAAACCAGTAATGACACAATTTTTTGTCAAATAAGAAATAAAGATTAACCATTTTTCGTTCTTGTAATCTTTATTTCATAAAAATCAGTTGAGAAATAGATTTAAAATAAGGTAGGTTCAGTTATATACATACATGACATATGGGGAAATTTTTATTGTTGCGTAACTTTTTTGAGAGAGTAACTAATGATACGTGATAGGTGATATGTTCCATACGTCTCTTGAATCTATCCGATGGTGCAGGTGTCTTCTCCGGTTCAACTGTTACTGGAGCAGCTAACTCTTGCGGTGGTAAATTATGAGCCGGACGACTCATTGCAAACAGCGAGTCTTAAAAGCGCCAAATAGGCTCCCGGCCTTAAGTCGAGACTACAAACTTCTTATTTGTTTGTATGATTGATGCATCCTGAACGGTTCTTGCACGAACAAAAAAATTATTATCATATCAATGATTTAATTTCGTTTGTGGAAATTTATATAAAAACTTATTAGTTAATAATAACTTCAGGACTTATATACGAGGGCTCTCTGTAAAGTTCGTGGACAAGCAAAGATTTGAATCAATACGGCGTACGCTATATGGTGGTTCGGAGCAATGTAAGAATTTTTTCGGAAATATTTAAAATGCATGAAACAAGATCTCGCTATGCATATACAATATCTAGCGATGCAATAAAATCTGTACTAAAGTGTTGCCAACCCGGGTTGCAAATAGTTAAGATGATGCACATACCAAATTTGAAGGGTCTATAATTTTTATTTATTGAGAAATCGGTATTTTGAAAATTGACATCAGTTTCAATGACGTAGAAAAAGTAACATTTGCGAAGAGGTGGAACAATGGACGGTTATAAAATTGTATGTTTGGGTCTGAAAATTATCAACAGATCTACACAGATTCTTTAAATTTTGAAAAAAAAACTTTCTAACTGCATACTTCTGATGGTATGTGCATTTCAGATGGAGATAGAAAATAACCGATTGGCATGTTTTGTGGTATTAAGATATAGCCTTGTATTTCCTATATGAAACAATACATACAGAAATATGAACTTCCAGATATGAAACAATACATACAGAAATATGAATATATAGTACTGTCCCCACCAATAGACTTTGCTTGGAGTTGTATTGTTGATGTCAAGAACTTGAATTTCCATTCAATTTGTGAATCAAATGTTTCCAGATACGACACAATACATACAGAAATATGAATTAAGATACATCTGACAAAATGTAATGTTCAAAACTCATAAAAGTTTTTCAAATATGTGTTCAATATGACCATATGTAAAAGAAATTGTTTAATTTGACGTCGAAAATGTGAACGTCTTGCTCCGGGTCATGAATCAATGATATTTATTTTCTAAATGATGAAAAATCATCTTGTAGTTGTTTGTTTATTCTAAAATTTGCTACACCAATTTATAAGACAACTAATTCTGTTATAACAAAATTTGAAGTAAATCCTATCAACATTATTTATTTTATATCAACTGTCCACGAACTTTATGTTTTGCAGTCATTCATGTTGTAAATAAGGCAATATGGAATTAATTGCTTTTGGGATGTTTGTTCTAAGAATGCTAGTTCGATGACAATTCTACATCAAAACATGAAATGAATTCTTAAATAATTTAAGAAATTAAATTAAACATACAATTTAATGTATGCTTACTCTTCCGGAGCACCTGAGTTCACTCTTGTTTCGACTGGAGTTCGCGTTGTTGATTGATATTCAGTATTTTGTAATTCCATGTTTTAAATGTTGTCTGTTTTTGTCCCGTTCTTGTTGGTGTTTACTGGTTTTGTCTCTGCCCTTTCGGATTTTTGACATTCGGATACCCCAATGGTTCCTCTGCTTCTTTCAGACTTCAGACTGGATTCTGCAGAATATTTACAATCAATATGCATAGTGATATTGGCATCTTGGAATAACTGAAGTTCAGTTTTTGCACTGGCATCTGTGTCATTATGGACGTCCTGTTATGGGGCCTCTCCCAGTCCGCATCCATAGGCAGAAATGTAAATGTGAAAAAAAAAATTTGCATGTATAGAAAATCAAGATATTCACGTAAAAAATTATACGGGATGAAAGACATTCATCCTTATAATTCAATTTAACAGTATACTACCTATTTTTGATCACATTTTTAATTTTATAAGCACATGGCCCATTTTGCAAATCCAAGATTGAGCGAGGAGGGCAGGTAATTGAAGTATATACTTTAATTGTGATTATCCGATCAAATCAATTGTTAAAAATCAAATTAAATTGTTCAAAATTCCGGGTTTTATTTTTACTTTTCTTGTTATTTAGACATAAATTAAAACAAAATTGCCCATTTTTTAACTTGTGCTTGAAGCGATCTTTACTGGTCATTAACAAGAACAAATGTTGACATAGCAAGCAGGAACTGCTATAGCAAGCAGGAACTGCTTACTCTTCCGGAGCACCTGAGTTCACTCTTGTTTCGACTGGAGTTCGCGCTGTTGATTGATATTCAGTTGTTTTGTGTTTCCATGTTTTACGTGTTGTCTGTTTTTGTCCCGTTCTTGTTTGTGTTTACTGGTTTAGTCTCTGCCCTTTCGGACTTTTGACATTCGGATACCCCATTGGTACCTCTGCTTCTTGACAAGTATCAATCTACACGGAAGCCGTCGGTATTGAATTTTGCTTCCTTATGATAAATTTTGAAGGCCATGATTAGAATTTACAAAATGGACATACTATACAATATGACAGGAAAGAAAGAAGCAAAGGTACACAGGAAAAAAAGCTGCGGATGTTTTCATCTGTAAACCATCTGTAATGCATTCTTACATGAACGAATGAATACGGAAAAAACGAGCACACAAAAGTTTTTTCTCCGTATATACTCATCTGTTGTGCGAATGGTTTACAGATGGAATTCATCCGTATCATGTAAAATACCCTGTGTTTTTGTGTCCAAATGATCGAGGTCGTAACCATTAATTTTAGAGTTTTCAGTGAAAATTGTATATCATGATACGAATGAAAAACGAATGAACTACGGGTGTTGTACTGATGCTTGAACTACGTACAAAAATCGGATGGAATAATATTTATCCGTTAATGTCCATCCGTTTTACGGATGGTTCATTACGGATGAAATTCAGACGTGCATGAAATAACCGTTTTACGGATAAAAAACCCTGATGATTTACGTTAGGATTGAGAACCATCCGTAATACATCCGTTAGTAGTTTTCCTGTGTACTAGTGGGGTATCCAAATGTCAAAGTCTGAAAGGACAGAAACAAACCCAGTAAACACCAAGAGAACAGGACGATAAAACAGACAAGTCAACATATAAAACAGGAAAACACAAAAACTACTGAATATCATTTAACAACGCGAACTCAAGCATATTGATTTTGTGGGGTCAGAAGGTCAAGTCAGTAATTTCAGAAAACAAGTTTGTTTCCGCGCCCATATCTGCAACTGACAGAAATTAAAGCTAATGATTTAAGGAAGAAGCTAATTGATTTTTTGTTAAAAGGTTTAAGGCGAAGACCAAAAATTTTGTCAGACGAAGGAACTCGAAACATGCTCTGTAGCATATTTATATAAAGAGAAAATGAATTCTGCTCATTTTTTTAGAAAACCATGTGCTTTAATAAGAACATTCAAGTACTTAC